>WOVY01015093.1:0-16759 GCA_013436015.1 Rhipicephalus annulatus
AAAGTGCCCATTCCCCCTTCCCCCTCCCGAAAAATTCCTACGAAATATTTTTCTCAGCTTTTTGTGATGTGTATAGTGATCAGTGTTAAAATATTTATCATTATTCCATAGCTGCTCAATAGGGGCCCCATTTAGACTTGCTCTTGCAACTGAAAACGCAGCTGATTGCCGAATCTTTTTCAAGGACGACCCGGACCATTCGTCAATAAATTTGGCGCTCCCCTTATTTTCATTCGGCAAGTTTTCTGCTACTTTAAAATCGAATACTTGCTGTGCTCGAAAGCATGTTCCACAAACTTATAAAATCATATGACAGTGAACATTAAAATAGGCTTAGCAGTGTTGAACTCTTTTTTTTGCTAAAATATTCTCCAAATGATGACAAAAACGATTGTGAACGCCATAGTATACAATGTCTGATGTCACCGCGAAGCGCACGCAAATCGCCTTGCTATCACTTCGAACAAGTTCGACAATGCATCTGCTAGGTGTATTGCAGCTAACTACATTTCACTATTAGAGTTGAGCAACCAAAAAGAGTGTCCAAAGTTAATACAAAGCTTGTACGCCATGATGTTATATATTCTTCAATGTCCAAATCGCAAGTCGTGCCAGGCTTGTTTGAACCATTATGTCTTTGAACAAATCGCGTAAATGGTTTTGTAATGCATTCAAACACGTCTAGATTCCTAGTACCACGTTGTTCAAGCAGAGAGAATGGGCTTGTACTGCGAATGGTGGTCCCAACACATACGTGGACTGTAGTGACGACTACGTAATACAATTTTTGCAAAGCGACGTTGGACATACAGGCAGATACCTCAATGCGTGATTACTTGAGCACAACCAGAAATAAAACAAAAAAGTTATGATGATTTCTTGGCGACTATTTGCGCAGAATGCAACTGCATGCCGGTATTTGATAAAAACAACTGTGGTTCTACTCACCCTAACGATAATATTAGGCTCCTCATTGCGAAGCGGCGATAGAAAATCGAAGCGGTTGTCAGCAAGCCAGCCATCGCACAACAAAATAACTATAAGTATATATATATATATATATTACTTGAATTCAGCGGCACGTGGTTTTTCAACGTAAAATTCTCTGCGGCTTAGTTTTAGTTTGCTTTGATCCCTGTGCGTTGCTCAAATAATTGTGATGCCGTGTGACAGGTATATATATTTCTTGGTTCTGTGCAATAAATTTTTGTTGGAAGTCAAGTGGCACAATATGAAATACCTACCGGCCCGCTCGCACACCATGATTCACTATCCCTAGACCTTCAAAGCGCATTCGACTATGTATTTAATTCATACATTGTCAAGGTAAGGGGTGTCTGTTGCGACACTTTGGCGCTGCACAAGTAAGCTTAATTTGTACAATTGATATCAAAATGTCTACTGCGATAAAGTTAAGCTCAGGGCACTCCTAAGGGCTAATTAAGTGCGTAATTTATCCTAGAATGTAAGTGATACTATCGCAATGTCTGATACCTCAGAACCTATCTTGTGCACTGAGAATAACACGTATTCTTTTCCTCGAGCAATATATTGTTATCCAGAGGTCCGTGTAAATGTTTACCTTTAAGACGCTTCAAAGTGTTTATGGCGGGATAAGCATGTTCTCAATGATAAAATGTAACCTATACGACAATATCACCTATGAACTAACTTTCAGAATAAGGGTAATACTTGAAGGTAGTTCCATGGGACAGGTCCAGTAAGGAAACTTTTTTAGTGTGCAACCAGGTGGACATAAAAAAGAAAGCAAGTGTGATTCACCCTATTATCGCATTAAATCTAATAGTTCACTGTTTTGCAAAAATTACACTTTATACTGCGAACAAAAAATATATGCTTCACGTAACTTAAATTCTGAGGTACCTTATAGAATAGTAGTCTGGTAGTGGCATCCTGTGGAAGGGCATTCTCACCACAAAAATTCGAGTTCACTTATTTATATAAAAACGTTAAAAATTATCATAACTATATTATAAAAGAATATATGGTGCTAAAGTAACGGCCAACGAATTATTTTGTCGTTTGGCTGAACGCAAGTGCACTCTATAAAGACCGGTACCCATTTTTATGATTTGTGACACTGATGATATGCAAATTTGTCCTCTTGATGCGTAAATTAAACCAGTATATTATCCTCATGCTCGATTTTCATTCGCAACATAGATTTATATGTATGTAAATTAACGTCCAAAACAACCTTATGATTAGGAGAGACGCCGTAGTGCAGAGTTCCGGAAATTTCCACCACCTGGAGTTGTTTGTACGCAAATCTGAGCACTCGTACCTAAGGCACTTTCGGCTACATTGAAAATGCAGTGCCTTAGCCTGGATTTGATCGCACGCGTGAGATCGTAGCGCGACCGACCGGCAGCACCACCGTAGCTCCGGTCATTCGCAATATCAAACTTGCAAGCCACAACTTGCATATTTAAATTCTTCACCTAGAGCTCTTCGCCGATACGTATTGTTTTTTTCTTCCGTTACACTTTCACACACACCATCTATCTCTTGCTCACTTGGTCTAAAATTTACTCAAAAAAATTTATAATTTAGCGTACGTAACGTCGTACTAAAATAGGAGCCTTAGAAGCTCTCTAATAACCATTTTCAAGTGAAACATTATGAAGGCTTGTAGGATAACATTTCAGAATTACACTATGCACCATTCCGAGGAAGTTGATAATATATATTTTAGGATTGAAAATAGGAGGATGCCTTGCATTGTGCCCACTGGAGTACAGAAAAAGAAAACCCTTTTAATATGTTAATAAATATCTAATCATGTTGTGGTCAGTGATGTTCCATTTTAGGAAGAAAAGAATAAAATGCACTCTCGAAATGCATGCAAAATTCGCTTTCGGTGTTACTCATATCAACCAAATCAGAAGTCATTGTTTTGTTGCTCCAGGAACATGATACGTCGTCGAGACAATTCCAAAAATAACGCACCCAAACCTTTACCACCCGGAAGCGATCAGCCACCATCATTAACGGCACGTTCAGGCAGCAACTATAGAAATATTTATTTGGTGGGAAATTAAATCCACTTATGCCCAAGATCTGTTGCTCTTACTTCACTACTAGTGCACAGAGCTGGGGAAAATATCGTTGTACGCCTATGTGAACACTGAGACTAAATAAGCTGCGATGATGTGTATTCGAACAGAGAAGTCGCAACGAGGTCGCGACAGAAAATGGGCGAACGGCAAGTCTGGTAAAGGCGGCACAGGTTCTCGCGCAATCAGACCATGGGGTTCTTTGTTCTCTTTTGAAGGCGCATACGCGTTAGTGCGTATGCTGCAATACAATACCCCCGGGTTGAAGAGTAGCCATCCTGGCGACTGAGGGAGTAGGCACAATGAGGGGGTCGTAGTAGGGCTTGAGACGGTCTACGTGTACGGTCTCATGTTCTCGACCGCGCAAGTCTGGCGATTGTGTTAGGGGCTCGATGATGTAATTCACCGGCGAGGTTGCGTCAATGACACGGTATAGACCATGGTACCAGGCCAGAAGCTTAGAAGAGAGGCCAGGAACGTGCGGGGGCACCCAAAGCCACACAAGAGAGCCAGTACGAAACGTAGGCGTTATGTGATGAACGTCGTCATGTCGCGTCTTTTGTAGACCTTGAGCCTCACTTGTCATAGATCGAGCCAACTGACGGCAGTCTTCTGCGTATCTGGCGACTTCCGAAAGCGGGGAGCACTCCGATGCATCAGGGCGGTACGGGAGTATGGTGTCGAGTGGTTGGGATGGTTCGCGGCCGTACAACAAAAAGAACGGGAAAAAACCGGTAGTCGCTTGCGTCGCGGTGTTATAAGCGAATGTAACAAATGGTAATACAGCGTCCCAGTTAGTGTGGTCGGAGGAGGTGTACATCCTGAGCATGTCACCAAGTGTACGGTTGAACCGTTCAGTGAGACCATTCCGTCTGTGGATGGTATGCGGTAGCTTTCCGGTGTATGATGTTGCATTGAGCGGGAATAGCTTATATGACCTCCGACAGGAACACTCGACCCATATCACCGAGTATTCGCTTGGAGCCCCATGGCGGAGAATGAAGCTGCACAGAATAAAGAGTGCAACTTCGTGGGCGGTCCGCTGCCGGTAGAGCTGCAGCCTCAGCGTAGCTTGTCAGATGATCGACGCCGACAATAATCCACCGGGTTTCCGAGCGACTATATGGGAGGGGGCCATAAAGGTCGATACCCACGCGGTCGAATCGGCGAGCCGGGCATGGGAGCGGCTGTAACATGCCAGTAAGGTTCCGCGGAGGTGTCTTGTTCTGTTGGCAAGTGGTGCAGACTGAACGTATGTCTGCATAAGGCGGTACATTCCTTGCCAGTAATTCTTTGGGCAGCCTTTCGTAGGTTTCGGACACCTGCGTGAGGCACTTTGGGATCTGCATTGAAATTCATGCAGATGTCAGAGCGCATATGAGTTGGGACAGTAAGGAGCCCCTTCCGACCACCAGGCATATAGTTGCGGCGGTACAGAATGTGTCTGGCACGGAAAAGTGAGCTGCTTGCCGGCGTTACCCGCGTAGCGCTCTCGTGGAAGGGACAGCAGACGGATCGGTAAGGTAGTCGAGTAACAATTGCAAGGTAATGAATCTTTACGCTGCTCCGAAAGCATGTCAGTGGTGTCGATTGGTGACAAGGTGGCAAAAAGGGGTGACAGAGAGAAGCCACACCTGGTGTTAATGGCGATCGCGAAAGTGCATCGGCATCCGCATGCTTGCGACCGGAACGATATACGACACGGATGTCGTATTCTTGCAATCGAAGTGCCCAACGCCCCAGGCCGTCCGGACGGGTCTTTCAAGGTGGACAGCCAACATAGAGCGTGGGGCCTGTGACCACGTCGAAAGGACGGCCCTAAAGGTACGTGCGAAACTTCGTCAACGCCAGATTATGGCCAAACACTCCTTTCTGTCACAAAGTAATTCAATTCAGCCTTCTGAGAGCGCGACTTGCATAGGCGACTACGTATTCAGCTTGGGTGCCTTTGCGTTGTTGCCAAAACTGCACCAAGACCGAAGCCACTTGCATCGGTGTGAATTTCTGTGGCAGCAGTGGGGTCGAAGTGACGAAGAATGGTGGGTGAGGTCAGCAGGCGGCGCAGCTGGCGAAATGCGGTCGTCACATGCAGGTGACCATGCAGATATGCCTTTGCTGTTGGAAAGCAGACTCGTGAGAGGTGCGATGATAGACGCGAAGTACCCGCACGAAGCGACGAAATAGGAGCACAGACCGACGAAACTTCTTAGGGCTTCCAGTGAACGGTGTGGGCATTGGAAAGTTCAGCGACAGCTCGAAGCTTATCGGGGTCCGGAAGAACACCGTCTCTGTGATGACGGTCCCAAGATGGTTAGTTTTTGTGCTGCGAAGTGGCACTTCTTGGAGTATAGTTGTAGGCCTGCAGAAGTCAGACACGTCAGAATCTCGTGGAGGCGAGCAGATTGTGTCGGGAAATCAGATTAAAAAACTACGATGTCGTCCAGGTAACACAAGCAGGTTTTCCACTTGTGGGCACGCAAGATGGTGTCGATCATGCGCTCAATTGTGGCAGGCGCGTTGCAGAGCCCAAATGGCATGACTTTGAACTATATAGGCCATCCGGCATTACAAAGACTGTTTTAGGGCGATCACAATCAGCCATTGGCACCCACCAATCCCAGAATGCAGATCCAAGGATGTAAAGTACTCGGCGCCTTGTAAACAGTCAAGAGCATCGCCTATTCGTGGTAGCGAGTAGATAGATATCTTTTTTAGTAATATTGTTTAGGCGGCGATAGTCCACGCAAAATTGTACGGTGCCATCTTTTATCTTTACCAGGAACCACAGGTGATGACCAAGCGCTTTGAGAAGGCTGTATGACTCCACGTTTGCGCATGTCATCTACTGTGCTCCGTAATGACGCGGCGCCCTTCAGCGGAAACGCGGTAAGGACGCTGTCGCGAGGCGAATGTGAGCCGGTGTCCATGGTATGAGTGAATAGTCAAGGTGCGGCCCCAAAGCAGGTTCTTGAAAGTCGAAAGAACAACGAAACTTGTTAAGGAGAGCAACAAGTTGGCGCGATGCGAGAGGGGAAGGTGTGCGTCAATAGCATTGTCGAAGGCTGATGAACTTGATGGCTCAACGCATGACTTAATTGCAGCAATTTGACAGGGCGTTTCATCGGGAAAGAATATATCATCGATGTGGTCGACAGGTTGCACATAGCCTGACGTTTTCACCATAAGTAAGCCAATGGGGTAGTTTGCAGGGGTTTGGTAACCAGCATTACGGTTAAACCAGACGCAATTGTAAGAACAGCAAATGGGAGAACGATTCCCTTGCATTCAGTAAAAAGCGGAGATGATGGCGTAAACACCACCGTTGCCGCCAGTATTGCGCCACACATGAAAGGCTAATAGGACCGAAGCTTCCGGAGGCAAGGTGATGTCGTCGTCACTGATGAGTTTGCAGAGTAGAGGAGAGCGGTCGGGTGGTGGAAATTCACATGTTGGCACAAGGGACACTTCGGCACAGGAACAATCGATGATAGCTTCATGACGTGCTAAAAAATCCCAACCCAGGATAAGGTCATGAGAGCAAGATGGTAGAACAAAAAAACTGTAGGACGTACAAAACGTCTCGGAAAGACGACGCGCGCCGTACACACAGCCGAGGGATGAATGCGTTGCACGCTAGCCGTGGACAGCACCATGCCACTGAGAGATGTGGTCACTTTCTTCAGTTTCCTACAAAATTTTGCGTTCATCACAGAAACGGCGGCCCCGGTATCAATTAACGCTAATGTGGTGACTCCCTCAACATCGACATCAACAACATTTTGCGGCGAAAATGGAGGCCTTGGGAATTGCGCACATGTTGCAGTTCTTGCCTCAGGAACTGCACTGATTAGTTTCCCTCCTCAGGAGGGGGGTCGACGACGCATAGGCGATGGTGATCGGCGACGAGGGTGATGGGAAACGAGCAGTCGATGGGTGGCGATCCGAGTCGGAGTGCCTTGTTCATATGCAGACGTGTGGTGGTCTGCTGTGGTGCGTAGGTAGGAGCTCCGAAGTATGCGTGCGCAGGTGTGGGATGGCGGCTGCAGAAGCGCGCAATGTGGCCAAGCGATGCCTCACGCGAAAGCAGATGGGGACGATTGTTCTCGGGTGCGCCACTCAATTAGATGGACGGAGAAAGCGAGGTGGGGGCCTGTACAACTGGAGGCGACGCCGGAGGAGGTGGAGCCGATAAGGCGGACTGGATGCGGTGGGGGCCGCGCGACCACAGCTGCGTAGCTGAGAGGTGAAGGCGGCGCAAGTTTGGGGCGTAGCCAGCAGTTGAGAGATCAGATGGCGCGAAATGCATGGGTAAGAGCCGTAAACTGTTCGGAGGGCATTGCAAATTTCAGTGCGTATGGCCTGCTGCATATTAGAAGGGAGGCTTGTCGTGGGCGCGTCGCTATGCGGCAGCAGGGAGAAGCTGTCGGGCGACTTCCTCCATGATGAAGTCTTTAGTCTGGTTCGACAGAGTTCCTTGGTAAACGTTTGCCATTTGCGAGTTGCGACGGCCGAGATCGAATCTGGTGATGGGACACTCTGTCGGGCGATGGAACGCTGACGACGCAATTCATCGAAGGTCTAACACAGGCTTACGAGGACTGCCACCATGGTCGGGATTTTCGCCAGCAACATCTGGAATGCGCCATCCTTTATTCCCTTGAGAATATGTCGAATTTTCTCTCTTCAGGCATGGATGAGTTAATACGCCTGCAGAGGTTGAGCACATCCTCAATATAGCTAGTAAAGGTCTCGCCAGGCTGCTGGGCTCGGTGGCGCAGACACTCGTCAGTGCGGAGCTTGCGGACCTCTGGTCGGCCGAACACTTCGGTCACGAGGATCTTAAAGGTGACCAGTTGGCGATGGCGGTTTCGCGGTTGGTGAACCATAGCTTGGCGACGTCAGCCAAGTAAAAGATAACATAGGCAATCTTAGAGTCGTCCCATTTTTTGCTGGCACTTACGCGTTCGTACAAGGAGAGCAGTCTTCGACAATTTGCTCACTACTGCCGCTGAAGATTGGTGGGTCCCGCTGACGGGCAGCACCGGGGGCAGGCTGACGGGGCAGCCGACGGTGCTGGCTGTGCTGGGATGGGCAGGTTGGCGACTGCGTCAGTCATGTTGTACGGTGGTCTTTCGGCCAACTTGCGAGAGCGGAGCTCCAGGTCTGTTTAGGGATCTCAGCAGCCTCCACCAAATGCGAAGATGTGTATTCGAACAGAGAAGTCGCAACGAGGTCGCGACGGAAAAATGGGCGAAAGGCAGGTCTGGAAAAGGCGGCACAGGTTCTCGCAAAATCAGAGCACGGGGTTCTTTGTTCTCTTTTGAAGGCGCATACGCGTTAGTGCGTATGCTCCACTATAAAGCGTACGTCCTTATCATAAGCGGGGACGGAACAGCCAAAGAGTAATATTTCAAAATCACACTTACCTCTGAGAAAATCGTGCATGCATTGGGAGCCACTTCAAGTCCGAAACAAGTTGCTCTTCACTGGCCCACAAGACTAGTCGAACATTCATTGTTTTCACAAAAAAAAGTGGCACATATGCACGATGACGTGCGTGCCTCTTCGATCTAATGGAAAGCAGTAATCTTCGACACTATGAGTTTGGCATTCAAGCCCGCACAAGTCCATAGCTCCAAGCAGCGAGTTAAGGTGCGAAACGTTACCGCGAACTTTATCAATGATGTTCTTTGCGACGAAATGCATGCAGGGAAATATTCTGATGATGATGATGATGAACCTTCGGCTTGCTGGCACTCGCCCACAAAGAGGGATCGGCCAAGAACCGGGCGGCAGGAACATAAGTGTGTTCAGACAGGCATTCAGGTAGTCTCGTAGCCGTAAATAATAACAATAGGCTAACAAGGTAATCTCTTTGTTGCCCTTACGTACTCGCACACAGCAGAGAAAACCTCCCTGTGGCTATAACCTAATGTAATCCCTCCGAAGGATAAAATTAGTTCCACGTTTATTTTTAAACCTAGCTTCTCAGTTGGTTCGACCAGGTATCTTTTTCTTTGATAAGCATAAACGTTTACAGTATAAGAAGAAATGATCTATTGATTCCGATACCTTGCAAAGAGACACAACGGAGATGCCTGTTAGTCCAGCTTTATGTAGGTAGTAATTCAGATGCGGAATTCTGCATCGTAATCTGGTGATTGTAGTTTCTAACTGCCGAGATACACACCACTGTTGGTTCAAGCAATATCTTAGATGTACGAAGTCTCTGACTTCATTCCAATGATAATTTTTCTCTTTTGTGCAAACAAGCCTTTCTATATCTTAGTGCTGTTACGTAGGCGAAATCAGGTAAAATAGGTAGATTGGTCCGCTAAATATGCTTTGGCTAACGAGTCTGCCATCTCATTTGGATAAATCCCGCAGTGTCCCGGGTATCCATAGCAAGTGAATTTTTTTTCAGGTTTTCTGGTAATAAACTGCTAATCATACTCAATAAAGTCAATTTTATTGCTGTATATAGTGCAGTGCATACTGAGAGAGAATTGGGTAAGTAGGACCGCTTCTGATTGGCTTGCGGAAGTTTATGAAGCGCTAGAACTATAGCAATTAATTCAGCGATGAATATAGGCGTGTAATCTGGTAATGAAGTGAGAAAGACCAGTCGAGAGAAGTACAGAAGATGCCTATTCCAGCCTTTCCGTTCAATACGGATGCATCCGTCGCAATAATGTTGTTTATGGACAGATGAGTCAAGTAATCTTTTAACCGAATATTTAAATATTGAAGGGGCAGTTGTTTTGCAATAGAGGGGAAAGTATCATCAAGTTTAACTTGAAGTTTTGAATTAGGTGTCTTCGTTATGCAAATCTGATAAATATTTACATTGAGAGGCTCTAGCAACGTTTGGACGAACTTAATATAAGGGGAGTGTAGTCTAGACCATTGTGTTCCAAAAAATGAATAAAAACGTATGAAGCTTGTCTTGAATAAAAAACGTATGAAGCTGTCGCAGAGGCGAATTGTATATTTTTAAGAAAGTTTGAACTGTAAGTATTCTAAACCGAGTTAACAAAGGTGGAAGGCGCGCTTCCACATACAAAACATTATTTGCCACAAACTTTGGGAGTCCAAGACACAAGCGCAAAGCTTCTCTTCTAATAATATTAATTGTCTCATCTTGTAAGCCGCGCTGCCTGAAAATAATACACACCCGAATTCCATAATAGGCCATACATACATCTTGTAATCATTATCAATGAACTCCTACGCAATTATTTTTCTGTTTCCCAATTGCGTGAAACCCCCAAGGCACGTGACACTTTACAGCCAACCTCGTCTTTATGGCTTTTCCAATTTAGCGTCCTTTTATATACAATGCCTAGGTATTTCAGGAATCGACCTGGGGAGCTGGGTACGTAATCGAGGTCCTTACAAGAGAATGGCGAAGCGCGCTTTTTGACGTTCAATGACATATGAATATTGTCAAGCCATCCTTTTAGCATGTTCATGTAATTCTGTAATGCCTGATACAATGAGTGCAGATCCCTGTTTGTTGCAAAAAAAGCAATATTATCTGCATACGTAAATTTGGATATCCTGAAGAGTTGGAATGAAACTTAGTAATATGTTGAATAACACGGGGATAATACTGAGCCTGAAGTACACCTCGTGTCTGCTTATTTTTTAGAAGAGCATCCATTCAAGAAGCAATAAAATTTTCTGTCTTTCCCAAACTCTGTAATCCATGCTGTTATATATTTTGGAAAGCGATGGTCTTGCATCTGCTGGATTAGGATAGGATATTCCACTTTGTCGTACGCTTTAGCTAAGTCTAGAGTGACTAGTGCACAGTATTCGCGGCGGTGCCGAGCCAGCTGTATGCGACTTTCCAAATCCACATGTGCACACCAAATGGAGTATCCCGATCTAAAGCCAATTTGTCTGGGGTTTAGTATTGATGTGTCATTGATGTAGTTTATTATACGGGCATTTAAGACTCTCTCTAAGCTTGACCAGGTTAGATGTCAATGAAATAGGCCTTAGGTTATCCAGAGTAAACTCCATTCCCTGTTTCTTAAGTATTGAAATTATTTTGGAAAGCTTCCAATCGGCCGGAATCCAAGAATTTTTCAGTGAATAATTAACTATATTACAGATTTCATGTGGCGACTTTTTGTATAACACTTTAATCATTGTAGAGGTGACCCCATGACATCCGGGAGCAGCGGGCGGTAAGCTCTTCATCACATCTGCCAGTTCAGCTAAAAATACCTCGTGAAAATCACAATCCACCCTTAATTTCACCATGGACTTACCATGGTGTTAATTTACCTTAATTACCTTTACCTTAATTTCACCATAGCATAATTGTCATAAACCTGGTTTGCAAGCCTTTAGCAATATTTTCCAAGAATTCAGAGAGTTCACGAGGAGACATAATGGTGGAATGACTGCTTTCTGTCTGTGGAATCATTTTCCTCGCACGTAAAAATCTGAAAAGCATTTTCTATTTTAGATAGATAATAAATTTATTGATATTATAGTCTTTTTTTGCTTTGCGCACTAGACGCTTAAAATCGGCGGCCATGAACATAGAATCACTCAAATTTTTGGGGCATTGGTTAATTAACAGCTTTTTCCAAGCTGCTTTCGCTTTCCATACACCCGACACACTCTACATTCCACCACGAGCTAAAACATCCCGCTGTGTTCGAGTTTACAGTAAACGATTAATTTATTATGATCTAGAACAATCAATCATAGCCCTAAGGATTCTGCATTTATGTGAAAAGCATAAACATGCCCTAAGGTCTTTGATTTCTTGAAAAGTTAACATAGATTTTAAGTCTTTTTGTAATTAGCATATTTACAATGAGCCAACTTTCCTTGCCAAACTAAACCTCGGGAACCTAATTTAAACGTAAAGGGAAGGTGGTCGCTGTTTTTAGCCCAATCTAATATATTCCACGAGGATATGTTTAAGTGGAGCTGGAAAATGTTAAATGAATAGTCAATTTAGAGTTAACTCTTACAAAGTAGCAACGTGTGAGTTCAAGCAGGAAAAGTTATTATCAAGCGTCCATTCCCACAAACGTCTTCCGCATACATCAGATTTGAAGCCCCAAGACACATGGTGTGAATGGAAATCACCACACAGTACTATTTCTTTTCTGCATGAAGCTATCATAATATCGAGGCATCTCGTGTCTTGAACTCCTGCAGGAAAGTACACATTGCCAAAGAGAAAGGCGAGCAGTCTGGTAGTGTTATGTCTAACACCAAAATTTCGTAATTCGTATCCATACACTGATACAATATCTGGCTCTGTGACTAAATTTAGTTGATATTAAGAAAGCCAGACCGCTGCCTCTACTCGGCTAATCCAGCCGTATTAATCGATAAGTTCTCATGTAAAATTTTATTGTTACCAAGCCAGGTTTTCTGAATGGCAACTATGTCGGGACAAATTGGTGAAGAAATATTTTGTGAATCTGTAGTTCCCGACCAAATAGACCGGCAGTTCCACTGCAGAATTTCCAGGGAACCTATTTTGATGCTATACCGGCAGAAGAAAACTGCCTGATCCAGAATATCTTTTTTCAAGAAATCATTTTTTGAAAGGTTCTCAAAGAAGCCTTTCTTTTACAAGTATTTCTTGGATTTTGGGTTCTGAGAAGACTTTTTAGAAGGGGGAGATCTGTTACGTTTCAAAGTTCTTAGAGATTCTGTGTCCATATCTGTAAAGTCTCCTGAATAATCTGTCACAGGTTCTGACTCATCCTGAACGCTATTTTTTGAAGGTCCTGCTTTCGGAGAGATAGATTTAGGATTGACTGTCTGATTTTCCTCTCTGTAGTCCCTTGAAATCAACAGAGCATGCGAATCCCGATTTTGCACAGAAACTATACCAATGATTTGTGTCAGCTGTTGTGTTAACATATCAGCCAAGGCTTCAAAAAGAGTAGCTGCCAGACGCTGCATAGCCTTTTCAGTGGACTTTTCAGTAGCCTCAGTTATCGACTTGCGAGCGATGCATCCATTGCCGCTGTGTGCCGGGATGTTATGCCTGCGTAAGCTTTCGATCTTTCATGCATTTCTGCTACCGCCTCCTCCTAGAGCAACGCCTGCGTTCTATGATTTCTAGAACACCTATTTCTCTTTCTTTTGCACCTCATTCAGCAGAGTCTGCAGGGTGCGCTCATTATACACAAGCAGCACTTCTGTTCATCGGTTTTGCAATCGCAGCTGTCATGACTCTCTCCGCACAATTGACATCTAGCTGTGATCTGCATCCTTTCATGCTGTGGCCGAATCGCCAACATTTTGAGCACTGCAAAGGTTTCGGGGAAAGTGGTTCTACTTTGTAGATTAGTGGCCATGCCTTAATTTCTGTTGGCCTAACTCTTGCAAAAGTTACATAACTGATTCAGTAGGCGATTTTGTTTTATCAGTCGTTCGGGTGCATTGATAGACTGAAACTGCCCCACATACAGCAAATAAGTCAAGAATTTCTTGAGGTGCCAGACTCGTATCCACCCACGGACTATGCCCTTCGTACATGCAAGATGAGCTGGAATAAATGGGCTCACCGGCTGTGCAGCAAATTCAGAGCAATTCAGGAGCTCTCGGACGCAATCCTGGTCTGCAGAGCAGCACAAGATACCCCCTCGGCCGAACTGGCGGACCTCCGTAATCTTCTGAAAAAAGCGACGAGGCTTTCTGAAGCTCCAGTTGTATCACCTTCGGATCTTCATTGGAATGAAACCCCCACTTGTAGGAACCAGAGCCACAGGGACGTAGAGCTATCCACTGAGTAGCAAGGTATCGAGCGGCCAATCCTTGACCGGTAGTGAGGCTAGCCAAGGGGAGTGCCCTTGGCCGGGTGATGAGAAAGACATCAGAATATTCTGACTTGCCTGACCTCCGAAGGGCTGCAATAACGTTTCAGTTGTTAGAAAACTAACAAGAAATACTAGGAATGAAAAGCAAACCAAATCTTAGCTACAAGAATCCTGCCGCTCGACGTTGAGCCGATCTCCAATCCGAACGAGGAGAACTCGACCCTCGTGTTATACGTCTCAATATTCTTTTTTCGATCAGTAGAGACTCGAACTCTCTTATCTTCTTCTCATTTCGGAAGAGAGGGTAGGCACACTACGAGACGCCGTGATCTCAGTTTGTGTGAACTGCGCTAGAATGAACATCGCGAACATCCAGACAATAATTGACACTTTTACAACAGTCGGCTTTGCATCTGTATGGCTGCTGGAGACTGTCCAAGGAAGAGCTCATAAAGAATATGAACAATGAGAATGTCTGGCAGCAGGACACGAACGAAGGCGACCTTGTGCAGCAATTAGTAGAAGCAATACCAATGCAAGCGGAAACACTATGAAAGAGACTAAAAAGAAGGACACGCCACAATGAGTGGAACGATGGTGGCCGAGGAGTCGCTCGTCGCGAAAGGAAACATAGCGAAGACGGGGAAGCATGACGTAGGGTAATACGATCCCATAGGAACGTGATTTGATATGTCGATGACGAAGTCAACGCTTCGGTCCACAAGTAGCCACTCGGTCTCTCCGTTATTGAACGCTTCTACTAGAGTTATGTTAAGAGCAGCGTAAGCACTTTGATGAGAGGCGCAAGCCTTTTTCCCTTGTTACATACGCGAGCTGTAGTCTTGGTTCGCAAAAAGTACCCGATCGTCTTTAGGCAACTTTCCAACATACGGTCCGCGTTCTGCAAGCATACCGACGTCGGCTCTTGCGAACACCCGGCGTTCTTCGCAAGACCTGTATCCATCCAGCGGTGCATTTATATCCACCTGCGTCACGCTCATCACTGACAAAATGTCCTGAGAGTGTTCGCGCACTGGGCGTGCTCGCGCGCAGCGATGACCGACTAAATGTACGAGTGGTACCTCGAAGTGAGCGACAATTTTCTCCAAGCATGTAACCAGCGTATCTCTCGAGGGAAACAAGAACCACACCGCACCTTGGAAAACTGCTGCCGTCTTGTGTCACGTACTTGCGAAAACCTTCGAAGGATTTAGGCCCCGCCCAAAAATTCCACCTCGTGTTGAAACTTGGAATCTACTGTGTGAAGTTCTCCGCTGACTGATCGTGTCTTGAAAAAGCATAATGGCCACAGGAGATGATGGACTTGCGAGGGCTTTGAATGTACTATTGCCAAAGGCGTCATTTGCCCGTAAACGTTCGTAAGTGGCACAAAAAACCGATACCGCTGATTTTATAACTGACATCATGTTGAGTAATTATCTCGGTTGTCGTATATCCCCTGGGGAAGCTGTCGCAGAATAAGCTGTAAAATATTTGTATCGAGAAAGCCACTAGCGTAATAAGGTACCCGTGCGGAAGCAGCGTTAAGGGCCGCGTTGGAACGCGTAGGTTAAATATAGCCCTGCCATAAACTGCGCAGAAAGAAATGTACCTGCGAAAAATGTTTACTTCTCCGTTAGGTATAATTTTTGTTGTCATTGACGACCGTGATTTTAGTTCTGTTTTTTTTGTACATTCGATTTCTATATTTTAGTCAGTTGGAGGTTCTGTGAAGTGCTTTCACAATAATTGTTAACTCACGAGCTAGCCTCAATATGCCGTGCAGCGTTCTACCGCTTTCGCCTTACATTCCGCTTGTTTCTTTATAATGATTCCCTGCTGTTCTTATGAAGGCCTCGCGTGTGAAGCAAAGCTCGTCATGTGAGTGTATTATTACAATCAACACGTCACTATGCAAAGCCATTCGCGGACGCGCGAAGGAAGGTATATATTGACCCATCAATAGGTATTTGTCGTTTTTGTTTCTGTGGAAGGTACCTTCAACAGCAAGGATTGTAAGGAGGCTGTTATTATGAAGAGACACTCGCTCACTTCATTCTCTCTTTTCTCGTCCCTAGGTCGTTCCCAACGGGGGTCTAGTGGCTAAAGAACTCGACTGCTGAGCCGCAAGTCGCGGAATCAAATCCCGGCTGCGGCGGCTGCTTTTCCGATGGAGGCGGAAATGTTGTAGGCCCGTGTGCTCAGATTTGGGTGCATGTTAATGAACCCAGGTGGTCGAAATTTCTGGAGCCCTTCACTATGGTGTCTCTGATAATCATATGGTGGTTTCGGCACGTTAAACCCAACAATCATTCAAAAATCATCTTTTCTTGTAAACCTCTTCAGATCTCTAGGCCAATCGATCGCCTGAAGAGTGGAGGGGGTTTTGGCTACCACCAGTCTGGCAGTCCAGCTTCAGGCCATACAGAGAGCTGAGGAGGTGGCACCAGGTATAGCCTGGTGGGCACCTACCTCCTTAAGTTTGAGACAATAACATTGTGCTCTCTCTCTAGCCATCGTATTCATCTTTGCTTCGTGCACATGATACAGCAGCGATGTGAATCATAGCATAGCAATTGTATAGTATAAATTACTCTAGTAAGGGAGGGGAAAAAAACTAAGGGGGAGCAGCAGTTGTGAGGTAAGGAGGAAGAAAAAATAAAGTATAGCACGGACTTTAAGACATAGAGAGATGCAGACACAGTGAAACGAATAATGTGAGGAAATAGAAAGAAATAGAGAACCAGAGTAATGGAAAAAACTTGGATGAAGATGCATACGCAAAGACAAAGGTAAGAAAAAAAGTGTATCAATTCACCGTCATATTATTCAGCACAACACGAAAATAAGACAAGTCGTTGCATAAGCAGCTGCATC
>WOVY01015094.1:0-17600 GCA_013436015.1 Rhipicephalus annulatus
TACTTTAAAATCGAATACTTGCTGTGCTCAAAGCATGTTCCGCAAACTTATAAATCATAGGACAGTGAATATTAAAATAGGCTTAGCAGTGTTGCAACTCTTTTTTTGCTAAAATACTCTCCAAAATGATGACAAAACGATTGTGAACGCCATAGTATACAATGTCTGATGTCACCGCGAAGCGCACGCAAATCGCCTTGCTATCACTTCGAACAAGTTCGACAATGCATCTGCTAGGTGTATTGCAGCTAACTACATTTCACTATTAGAGTTGAGCAACCAAAAAGAGTGTCCAAAGTTAATACAAGCTTGTACGCCATGATGTTATATATTCTTCAATGTCCAAATCGCAAGTCGTGCCAGGCTTGTTTGAACCATTATGTCTTTGAACAAATCGCGTAAATGGTTTTGTAATGCATTCAAACACGTCTAGATTCCTAGTACCACGTTGTTCAAGCAGAGAGAATGGGCTTGTACTGCGAATGGTGGTCCCAACACATACGTGGACTGTAGTGACGACTACGTAATACAATTTTTGCAAAGCGACGTTGGACATACAGGCAGATACCTCAATGCGTGATTACTTGAGCACAACCAGAAATAAAACAAAAAAGTTATGATGATTTCTTGGCGACTATTTGCGCAGAATGCAACTGCATGCCGGTATTTGATAAAAACACTGTGGTTCTACTCACCCTAACGATAATATTAGGCTCCTCATTGCGAAGCGGCGATAGAAAATCGAAGCGGTTTCAGCGCAGCCATCGTACAACAAAAATAACTATAAGTATATATATATATATATTACTTGAATTCAGCAGCACGTGGTTTTTCAACGTAAAATTCTCTGCGGCTTAGTTTTAGTTTGCTTTGATCCCTGTGCGTTGCTCAAATAATTGTGATGCCGTGTGACAGGTATAATATATATTCTTGGTTCTGTGCAATAAATTTTGTTGGAAGTCAAGTGGCACAATATGAAATACCTACCGGCCCGCTCGCACACCATGATTCACTATCCCTAGACCTTCAAAGCGCATTCGACTATGTATTTAATTCATACATTGTCAAGGTAAGGGGTGTCTGTTGCGACACTTGGCGCTGCACAAGTAAGCTTAATTTTGTACAATTGATATCAAAATGTCTACTGCGATAAAGTTAAGCTCAGGGCACTCCTAAGGCTCTATAATTAGTGCGTAATTTATCCTAGAATGTAAGTGATACTATCGCAATGTCTGATACCTCAGAACCTATCTTGTGCACTGAGAATAACACGTATTCTTTTCCTCGAGCAATATATTGTTATCCAGAGGTCCGTGTAAATGTTTACCTTTAAGACGCTTCAAAGTGTTTATGGCGGGATAAGCATGTTCTCAATTATAAAATGTAAACCTATACGACAATATCACCTATGAACTAACTTTCAGAATAAGGGTAATACTTGAAGGTAGTTCCATGGGACAGGTCCAGTAAGGAAACTTTTTTTAGTGTGCAACCAGGTGGACATAAAAAAGAAAGCAAGTGTGATTCACCCTATTATCGCATTAAATCTAATAGTTCACTGTTTTTGCAAAACATTACACTTTATACTGCGAACAAAAAATATATGCTTCACGTAACTTAAATTCTGAGGTACCTTATAGAATAGTAGTCTGGCAGTGGCATCCTGTGGAAGGGCATTCTCACCACAAAAATTCGAGTTCACTTATTACTATATAAAAACGTTAAAAATTATCATAACTATATTATAAAAGAATATATGGTGCTAAAAGTAACGGCCAACGAATTATTTTGTCGTTTGGCTGAACGCAAGTGCACTCTATAAGACCGGTACCCTATTTATGATTTGTGACACTGATGATATGCAAATTTGTCCTCTTGATGCGTAAATTAAACCAGTATATTATCCTCATGCTCGATTTTCATTCGCAACATAGATTTATATGTATTAAATTAAACGTTCCAAAACAACCTTATGATTAGGAGAGACGCCGTAGTGCAGAGTTCCGGAAATTTCCACCACCTGGAGTTGTTTGTACGCAAATCTGAGCACTCGTACCTAAGGCACTTTCGGCTACATTGAAAATGCAGCTGCCTTAGCCTGGATTTGATCGCGCGACTTGTGCGTAGGCAGCCGAATACCTTAGACAATAGACCACCGTAGCTGGTCATTCGCAATATCAAACTTGCAAGCCACAACTTGCATATTTAAATTCTTCACCTAGAGCTCTTCGCCGATACGTATTGTTTTTTTCTTCCGTTACACTTTCACACACACCATCTATCTCTTGCTCACTTGGTCTAAAATTTACTCAAAAAAATTTATAATTTAGCGTACGTAACGTCGTACTAAAATAGGAGCCTTAGAAGCTCTCTAATAACCATTTTCAAGTGAAAATTATGAAGGCTTGTAGGATAACATTTCAGAATTACACTATGCACCATTCCGAGGAAGTTGATAATATATATTTTAGGATTGAAAATAGGAGGATGCCTTGCATTGTGCCCACTGGAGTACAGAAAAAGAAAACCCTTTTAATATGTTAATAAATATCTAATCATGTTGTGGTCAGTGATGTTCCATTTAGGAAGAAAAGAATAAAATGCACTCTCGAAATGCATGCAAAATTCGCTTTCGGTGTTACTCATATCAACCAAATCAGAAGTCATTGTTTTGTTGCTCCAGGAACATGATACGTCGACAGACAATTCCAAAAATAACGCACCCAACCCTTTACCACCCGGAAGCGATCAGCCACCATCATTAACGGCACGTTCAGGCAGCAGACTATAGAAATATTTATTTGGTGGGAAATTAAATCCACTTTATGCCCAAGATCTGTTGCTCTTACTTCACTACTAGTGCACAGAGCTGGGGAAAATATCGTTGTACGCCTATGTGAACACTGAGACTAAATAAGCTGCGATGATGTGTATTCGAACAGAGAAGTCGCAACGAGGTCGCGACAGAAAATGGGCGAACGGCAAGTCTGGTAAAGGCGGCACAGGTTCTCGCGCAATCAGACCATGGGGTTCTTTGTTCTCTTTTGAAGGCGCATACGCGTTAGTGCAGTATGCTGCAATACAATACCCCGGGTTGAAGAGTAGCCATCCTGGCGACTGAGGGAGTAGGCACAATGAGGGGGTCGTTAGTAGGGCTTGAGACGGTCTACGTGTACGGTCTCATGTTCTCGACCGCGCAAGTCTGGCGATTGTGTTAGGGGCTCGATGATGTAATTCACCGGCGAGGTTGCGTCAATGACACGGTATAGACCATGGTACCAGGCCAGAAGCTTAGAAGAGAGGCCAGGAACGTGCGGGGGCACCCAAAGCCACACAAGAGAGCCAGTACGAAACGTAGGCGTTATGTGATGAACGTCGTCATGTCGCGTCTTTTGTAGACCTTGAGCCTCACTTGTCATAGATCGAGCCAACTGACGGCAGTCTTCTGCGTATCTGGCGACTTCCGAAAGCGGGGAGCACTCCGATGCATCAGGGCGGTACGGGAGTATGGTGTCGAGTGGTTGGGATGGTTCGCGGCCGTACAACAAAAGAACGGGAAAAAACCGGTAGTCGCTTGCGTCGCGGTGTTATAAGCGAATGTAACAATGGTAATACAGCGTCCCAGTTAGTGTGGTCGGAGGAGGTGTACATCCTGAGCATGTCACCAAGTGTACGGTTGAACAGTTCAGTGAGACCATTCGTCCTGTAGATGGTATGCGGTAGCTTTCCGGTGTATGATGTTGCATTGAGCGGGAATAGCTTATATGACCTCCGACAGGAACACTCGACCCCTATCACCGAGTAATTCGTGTGGAGCCCCATGGCGGAGAATGAAGCTGCACAGAATGAAGAGTGCAACTTCGTGGGCGGTCGCTGCCGGTAGAGCTGCAGCCTCAGCGTAGCTTGTCAGATGATCGACGCCGACAATAATCCACCGGTTTCCAGAGCGACTATATGGGAGGGGGCCATAAAGGTCGATACCCCACGCGGTCGAATCGGCGAGCCGGGCATGGGAGCGGCTGTAACATGCCAGTAAGGTTCCGCGGAGGTGTCTTGTTCTGTTGGCAAGTGGTGCAAGACTGAACGTATGTCTGCACAAAGCGGTACATTCCTTGCCAGTAACATCGTTGGCGCAGCCTTTCGTAGGTTTTCAGGACACCTGCGTGAGCACTTTGGGGATCTGCATGGAAATTCTTGCAGATGTCAGAGCGCATATGAGTTGGGACAGCAAGGAGCCCCTTCCGACCACCAGGCATATAGTTGCGGCGGTACAGAATGTTGTCTGGCACGGAAAAGTGAGCTGCTTGCCGGCGTAGCGCTCTCGTGGAAGGGACAGCAGACGGATCGGTAAGGTAGTCGAGTAACAATGCAAGGTATGAATCTTTACGCTGCTCTCCGAAAGCATGTCAGTGGTGTCGATTGGTGACAAGGTGGCAAAAAGGGGTGACAGAGAAGCCACACCTGGTGTTAATGGCGATCGCGAAAGTGCATCGGCATCCGCATGCTTGCGACCGGAACGATATACGACACGGATGTCGTATTCTTGCAATCGAAGTGCCCAACGCCCCAGGCGTCCGGATGGGTTTTCAAGGTGGACAGCCAACATAGAGCGTGGTGGCCTGTGACCACGTCGAAAGGACGGCCCTAAAGGTACGTGCGAAACTTCGTCAACGCCCAGATTATGGCCAAACACTCTTTCTGTCACGGAGTAATTCAATTCAGCCTTCTTGAGAGCGTGACTTGCATAGGCGACTTCGTATTCAGCTTGAGTGCCTTTGCGTTGTGCCAAAACTGCACCAAGACCGATGCCACTTGCATCGGTGCGAATTTCTGTGGCAGCAGTGGGGTCGAAGTGACGAAGAATAGGTGGTGAGGTCAGCAGGCGGCGCAGCTGGCGAAATGCGTCGTCACATGCAGGTGACCACGCAGATTTGCCTTTGCTGTTGGAAAGCAGACTCGTGAGAGGTGCGATGATAGACGCGAAGTACCGCACGAAGCGGCAAAAGTAGGAGCAGAGACCGACGAAACTTTTTAGGGCTTTCAGTGATGTGGGCAACGGGAAGTTAGCGACAGCTCGAAGCTTATCGGGATCCATGAAGAACACCGTCTCTTGTGATGACATGTCCCAAGATGGTTAGCTTTTCGTGCTGCGAAGTGGCACTTCTTGGAGTTAAGTTGTAGGCCTGCAGAAGTCAGACACGTCAGAATCTCGTGGAGGCTGAGCTAGATGTGTCGGGAAATCAGATGAAAAGACTACGATGTCGTCCAGGTAACACAAGCAGGTTTTGCACTTGTGGGCACGCAAGATGGTGTCGATCATGCGCTCAATTGTAGGCAGGCGCGTTGCAGAGCCCAATGGCATGACTTTGAACTCATATAGGCCATCCGGCATTACAAAGGCTGTTTTAGGGCGCTCACATTCAGCCATTGGCACTCACCAATACCCAGAATGCAGATCCAAGGATGTAAAGTACTCGGCGCCTTGTAAACAGTCAAGAGCATCGCCTATTCGTGGTAGCGAGTAGATATCTTTTTTAGTAATATTGTTTAGGCGGCGATAGTCCCACGCAAAATTGTACGGTGACATCTTTTATCTTTACCAGGAACCACAGGTGATGACCAAGCGCTTTGAGAAGGCTGTATGACTCCACGTTTAAGCATGTCATCTACTTGCTCCGTAATGACGCGGCGCCCTTCGGCAGGAAACGCGGTAAGGACGCTGTCGCAGAGGCGAATGTGAGCCGGTGTCAATGGTATGAGTGATAGTCGTGGTGCGGCCCAAAACAGGTTCTTGAAAGTCGAAAGAACAACGAAACTTGTTAAGGAGAGCAAGAAGTTGGCGGCGATGCGAGAGGGGAAGGCGTGCGTCAATAGCATTGTCGAAGGCTGATGAACTTGATGGCTCAGACGCATGAGTGATTGCAGCAATTTGACATGGCGTTTCATCGGGAAGAATAATATCATCGATATGGTCGACAGGTTGCACATAGCCTGACGTTTCACCACGAAGTAAGCCAATGGGGTAGTTTCAGTGGTTGGTAACCAGCATTACGGTTAAACCAGACGCAATTGTAAGAACAGCAAATGGGAGAACGATGCCCTTGCATTCAGTAAAAAGCGGAGATGGCGTAAACACCACCGTGCCGCCAGTTGCGCCACACATGAAAGGCTAATAGGGACCGAAGCTTCCGGAGGCAAGGTGATGTCGTCGTCAGTGATGAGTTTGCAGAGTAGAGGAGAGCGGTCGGGTGGTGGAAATTCACATGTTGGCACAAGGGACACTTCGGCACAGGAACAATCGATGATAGCTTCATGACGTGATAAAAAGTCCCAACCCAGGATAAGGTCATGAGAGCAAGATGGTAGAACAAAAAAACTGTAGGACGTACAAAACGTCTCGGAAGACGACGCGCCCCGTACACACAGCCGAGGGAATGAATGCGTTGCGCGCTAGCCGTGGACAGCACCATGCCACTGAGAGATGTGGTCACTTCTTCAGTTTCCTACAAAATTTTGCGTTCATCACAGAAACGGCGGCCCCGGTATCAATTAACACTAATGTGGCGACTCCCTCAACATCGACATCAACAACATTTTGCGGCGAAAATGGAGGCCTTGGGAATTGCGCACGAGTTGCAGTTCTTGCCTCAGGAACTGCACTGATTAGTTTCCCTCCTCAGGAGGGGGTCGACGACGCATAGGCGATGGTGATCGGCGACGAGGTGATGGGAAACGAGCAGTCGATGGGTGGCGAATCCGAGTCGGAGTGCCTCTGTTCATATGCAGACGTGGTGGTCTGCTGTGGTGCGTAGGTAAGAGCTCCAAAGTATGCGTGCGCAGGTGTGGGATGGCGGCTGCAGAAGCGCGCAATGTGGCCAGCGATGCCTCACGCGAAGCAGATGGGACGATTGTTTCGGGTGCGCCACTCATTAGATGGACGGAGAAAGCGAGGTGGGGGCCTGTAAACTGGAGGCGACGCCGGAGGAGGTGGAGCCGATAAGGCGACTGGATGCGGTGGGGGCCGCGCGACCACAGCTGCGTAGCTGAGAGGTGAAGGCGGCGCAGTTGGGGCGTAGCCAGCAGTTGAGGAATCAGATGGCGCCGAAATGCATGGGTAAGAGGCCGGAACTGTAGGGAGGGCATTGCAAATTTCAGTGCGTATGGCCTGCTGCATATTAGAAGGGAGGCTTGTCGTGGGCGCGTCGCTATGCGGCAGCAGGGAGAGCTGTCGGGCGACTTCCGCCCTGATGAAGTCTTTAGTCTGGTTCGACAGAGTTCCTTGGTAAACGTTGCCATTTGCGAGTGCGACGGCCGAGATCGAATCTGGTGATGGGACACTCGGTCGGGCGATGGAACGCTGACGACGCAATTCATCGAAGCTCTAGCACAGGCTTACGAGGACTGCCACCATGGTCGGGATTTTCGCCAGCTACATCTGGAATGCGCCATCCTTTATTCCCTTGAGAATATGTCGAATTTTCTCTTCTTCAGGCATGGATGAGTTAATACGCCTGCAGAGGTCGAGCACATCCTCAATATAGCTAGTAAAGGTCTCGCCAGGCTGCTGGGCTCGGTGGCGCAGACGCTGGTCAGTGCGGAGCTTGCGGACCTCTGGTCGGCCGAACACTTCGGTCACGAGGATCTTAAAGGTGGACCAGTTGGCGATGGCGGTTTCGCGGTTGGTGAACCATAGCTTGGCGACGTCAGCCAAGTAAAAGATAACATAGGCAATCTTAGAGTCGTCCCATTTGTTGCTGGCACTTACGCGTTCGTACAAGGAGAGCCAGTCTTCGACGTCTTGCTCACCACTGCCGCTGAAGATTGGTGGGTCCCGCTGACGGGCAGCACCGGGGCAGGCTGACAGGGCAGCCGACGGTGCTGGCTGTGCTGGGATGGGCTGGTTGGCGACTGCGTCAGTCTTGTTGCACGGTGGTCTTTCCGCCAACTTGCGAGAGCGGAGCTCCAGGTCTGTTTAGGGATCTCAGCAGCCTCCACCAAATGCGATGATGTGTATTCGAACAGAGAAGTCGCAACGAGGTCGCGACGGAAAATGGCCGAATGGCAGGTCTGGAAAAGGCGGCACAGGTTCTCGCGCAAACAGAGCACGGGGTTCTTTGTTCTCTTTTGAAGGCGCATACGCGTTAGTGCGTATGCCTCCACTACAAAGCATACGTCCTTATCATAAGCGGGGACGGAACAGCAAAAGAGTAATATTTCAAAATCACACTTACCTCTGAGAAAATCGTGCATGCATTGGGAGCCACTTCAAGTACGAAACAAGTTGCTCTTCACTGGCCACAAGACTAGTCGAACATTCATTGTTTTCACAAAAAAAAAGTGGCACATATGCACGATGACGTGCGTGCCTCTTCGATCTATTGGAAAGCAGTAATCTTCGACACTATGAGTTTGGCATTCAAGCCCGCACAAGTTCATAGCTCCAAGCAGCGAGTTAAGGTGCGAAACGTTACCGCGAACTTTATCAATGATGTTCTTCGCGACGAATGCATGCAGGGAAATATTCTGATGATGATGATGATGAACCTTCGGCTTTGCTGGCACTCGCCCACAAAGAGGGATCGGCCAAGAACCGGGCGGCAGGAACATCAAGTGTGTTCAGTCAGGCATTCAGGTAGTCTCGTAGCCGTAAATAATAACAATAGGCTAACAGGGTAATCTCTTTGTTGCCCTTACGTACTCGCACACAGCAGAGAAAACCTCCCTGTGGCTATAACCTAATGTAATCCCTCCGAAGGATAAAATTAGTTCCACGTTTATTTTTAAACCTAGCTTCTCAGTTGGTTCGACCAGGTATCTTTTTCTTTGATAAGCATAACGTTTACAGTATATAAAGAAATGATCTATTGATTCCGATTCCTTGCAAAAGAGACACAACGGAGATGCTGTTAGTCCAGCCTTATGTAGGTAGTAATTCAGATGCGGAATTGTGCATCGTAATCCGGTGATTGTAGTTCCTAACTGCCGAGATACACACCACTCATAGTAATAAGGGCTGCAGCGCGAGCACGAATGTGCTAGAAGAAACAGACAAAAGTCGAGGTACGGAAGGCAAAAGAGGACAACACGAGCGCTGTGTTGTCCTTATTATTACGCAGCCCTTAATACTATGAATTCAAACCAACTAGCCCAAATCGCCATTCTTCTTCAATACACACCACTGTTTGTTCAAGCAATATCTTAGATGTACGAAGTCTCTGACTTTATTCAATGATAATTTTTCTATTTTGTGCAAACAAGCCTTTCTATATCTTAGTGCTGTTACGTAGGCGAAATCAGGTAAAATAGGTAAGATTGGTCTGCTTAAAGATGCTTTGGCTAACGAGTCTGCCATCTCATTTGGATAAATCCCGCAGTGTCCGGAAATCCATAGCAAGTGAATTTTTTTCAGGTTTTCTGGTAATAAACTGCTAATCGTACTCAATAATGTCAATTTTTATTGCTGTAGATAGTGCAGTGCATACTGAGAGAGAATTGGTAAGTAGGACCGCTTCTGATTGGCTTGCAGGAAGTTTATGAAGCGCTAGAATTATAGGAAATAATTCAGCGATGAATATAGGCGTGTAATCTGGTAATCGAAGTGAGAAAGACCAGTCGAGAGAAGTACAGAAGATGCCTATTCCAGCCTTTTCGTTCAATACGGATGCATCCGTCGCAATAATGTTGTTTATGGACAGATGAGTCAAGTAATCTTTTAACCGAATATTTAAATATTGAAGGGGCAGTTGTTTTGCCATATAGGGGAAAGTATCATCAAATTTGACTTCAAGTTTTGAATTAGGTGTCTTCCTTATGCAAATCTGATAAATATTTACATTGAGAGGCTCTAGCAACGTTTGGACGAACTTAATATAAGGGGAGTGTAGTCTAGACCATTGTGTTCCAAAAAATGAATAAAAACGTATGAAGCTTGTCTTGAATAAAAACGTATGAAGCTTGTCGCAGAGGCGAATTGTATATTTTTAAGAAAGTTTGAACTGTAAGTATTCTAAACCGAGTTAACAAAGGTGGAAGGCGCGCTTCCACATACAAAACATTATTTGCCACAAACTTTGGGAGTCCAAGACACAAGCGCAAAGCTTCTCTTTCTAATAATATTAATTGTCTCATCTTGTAAGCCGCGCTGCCTGAAAATAATACACACCCGAATTCCATAATAGGCCATACATACATCTTGTAAATCATTATCAATGAACTCCTACGCAATTTTATTTTTCTGTTTCCCTATTTGCGTGACCACCCCAAGGCACGTGACACTTTACAGCCAACCTCGTCTTTATGGCTTTTCCAATTTAGCGTCCTTTTATATACAATGCCTAGGTATTTCAGGAAATCGACCTGGGGAATGAGCTCGGTCCTTAAAAGAGAATGGCAGAAGCGCGCTTTTTTGACGTTCAATGACATATGAATATTGTCAAGCCATCCTTTTAGCATGTTCATGTAATTCTGTAATGCCTGATACAATGAGTGCAGATCCCTGTTTGTTGCAAAAAAGCAATATCATCTGCA
This sequence comes from Rhipicephalus annulatus, assembly GCA_013436015.1. NCBI lineage: Eukaryota > Metazoa > Arthropoda > Arachnida > Ixodida > Ixodidae > Rhipicephalus > Rhipicephalus annulatus. Next base: position 10,528 of record WOVY01015094.1, read on the forward strand.
TATACGTAAATTTGGATATCCTGAAGAGTTGGAATGAAACTTCGTAATATGTTGAATAACACCGGGGATAATACTGAGCCCTGAGGTACACCTCGTGTCTGCTTATATTTCTTAGAAGAGCATCCATTCAAGAAGAATTTCTTTCCCAAACTCTGTAATCCATGCTGTTATATATTTTGGAAAGCGATGGTCTTGCATCTGGTGGATTAGGATAGGATATTCCACTTTGTCGTACGCTTTAGCTAAGTCTAGAGTGACTAGTGCACAGTATTCGCGGCGGTGCCCAGCCAGCTGTATGCGACTTTCCAAATCCACATGTGCACACCAAATGGAGTATCCCGATCTAAAGCCAATTTGTCTGGGGTTTAGTATTGTATGTTCATTGATGTAGCTTATTATACGGGCATTTAAGACTCTCTCTATAAGCTTGACCAGGTTAGATGTCAATGAAATAGGCCTTAGGTTATCCAGAGTAAACTCCATTCCCTGTTTCTTAAGTATTGAAATTATTTGGAAAGCTTCCAATCGGCCGGAATCCAAGAATTTTTCAGTGAATAATTAACTATATTACAGATTTCATGTGGCGACATTTCGTATAACACTTTAATCATTGTAGAGGTGACCCCATGACATCCGGGAGCAGCGGGCGGTAAGCTCTTCATCACATCTGCCAGTTCAGCTAAAAATACCTCGTGAAAATCACAATCCACCCTTAATTTCACCATGGACTTACCATGGTGAAATGTACCTTAATTACCTTACTTACCTTAATTTCACCATAGCATAATTGTCATAAACCTGGTTTGCAAGCCTTTAGCAATATTTTCCAAGAATTCAGAGAGTTCACGAGGAGACATAATGGTGGAATGACTGCTTTCTGTCTGTGGAATCATTTTCCTCGCACGTAAAAATCTGAAAAGCATTTTCTAATTTTAGATAATTAAATTTATTGATATTATAGTCTTTTTTTTTGCTTTGCGCACTAGACGCTTAAAATCGGCGGCCATGAACATAGAATCACTCAAATTTTTGGGGCATTGGTTAATTAACAGCTTTTTCCAAGCTGCTTTTCGCTTTCCATACACCCTGACACACTCTACATTCCACCACGAGCTAAAACATCCCGCTGTGTTCGAGTTTACAGTAAACGTTGAATTTTTAGTGATCGTTTCAACACTGCACATAGACTCATAGCCCTAAGGTCTTCCTGCATTTCCTCGTGAAAAGTTAACGTAGATTTTAAGTCTTTTTGTAATTTAGCATAATTTACAAATGAGCCAACTTTCCTTGCCAAACTAAACCTCGGGAACCTAATTTCAAACGTAAAGGGAAGGTGGTCGCTGTTTTTAGCCCAATCTAATATATTCCACGAGGATATGTTTAAGTGGAGCTGGAAAATGTTAAATGAATAGTCAATTTAGAGTTAACTCTTACAAATGTAGCAACGTGTGAGTTCAAGCAGGAAAAGTTATTATCAAGCGTCCATTCCCACAAACGTCTTCCGCATACATCAGATTTGAAGCCCCAAGACACATGGTGTGAATGGAAATCACCACACAGTACTATTTCTTTTCTGCATGAAGCTATCATAATATCGAGGCATCTCGTGTCTTGAACTCCTGCAGGAAAGTACACATTTGCAAAAGAGAAAGGCGAGCAGTCTGGTAGTGTTATGTCTAACACCAAAATTTCGTAATTCGTATCCATACACTGATACAATATCTTGGCTCTGTGACTAAATTTAGTTGATATTAAGAAAGCCAGACCGCTGCCTCTACTCGGCTAATCCAGCCGTATTAATCGATAAGTTCTCATGTAAAATGTTTTATTGTTTCCAAGCCAGGTTTTCTGAATGGCAACTATGTCGGGACAAATTGGTGAAGAAATATTTTGTGAATCTGTAGTTCCCGACCAAATAGACCGGCAGTTCCACTGCAGAATTTCCAGGGAACCTATTTTGATGCTATACCGGCAGAAGAAACTGCCTGATCCAGAATATCTTTTTTCAAGAAATCATTTTTTGAAAGGTTCTCAAAGAAGCCTTTCTTTTACAAGTATTTCTTGGATTTTGGGTTCTGAGAAGACTTTTTAGAAGGGGGAGATCTGTTACGTTTCAAAGTTCTTAGAGATTCTGTGTCCATATCTGTAAAGTCTCCTGAATAATCTGTCACAGGTTCTGACTCATCCTGAACGCTATTTTTTGAAGGTCCTGCTTTCGGAGAGATAGATTTAGGATTGACTGTCTGATTTTCCTCCTCTGTAGCCCTTGAAATCAACAGAGCATGCGAATCCCGATTTTGCACAGAAACTATACCAATGATTTGTGTCAGCTGTTGTGTTAACATATCAGCCAAGGCTTCAAAAAGAGTAGCTGCCAGACGCTGCATAGCCTTTTCAGTGGACTTTTCAGTAGCCTCAGTTATCGACTTTGCGAGCGATGCATCCATTGCCGCTGTGTGCCGGGATGTTATGCCTGCGTAACCTTTCGATCTTTCATGCATTTCTGCTACCGCCTCCCTCCTAGAGCAACGCCTGCGTTCTATGATTTCTAGAACACCTATTTCTCTTTCTTTTGCACCTCATTCAGCAGAGTCTGCAGGGTGCGCTCCATTACACAAGCAGCACTTCTGTTCATCGGTTTTGCAATCGCAGCTGTCATGACTCTCTCCGCACAATTGACATCTAGCCTGTGATCTGCATCCTTCACTTTTCATGCTGTGGCCGAATCGCCAACATTTTGAGCACGCAAAGGTTTCGGGGAAAGTGGTTCTACTTTGTAGATTAGTGGCCATGCCTTAATTTCTGTTGGCCTAACTCTTGCAAAAGTTACTATAACTGATTCAGTAGGCGATTTTGTTTTATCAGTCGTTCGGGTGCATTGATAGACTGAAACTGCCCCACCTACAGCAAATAAGTCAAGAATTTCTTGAGGTGCCAGACTCGTATCCACCCCACGGGACTATGCCCTTCGTACATGCAAAATGGAGCTGGAATAAATGGGCTCACCGGCTGTGCAGCAAATTCAGAGCAATTCAGGAGCTCTCGGACGCAATCCTGGTCTGCAGAGCAGCACAAGGATACCCCCTCGGCCGAACTGGCGGACCTCCGTAATCTTCTGAAAAGCGACGAGGCTTTCTGAAGCTCCAGTTGTATCACCTTCGGAATTCTTCATTGGAATGAAACCCCCACTTGTAGGCACCAGAGCCACAGGGACGTAGCTATCCTCTACTGAGTAGCAAGGTATCGAGCGGCCAATCCTTGACCGGTAGTGAGGCCTAGCCAAGGGAGAGTGCCCTTGGCTGGTGGTGATAAAGACATCAGAATATTCTGACTTGCCTGACCTCCGAAGGGCTGCAATAACGTTTCAGTTGTTAGTAAACTAACAAGAAATACTAGGAATGAAAGCAAACCAAATCTTAGCTACAAGAATCCTGCCGCTCGACGTTGAGCCGATCTCCAATCCGAACGAGGAGAACTCGACCCTCGTGTTATACGTCTCAATATTCTTTTTTCGATCAGTAGAGACTCGAACTCCCTTATCTTCTTCATTTCGGCAGAGAGGGTAGCATACTACGAGACGCCGTGATCTCAGTTTGTGTGAACTGCACTAGATGAACATCGCGAACATCCAGACAATAATTGACACTTTTACAACAGTCGGCTTTGCATTCTGTATGGCTGCTGGATTGATTGATTTGTGGGGTTTAACGTCCCAAAGTATGGCTGCTGGAGACTGTCCAAGGTAGGTGCTCATAAAGAATATGAACAAATGAGAATGTCTGGCAGCAGGACACGAACGAAGGCGACCTTGTGCAGCAATTAGTAGAAGCAATACCAATGCAAGCAGAAACACTATGAGAGAGACTAAAAAGAAGGACAGCCACAATGAGTGGAACGATGGTGGCCGAGGAGTCGCTCGTCGCGAAAGGAAACATAGCGAAGACGGCGGAAGCATGACGTAGGCGTAATACGATCCCATAGGAACGTGATTTGATATATCGATGACGAAGTCAACGCTTCGGTCCACAAGTAGCCACTCGGTCTCTCCGTTATTGAACGCTTCTACTAGAGTTATGTTAAGAGCAGCGTAAGCACCTTTGATGAGAGGCGCAAGCCTTTTTCCCTTGTTACATAGACGCGAGCTGTAGTCTTGGTTCGCAAAAAGTACCCGATCGTCTTTAGGCAACTTTCCAACATACGGTCCGCGTTCTGCAAGCATACCGACGTCGGCTCTTGCGAACACCCGGCGTTCTTCCCAAGACCTGTATCCATCCAGCGGTGCATTTATATCCACCTGCGTCACGCTCATCACTTGACAAAATGTCCTGAGAGTGTTCGCTGCACTTGGGCGTGCTCGCGCGCAGCGATGACCGACTAAATGTACGAGTGGTACCGCTCGAAGTGAGCGACAATTTTCTCTAAAGCATGGAACCAGCGTATCTCTCGAAGGGAAACAAGAACCACACCGCACCTTGGAAAACTGCTGCCGTCTTGTGTCACGTACTTCCGAAAACCTTCGAAGGATTTAGGCCCCGCCCGAAAATTCCACCTCGTTGTTGAAACTTGGAACTCTACTGTGAAGTTCTCCGCTGACTGATCGTGTCTTGAAAAAGCAATAATGGCCACAGGAGATGATGGACTTGCGAGGGCTTTGAATGTACTTACTGCCAAAGGCGTCATTTGCCCGTAAACGTTCGTAAGTGGCACAAAAACCGATACCGCTGATTTTAAACTGACATCATGTTGAGTAATTATCTCGGTTGTCGTATATCCCCTGGGGAAGCTGTCGCAGAATAAGCTGTAAAATATTTGTACTCGAGAAAGCCACTAGCGTAATAAGGTACCCGTGCGGAAGCAGCGTTAAGGGCCGCGTTGGAACGCGTAGGTTATAGCCCTGCCATAAACTGCGCAGAAAGAAATGTACCTGCAAAAATGTTTACTTCTCCTTGTAGGTATATTTTTGTTGTCGTTGACGACAGTGATTTTAGTTTCTCTTTTTGTACATTCGATTTCTATATTTTTAGTCAGTTGGAGGTTCTGTGAAGTGCTCTCACAATAATTGTTAACTCACGAGCTAGCCTCAATATGCCGTGCAGCGTTCTACCGCTTTCACCTTACATTCCGCTTGTTTCTTTATAATGTTTCCCTGCTGTTCTTATGAAGGCCTCGCGTGTGAAGCAAAGCTCGTCATGTGAGTGTATTATTACAATCAACACGTCACTATGCAAGCCACTCGTGGACGCGCGAAGGAAGGTATATATTGACCCATCAATAGGTATTTGTCGTTTTTGTTCTCCGTGGAAGGTACCTTCAACAGCAAGGATTTTTAAGGAGGCCGTTATTATGAAGAGACACTCGCTCACTTCATTCTCTCTTTTCTCGTCCCCAGGTCGTTCCTCCACGGGGGTCTAGTGGCTAAAGAACTCGACTGCTGAGCCGCAAGTCGCGGAATCAAATCCCGGCTGCGGCGGCTGCTTTTCCGATGGAGGCGGAAATGTTGTAGGCCCGTGTGCTCAGATTTGGGTGCATGTTAAAGAACCCCAGGTGGTCGAAATTTCTGGAGCCCTTCACTATGGTGTCTCTGATAATCATATGGTGGTTTCGGCACGTTAAACCCAACATATCATTCAAACATCATCTTTTCTTGTAACCCTCTTCAGATCTCTAGGCCAATCGATCGCCTGAAGAGTGGAGGTGGTTTTGGCTACCACCAGTCTGGCAGTCCAGCTTCAGGCCATACAGAGAGCTGAGGAGGTGGCACCAGGTATAGCCTGGCGGGTCACCTACCTCCTTAAGTTTGAAAACAATAGCATTGTGCTCTCTCTCTAGCCATCGTATTCATCTTTGCTTCGTGCACATGATACAGCAGCGATGTGAATCATAGCATAGCAATGTATAGTATAAATTACTCTAGTAAGGGAGGGGAAAAAAACTAAGAGTGGAGCAGCAGTTGTGAGCGTAAGGAGGAAGAAAAAATAAAGTATAGCACGGACTTTGAGACACAGAGAGATGCAGACACAGTGAAACGAAGAATGTGAGGAAATGGAAAGAAATAGAGAACCAGAGTAATGGAAATAAACTTGGATGAAGATGCATGCGCAAAGACAAAGGTAAGAAAAAAACGTGTATCAATTCACCGTCATATTATTCAGCACAACACGAAAATAAGACAAGTCGTTGCATAAGCAGCTGCATCAGTTAGTCATTTACCAAGTCAACTATCTTTGTGTTGAAACTTGCCGTATTTCTGACTTTTTTCATTACAAATAAGAGAAAAACAAGAATTTGAAGGTGGCACAAGCATGGCTTTCGAAAGTAGAACTCGGTTGCGTTATCAAGCGTCGTGCGCATCGTCCTGTCAACTGCTTCCATTGCTTACGTTCTTCATTCATGCCTTAACCATGCCTTAGCTTGGCCGCAGTGGTATAGTGGATGAGGTACTCGGCCGCAGACCCACAGGTTGCGGAATCGAATCCCGGCTGCGGCGTCTGGATTTTCGATGGGGGCGAAAATGCTGCAGGCCCGTGTGCTCTGAATTGGGTGCACGTCGAAGAGCCCCAGGAGGTCGAAATTTCCGTAGCACTCTCCTACGGTGTCTGTCATGATCAGATTGTCACGGGGTAGTGACGAGGACGAAGGGAGCAGGTCGGATAAGCTGTTTATTCGGGCCTAACTTGTGGACACGTGAAAGTACAGTCCGATTACAGCAAGATGCTACCACTGATAGCGGCCAGCAGAGCGTCGGCCGTTGATCAACTGACAAGCGGCGGAGCGCATTGGCATTTATACACTTGCCATCGAATGTTCTAGCGTTATCGCTATCGGTGGCGTAGGTTTCAGAATATTCTGGAATGTTTACGAGGGGCGCGTATTCTCAACAAAATGATATACTACAGCCTCGAGGCTTTTCGAACATCGTAGGCGTGGTTTGTGCTGAACGTAGGGTAACGGGATGATAACAAACCTTGAGGAAATGCACGTGGCATTTCCCCTTCTGAAAAAGGCATCATCCCTATGTTTTAACAAAAGACGAAGGTACAATATTACAGACAATAATATATCATTCATTTTAG
>WOVY01015095.1:0-304989 GCA_013436015.1 Rhipicephalus annulatus
TATTCTCGCGATCCCTCCTCCTTATTCCTCCTCTCTCTGTTCACGGGCTAGCGCTCACGCTCCTCTTTCTTTGCCAAAATGGTTTCTCTGGCCTCAATGGCCTCTTCTAAACTACACTTCCCTCTTTTCCAAGTGCTCCAAATTGTTGTTTTCTTTTTAACCGAGCCGACCGAAATATTCAGCTCCTGACAAATTTCGAGGAGTTCTTGGACCTTAAACTTCTCCATCTTAGATATGCACACCGTTTCTCTTCTAAGGTAATTTGCCCACGAGCCACCCAATTCTTGGTCTGTGAATCAAAATTTACCAAAATCACCCTACCACGTTACCGACCATCTGCGCTAACGAGTCTGGCGAAAAGAAGAGCAAACACGCGGCACTCACCACTTCGATGCAGCCGACGCAGGCGAATCCCATAAGCTGCCAGCCACTGTTGCGCCTTGGGTAGCGTGGTGCGGACTCGGGCCATCCGAGTCCCCGGAGAGGACGAGTAGAGAAGCCGGAGAAGGAGAAAAAATGTTTATATACAGTATTTACATGGTAGCGTGGTACAACATGAAAAGAGAATCACTCACGAGCGCCTCGGCGCTAGCGTTTTATACATCGTCCGCCTTCCCAAGATCCCTTGCAAGGAAAATTATGCGCAGGATACTCCAATGAGATCGTCGTCTTCCTCTCCGTCCCCGAAGAGGGAAAGCCAAACACCGCCTCCCTCTGAACCTAGGAAAGGGGCAAGGCATGCCCAGTTCGCTGTTTGGTGAGGGAGACCCCACGCGCCAGCGTGGCACCACAGTGAGATGACGTGGAATCCCATGCGCAAAGTCGCTCCTTGATGCCGCCAGGTTGACTCAAGCAATGCAGAATACCCCGTACAGCTGCTGGGTCGACGCTGCTTCGGAGTGTTGCTCTCGGCTGCTGACAAAAGCTTGGCCAACGACTTTTGTGTCAAGAGGAGCCGGCGACGTGGTTTTTCCCGATTGTCCGCGTCCGTCGCCGTCCCGGTGCAGGGTTGACTCATCAACAGCTGCCAGGTGCCAGCAGGCCGCGAAGACCACGTGGAACTTGGGCGAGGCACAACACCGTGCTCCTTTCCTGGGTCTGAGCGGTCCCCCTTTCACGCGTAGTGACGCTATGTCGCCGATCGGTGACTTGACGTAGCACGCGGTTAGTCGATTGATCTAAACCGGTCACGACGACGGGCTACACCTTCCCCTCCCTGTGAGGAAGAATGGTGGTGAGGACACGCGAAAATTTGAAAACAGCTGAAACCATACTTCTAACCCTTGCAACACCCTTAATATAGCACGTATTCGCAAAATTCTTATGGCAACATGTTCACAAAGCGAAAGTGCACATATTTCTGTTTATAACTATTTTTGGACCTAGAGGTTATTTATTGGCCCTTGGTGCATCACGTGTGCGAAAACTTGAGTGGCGCATTTGTATCGACAAAGCTGTGGGTGGTTATATATAGGCTGCGCTTTGCCTAAGCCACGCTTTTCCTAAACTTCGGCGAGTGGGCAGGGCTAAGTTTCATGTGTGCTCTCGGCACCATTTGGAAGATCGAAGATGATTCCAAGCACAAGTTTTATTTTGTTGATCTCCAGAGATCAACCAAACACGCTACACGCAGCTCTAGATGATCTCCCGTAACGTCAATAGCCTCATATGGATCTCCAAAAATGAAGAGAGCTCCAAAGATGAGAGCTAACCCAGACATCAGAGACGCGTTCCTAAGAATGCTACCACTTGTATATTCCCGGCTTTTATTTCTCTATTAAATTTCTCCATTGCATCGATCTTAAATACGATAGTCTAGCTGCACCAGTTCAACGATCCTTGGGTTCCACGAAAGAGTAGCAGAAACGACTTGAGCTTGTCACAAGCACTGTTCTCTTACAACGCACAAAACCAACCTCCTCTCTTTCGACCAGGCCGCATCAATCGAGATGGCCGCCCCGCCACCTCCCTTCGCTGGACTACAACCCGGAGCAGCTCCCTCCGCTGGCGAGCACCCTGGAGTCGCTCCCGCTGAAGGCGCGAGTTCTAGCCAAGCGCTTCCTCACGCCACTGGCACCGCGCCTCCTGTTCCACCCGCAGGTAACCCAGGAGCGCCTGCTGCTCCTTGGCCGCGAGGATACCCAGATGCGCCTCCAGTTGCTTTACAACCAGGTAGGTGCACCTCCTGCTCCTTTACCACGTGGTCACCCAGATGGACATCTTGCTCCTTTACCACGTGGTCACATAGTTGCACCTCCTGCTCCTCCGTCACCAGGTACCCCACGAGCACCTCCGGCTGCTCCACCAGGCCACCCAGGTGCGCCTTCGCATCCCGAAACACCGTCGAACTATCCCGCACCACCAGGCTATCAAGAAGCACCATCACGTGCCACATCAACGCCGCTAGGTGAACCATCGCCGTTCCCTGCAGCACCACAACCCCAGGCAGCAGCGCCATCACTTCAGGCTGTTGCACAACCGGCAGCTGCCATTTCATCGCCTCCCATACATCAAGTTTCTGCGGCGCCAGGGCAGTACACCGAGAAGACAGCTGGGCAGATGCCCGGCGCGGTAGCCGTCCCACCACCTCCTCCCGCGGGCGTACATCCTGGAGCCGCTCCCTATGAAGGCGCGAGTGCTAGCTATACGCTTCCTCATGGCGCTGGCGCCGCGCCTCCTACTTCCCCACCAAGTCATCCAGGAGCGCCTCCTGCTACTCTGCCACCACGTCACTCAAGTGTACCTGCCATTCCTTCACCAGCAGGTCACCCAGGTGCACCGAGGATGGCCGAGATCGGACCCGAACTTCGGAAGCTGCTCGACATGGAAAGCCAGATAGATCAAATAAGCGAGCAGATTGAGCAAATAACCAGCTTTATCGCGGGACCGGATTCCGCCGGAGGGTACGGCAGCACCGCCACGGGCTTCGGGGGCCCACCGTCAATGATGACGGCGTTTGGTTTCGACATGCCGATGCCAGGCGCCTACGGCGGATTCGCGATGCCACCAAGCGTGGCGCCAATGCCTGGCATGACCAGCGCTTTTAACGCGGAACGTTTTTCGGAGACGTACGGAAGGCCTGATACGGAGCCCCGAATGTCCGGTTCCGCCGGCTGGCCGAGGGCCGGTCCGAGGGAACACGGAAGGCCAACAATGTCGAGGGAGAACGCCAGGCCTCCGCGGGAAGACAACTTCGAGTACGACCAGGACAACGAGCAGAGGCGGTTTCCGAGCATGCCAAGCAATCCGGGACATCAACCACTGCGGCAAAGTCAACCCCAAGAGGAAGCGTTCGGCTCGAACATGTGGGCAGCGTTCTTTAGAAAATGATTACTAAGCAACGCTTCATTTTTTTTTGAAATTCAACGCGTAGTTTTAATTTACCGGATGGATTTTTCCCCCGAGACACTCTTGTGCATTCAATGAAAAGGCATGGAGTGATCTTCGAAAAAATTAATCGTAGCAAAACCATCATTAATTCGCTAATCTCAATCTGGTGTCATGTACAGTAAGACGACCATTCTATGCGGCTGCAATTTGGTTTCATTACGCCTCCTGGACTCTTTTTTTTTTTGCTTAAAGAGATTGTCTTGACCTGTGAAAGCAGCCTACAGGGTTGGGAAATATCACCCGTCGCCAAGTTGACGAGGAAAGACATGTCTATCGCGTTAAAGTTCTCGAAATATCTGCTATCTTGTTATGTGGCGTTTTCTTTTGTCTTAATGCTTTTAGAACTGACACTGATTAAGCGCAAAGGTTACCCACCTTCACAAAAAGGAGTAAAAGACATTGGTAAATACCGGCCAATATCACAAACACGTTGCTGTTGTAAAGTACTCGAACACATAATTAACAAAGAAACCTTAACACACTTAAAACATAATCTACCGAGTTCATTGCGGCAATTCTTTAGAAAAATACTCCTAGAAATCACTGAATACTTTAAACAAAGCATATAACTGCTTAAGACATTTTATACTAAGCAAATTAGGTCTACTAGTATTTAACAAAAATTAATAGCCTGTATCACAGCCTACCATCGGCGTCGCCAGGGGGGTTCACACGCGCTTATATACAAACGCACACAAGAGCACGCAAAGTAGCATTGACCCCCCCCCCCCGAAAAAAAGTCTGGCTACACTGCATTCTGCCTTCCTTATATACTCCCTTTACCGTATAATTCATACAGCTATAGTATCTAGCATGGCTTCCTATGACAAGCGCAAATGCCTTTGCTGGTACGTCGCATATCGTTCAACAGAACAGGAATGGCACCGTGGCTGAGTTGCAGTTCCCATCTCGCCATAAAAGGCACCAATCACGATGTTATTTGGTGCTCTTCGCAAACGGAACCCCGTCAACGTTAATATTTAAAGCAAAACCTTCGGGTACACCAGTGACTATTTTCACAGTGCAGAGAACGCCTGTTAAGATGCCTCCATGGCAATACTTTCCAGCACCAATGCGCCTGATTCTCTGTGAGTACATCGGAGGCTTCAGCAATATGCTTTCGTTGAACGAGGAAGAGAAGCAAAACATACGTGACCGATTAACACATTCAACTTATTATTGCGACTGCAACTGGTTGCTCTTACATTACGACATCCTCGTCACCCCACCTCTCCTGCAATTCATTCTCGTTTCTGTCGCGATCGCATGAAATGCTGCATTCTTCCGACCCGCAATTCGTGCAAAGTCGTCGTGAAGTGCAGACACCCCTTGTTCTGAAGCCGCTCCTCCGACGTCGTCATTCCTACATTTTCGTCAATGCAGCTATAGTGAATGTGCCACTAACTCTTGAGGCTGGCAGCCTTCTGAATACATGCTCGAATCCTTTTCTCGAAAGTCTGACAGCGCAGCTAGCATTTCTTCCGTGCGCCGTTTACTTATCCGCCAAATTTGTTGCTTGATCTTCCCGCCATAATCGCACCGAACATTGCGTGAAAGAAACGACTACATCTAAGGACAGAAGGACACTTACCATAGTCTCTTCACATCTCTCGGCTATCCCAGACCAGGATACCACCGCAGAGCAGGCAATTCGACAGTGAGAAACGTAGTAAAAACAGGGAACACCTATGGAAAAGCGCGAGAAAGGCAAGTGTGAAGAACCCGAAACTGCAGACTACGAATGGATGGATGAATGGACGGATGGATGGATGGATGTATCCAACTGTGCAACAGTACACCTACTGAGCCCTTTAGATTGGGCGGTGGCTCATGCCACTTAGCCATATAATTAAGTACTACAATGTTGCACAGAAACGCAACCGTGCGTCGCTTAGACCTCCGAGATGGTAGACGCGCGATGTGCTTACCACTTCGGAGGCCATGCCCCCGCTTGTTTCTCTGCGCGCGCGCCACCCGAGAAGGACACCGACGCGTCGGCCCATGCTGCACCCATGCGTCTGCCGCCCCGCTGACGCCCTGACTCAGTCAGCAGCTCAGCCTTGGTGGCGTAAGCAAGGAACGTTTTCGCGTGGTGCTTGGTCGGCGTGACATGTCTCGGTGGCCTTCGCTCGCTATGTGCGCTTTGTCTAGCTCGCATGTTTTGTGCATCGTGCACAAAAGAAGCGAGTTAACGCAGTCGAACCCCCCCCCCCCCCCCCCAAAAAAAAAAGAAAAAACGGAATAAAGTCGGGATATCAGATGATTCGATTTACATTTTTTTTTTTCATACGCGCAAGTTGGCTAAATTTATGGAAAGGGAAGAAACGAGTAAGCCTTATTTACGGCAAAACGTTGACCTCTTTTTTTTGTAGTTTATCGTGCTATGTAAGTGCGGATTTATGAGCAGGATCGGGTTAGGCGCGAGAAAACATGGTATAGATGTAAATAGCGCCTAAAATATTAACACGCGCCGCTATGCTTACTCGTCGGGCGCCGGCAGCATGTATTAATGCTCTACTATTACTTGCTCAAAAGATTTCTTTTGCTAAGGAAGAAACAGGGAGCTGCGCCTGTCCTTGACTATTTCGTCCCAGAAATTTGTCACGCAAGAAGTAGCACGACATACGTGCAAGCCTTAATTGGATCTAAACAGTTATTTGTATTTGTGGACTGGAGGTGAGTTGAGTTTGTTCACTTTCTGTGGCTCATATCTGCGAACAACCCCTATAACTGTGAACCCCTATATCGACGTCGACTAAAACAAGCCACCCTCTATATCGAAATATTTTTAAAAATAGCCTTTTTTTAACGTCGATGCATAGGAAGAATCTAACGTTATATCGAACAAAAATAGCCGTAACACATGGTACAGGACAGCACAAAACTCCCCAAGAAGGTGGCTTTCGCTCCCGAATTCGTGGCTTTTCGTAAAGGAGGGGGACTTTTCCGCAGTATTTTCTATAGCGAGTGGCATGATTATAAGAGCACACCACCCGGAACGAGTACAACGTTACCTTAGGAACTACCGCGTGCCATCACATGCTTTACACCATGACATGGCGGCGGGTGGCAGAGATGGAATTTCTTTTCTTGCTCGATAGTGATCGCATAAACGCGGATAAACACGAGCACTTGAAACCACCGCATCGCCATTCTCGTTTGTAGTGTCATGATAAGCACATCAGGCAGTACATCACACGCTGTAGCACGTTCAAATTTTCATGTTTTTTTTTCGGCTTCCAATGAAATATGGAACGCGTTGCTCCAGGAAACAGTTGTCGTGGACAGCGTAGAGAGTTTCGTGGAAATACTACAAGAGTACTCCCGTATACTGTAGCGTATAGTGACTTCTTTTAGGGGCGAAGCTCCTTAGGGCGTGGGCTGTGCGTCCCCTGTAGGCTGTATGTAGCCACCTCTAGTTTAGTTCTTGCAGTGTTCACTAGATGGCGGTACCGTCCTCTGTATGTAGCCACCTCTAGTTTAGTTCTTGCAGTGTTCACTAGATGGCGGTACCGTCTCCTGTATGTAGCCACCTCTCGTTTAGTTCTTGTAGTGTTTACTAGATGGTGGTACTTGTAGCTGATGATGAAAAGATGCAAGATGTTATAAACTAGAAAGCGGTACTTGTAGTTGATGAAAGACGCGAGATCTTATAAAATAGGAATGATGTCACATATGGCGTGTGTCATTGGTTGAAGGCAATCGTTCGATTTAGTGCGGCGACGTACGCTAGGGGGAGCGATGTAATAAAATCGAGTGGACAAAATGTACAGAGGATTCATGGTTTACCAGGTTTACCTCCGGAGCTTCGCCCACTCATCATCATTCACTTCGTGGATATGGCGCCACTTTTTCTTCTTTCTTTTTCTCCCTTCATTACGAAGCATATGCATTGTTGTTGTTGCTGTATTTATTAATCTCTATAGTTTGATTTAATGTAAATTGTACTCCTATAATCTTTTGATTACAAGGCTTACACATATTGTTCGTTGTTTTGGTTGTCATTAATACTGTCTGGTTTAATTTATTGTGTTACTACAGCGTGTACCCTTCGACCCACTCCCTGTTATGGCCTGAAAAAACTCCCCCTTCCCCTTTACGTCACTCGTCCCCTTTGCGAAATACTTCCAGGGCTCCCTGGCATAATCGTTTGTTGCGTTTATTGGGTTTGCCCTGAAAAAGAATAATCACAACATATCCACGGTGTGAATGGTGATGAGTGGGGTGAAGCGTCCGTCAGCCCTTCCGTGCTTCCGTCCGTCCGTCCTTGCTTCCATCCACTCACGCGACAATCCACGAGTCAGTCCGTGAGTCCATCCATCCGTCCGTCCGTATGCTTGTCCATCCGTCCGCCCGTGCGTCCGTCTAGTGAACACTCCAAGTACCGCCATCTCGCATCCCCTGTGGCACATACCCGCTCTAGAGCGGGTATGTGCCACCGGTGGCTACTTACTACTAGTACATACATCTGAGGATGTACAGACTCACGCCTTAAGGAGCTTCGCCGCTTTAAAAAATCCCCTTTCATTCTTACAGGGCTTACGTAACTTTTTTTTCTGCTATAACTGGTCCATTTCTCAAGTCATCTAACTATAACAGTAATGCTGGTGTGAATTTTGACACGGACACGACACACACTCGATTCCGATATGTGGGAGAAAGCAGGGAATGAGAACATTTGCCTCAGGATGAGCAATCTGCTTCACAAAACATGCTTTTCTTTTATAAACCCGTTTTAAAAGCTGTTCTCAGTGCAATCTGGCCAATGGTAGCGCAGCAAAGATAGCATGAGAGAGCTGCACCAGTTGCAGTGAGTACGAATAGTCACAACAAAGAACTGTAGACTATGAAGATTGTCATACTCGAGCGAGTGACAGTCACTCAATGCACATGAAATGAACTGTTGAGATTACATTATTCATATGTGTAGCCACGAAAAACCATCCCTAACTAGGACATTATACACACTAGCAGAAAACATAAATGCTAAGTTGTTAAACATCACAAAAATAGTGAAACAAAAAAAACACAATCAAATTACATTGTGACACATTTTATTTGAAAACAATCATTTCAGAATGAACTAGTTGTTTGAAATCACACAATGAAAGAATCTTACCTTGATACCCTTCATCAATAATCACAAAAAGAGGATGAACTAAGGAACTCCTCGTCATGATAAGGCTATAAATTTTTAATCAGATCATCAAATAATAAAATGATGCATAACGACATGATCAACTTACTGATGTTTTATCCTGCACGTACTCAAGTAATATCGCGAAGTCGAATGTATGCCCACGTTTTCACAGCCGTTCTCTTTACATTGCATGCTCACGATCACACAGAGATCACTTCCAAAGAAAATGTTCAAAGCCATAAGGAACCAACCCTGCCAACTACAAGGTTCTCAGTTTACTACACCGATATGAACACGGTATGGCCAAAAAGAGAACACAAGTCGGTGATTAACTTGTTACATTAACGTTTTCTTATGGAACACCTATTGTTAAGCACAAGATGTTCATACGCCCTGATTCTTGCATCTGTTTATCACTGTATGACGTGCAACCATTCCTGCCTTCTTAATCTGTCTTGCCATAGGGCGAACATTTACACATAGCTAGGCACGGTTTGGCACAGATAAAACCAGTTGCTCGTCATCACTTCCGATATCGTGTTTCGTATTGTTCCGTTCTATTTGCACTGCGCGGTTCCAAGAGATTCTCACTATTAGCAGTAAACTTATTCACAGTATAATGTGATGCAGCTTTATGAACCAGCCGCTGTGATTACTCCCCAATTATTGATTGCGAAGAAGCTTGCTCAATCTTCAACATTACGCACACTGGTGACGAAGATGCTTTTTACAAATTGTGTGAAAGAATAATGCAAGCCTGACGGCTCCTGAGTAGAAACTCAGAGGAATAACACCCTTGGCTACTGATGTAACAGACATCAAAAATAAGCTCAAACCTCGGAATAATAATAATAATACAGCCTGACCCATTTAGAACAAAGTCGAAAGTGCCGCGAAAAGTGGTCGTTATATCAGTCCTTAAGAAAGAGCACTTACCCGGAGGGCCGTTTTTTCTATTATTTTCTGCACATTTTTGTTCAAAAGAGCTAACTGCTCCAGTGATAAGTTATGCCTTTTCACGAGATGAAGCGATACCCACTCAGTGCTCCCGAGTGAATTAAACCACTTTTGAAATGAAGTGACACTGCAATAGTGAAGCGCGATACGCTACGTATCCACGCACCCTCTCTCTATGGAGAGTAGGTGCGCAGCTTCGCGTAGCAACGCGTCAAGAATGCCACGCGCTGCAACGAGCACGTGTGGTCTGGTCTTTAGGTTGTCCCTCAATGTTCCTCCGCGCCCGCAACGCTTAACACTAGCGAAAACTTCGGAAAGGTTAGACCTTTTTCTGAAGTTTTTTTTTTTTCATTTTGCTTGCCTATATACACATGTACTACACACGCAAACGCATGCACGATGTACATAAAGTATGGTTGGACCCCCCTTTTCTTCCCCTTCTCTCCCCAAAAGTTCTGGCACAACCCTGGTCAGAATCGTCGCTCGTTCTTGGCCGTCACCGAAAAGAGAGAACAGCTTTTGAGGCGCATTGTGGCGCCGACGAGGTGATGAGTGCAGTGAACCTTCATGCGACGGAAAGTTGTCACGGTTATCGCTTTTTGCATTCAAGGCATAGATTGGGTCACCCTAGGCGGTCACGGTTACACAGAACGGCGTCAGAGTTCTATTGGCGCGCGAAAGCAGCATACTGCCACCTTTATTTTTAAGACGATAGTCTTTCTTGGTGTACTTCGACGCAAACATTTCGGTCTGTCTGTCTGTACATTTGTCCGCCGTAACGATACCCTGCACGCTAATCCCATCCGCAGCGCTCACCAATATTGCTCAAGTTTCAGCGTTAACACTTGTGCGATTGTCAATTAAAAAGCAATTATTGCGCATATATGAGGCACCATAACAACATGTGAATATTTCATATGTGTTTCCTTATACTAGAGAAGGCACACATAAGTAATTCTAAGGAGTGTAGCATTTATCCCGCTGCGCTTATCATGCAACGCGATGCTCGAAAAGGCAAGTGTTTCCAACGCTTTGCTAAGACGACACAGTGGTGACACCTGCCCGTCGCTTTGCATTCTACACTTTATCGCCACCGAGACAGGCGCGCATCTTTCTTCGTGGGCGCGCACGCCTTCCTTCGTTTTCGAAGATAACTACCAGACGGCGCTCGTGACTAACATGCCTCGATGCGCTCGTTCGCCTCCGCTGCACGAATCTAGACTAACGCAGCGCTTCTGGAATACAATTCCCCAATTTTGTCGCCCAGAACATCAAATAAACGTTTTGTTTACTCTCTCCACACGCAAGACTACAGTCTTTCGACGACACTTGCTGTGAAACGGGCAGATACGAGGCCAATTTTCTTTCTTCCTCGTGATCATTCTGCCACATGTAATAAAAAAAATGCCTGAAAGTGGGCGAGCTCACCCACAGCACCAGAAATCTTTGAGTGGTGCGCACTGATATCAGTGCGCACAGTGGTGACCACTGATATCTTCGTCGCTAGTAAACTACAGCAGGGCATGTACACGCGATCACCTCTTTCATGCTTCAAAAGGCCTGTTCTAGCTCTTTTCTTGCTTCTTTTGTGACATATTTTTACTGCGCCCGAAACACTCATGGTCAAAGTAAGTGGCTTTGGAAAAATGTGTGGATGAAGTTTCAACACACAAGAGTGGAGACTTGGGTTAGTTGGTGCGTAGTCATATTTGCAAGATGTTTCAGCGTGCGAACAGAGGAAAAAGGACAGGGTAGACAGAAAGAGCGCTGACTTCCAACTAACTTTATTTCACAGAGTGGCAAGAATATATACCCATAAAAAGGATGGTAACAGAGCATGAAGGTAAAATGCACGCCTAATCTGAACATCAGTAACAAAACACGTGTGACAGGTTCTCTATTGCCTCAAAGCCCAGCTAGGTAATCACGTTCAGCCTGTGATAAAGCAATCGATGATGTGCTTACACATTTATCTCCTACCAAGTGTATTTTTTCGGCTTCAATAATTTCTCGGGTAAGCTGGTCCCTATGCCTTGCCAATATTGAGCACTGATCAAAGAGAGGGGTGCAAGATTCTACGCTCAGATTGGCTTCGGCAGGCTCGACTGTACCGTCAAGCCCTGCAACTACAAATCCTAGGGAACGAACGCACAACAGTTAAACAGAAGAAGTGTCGTAAACTCTCAAGCCTCGTAAAAAACGTCGAGTTCATGTGGCGTCAGTCGCTCAGTTACCTGCGGGCCATCACACCAAGGAAGTCTCCAGCTGCTAAGGACTGTGTGCATGTTCTCGGGGATGCTTTTCTTCCCGACAACGTTAAGCACACCCTATGCCTCGGACCAAAGTACGCTGTGGCACCTTCAAGAACACCGCACGAGCTCCTCACTCTGGTCAGGCAAGTCGCCCGTCGTGCTCCTGACTCTGAATGTGATAGATGTGTTGCCCAAGGCGTGCAGGTGCTCTCGAGATGTAAGCCTTCGAACAAAGTTGTCAATACAGGAAGCACTGTCACTGTCTTGAAGCGAGGCGACAAACCGGATAAGCGAAACAATGTCAGAAAGAGCCGGCCTGTCGTACTGTCTTACGTGCACGACGTATCACACAAGCTAAAAAAGATTGCTCGAGACGCCAACGTTTTTGTGGTTTTTTCTGTCCCGGAAAAATTGCAGAGGCTTTGCAAACGGGTCAATGCACCTCGTGCAAATTCTGCCTCGTGCTCTGTCGCGCACAGGACACGCTACGTCCCATGCGCAGTGGGAGTCGTTTACTTGATTCCACTGACGTGTGGGTGCATCTATGTCGGGCAAACCGGCAGGTGCATAAATGACCGCCTCCGAGAACACCGAAACAATGTGCACAATGTGGTACAAGGGCATCTTGGCATTCATTGCCGAGATTGTGGGTGCACCACTCTCTTTGATCAGTGCTCAATATTGGCAAGGCACAGGGACCAGCTTACCCGAGAAATTATTGAAGCCGAAAAAATACACTTGGTAGGAGATAAATGTGTAAGCACATCATCGATTGCTTTATCACAGGCTGAATATGATTACCTAGCTGGGCTTTGAGGCAATAGAGGACCTGTCACACGTGTTTTGTTACTGATGTTCAGATTAGGCGTGCATTTTACCTTCATGCTCTGTTATCATCCTTTTTAGCAGTATATATTCTTGCCACTCTGCAAAATAAAGTTAGTTGGAATTCAGCGCTCTTTCTGTCTACCCTGTCCTTTTTTCTTTGTTCGCGCGCTGAAACATCTTGCAAATAAGTTTCAACAGTAGCGTGGGAAATTCATTGGTGGAACGAAATGTGATCGTTATAACCGACAGATCGTTATATCAGGAACTTTCGTAAGTAAGTATAAATGTAATCATTGTTGAGATTTATCATCACAAAATCACAATATGTTTATGAGTGATGCCGCAATACAGCACTCCAGAAATTTTGACCACCTGGGGTTTCTCAACATGCACCTAAATCTAAGCGTGAGGGCCTCAAACATTTTCGCTTACAGTGAAAATGTCGCCGTTCGGACTGAAATGGACAAGATCTTGGAGCAAGGCATACTAACAATTTCTTCATAAATAATAATAAATAACCTAAGCGACAAACAAAGTACACTACAAAGCGATGGAAGACTTGATACCATGCTGCAAGTAATGTGGAGATAAAATGGGCTACTACTGTGAGAGACATATATTATTACATCACAAGTCTATACGAAAATAAGATGACCTAGACATATGTGGCACCTGCATGTTTATGTCCCAGCAAGAAATCTTAGTTGCAATTGTTTCTTCCTTTGGCTGTACACTACATGCAATGCTGCGAGTCGGACTAATGATTTATGATGAGATTTGCGACACACAGATGGCAAACAAACCCATAATGAGTGAGGTAGCGTGTCCAGCATGTGAACACAGCATGCATAGTGCACTACAAATTAGAGTTATTGAATGCTTCCTACTGTCAACACTAAGCCCTTCAGTGGAGGTCACACAGTTCAATGGCTGGCTAACATCACCCTAACACCATTTCTAAGCTATGAGGATGTGTAAAAAAAAATATCAACAGGCACAATCTGGAGAAGGGGGGCGGTGCAAAAAAGGTGCTTGCCCACCACACAAGTGCTTCCCCTCCCCCCATTACAATTCCACACAGATTTTCACCACCGAAGACAAAAGCCCGCCACCACCCATGTCAGCAGGCCCCAAGCTCTCGGTAGAAGGAAAGCACACGAGGATCAGCCCGAACACAGTCTTTTCTGAAGTCTAGAACTCTCAGCCCTTCGAGCGTGGCCACCCTCGAAAGAGCGACGTACGCTTGACCCGCCTCAAAGACGCGACCCAGCGTCAGCTCGGCAAAGTCAAGCGTCAGACCCTGAGACTTGTGAATGGACATGGCCCAAGCATGCCTCAATGGGAGTTGCCGCCGCACGTGGCACCTACCCTCTGGGCCTGTCCGAATGGCCCAGCGCTCCTTAGTGATGATTTGCTTGCACGAGTTCATAAACTGGACAATGGGGTCTCCTGCATATGGTATATCATAGCTCCATAAATCCATTTGTCAATATAAACTTGAGTAGACATATACCTGTAGTCATTCTCAATGCATCAATGAGGCGTCCACTAAGGTGGCCCAATAATTATGGCACCTTGCTGCCAAACACCATTTTGCAAATTCAGTTCGTTGCTGTCACTGCTGCTTTTGAATGTAAGCATAACAGATTAGAAAAGCACTTACTCACACCAAGCACTGTGAGTATGTTAATAAATGCCGGTTGTCAAAACTAAAATGCTCCGTGTACTAAAGTACTGCTTATATAGCCCCTGTGTTAATTTTAATGCCAGCACCATAAATAATTCATCCATGAAAAACTTATACTGTGAATCGAATTGATTGATTGATATGTGTGATTTAACGTCCCAAGGCCATCTCTGCGAATCGAATAAAGTGACTCTACTGAGTAGTAGGAAGATTGACGATGGTTTTATACTGCCTCTGCCACAAGTCATATATTCGATTGCTTTTTAGCCTCAATTGAAGACCAATGATGGATTCACCTTCCAAATGATTACTAACACCACTAAGCTGGAGCTTTATACAGGCTACAGGTAGATGAAATATTGGTATTGATAAGCTCTTGGGCATGTTGGCAATACATCAAGAGCAAAACTAGCCCAATAGAAAAGAATGTTGAGACAGACACAAAATGCTGTGTGCTTCTTTCTATCTGAGTTGCTATAAAATTTCCAAGGGCTGTCGCTATCTTTTCCACTGTGCTAGTTTTGCCATATAGTATGCTAGCTTGCTATCAGCATGAGCGATAGTATTAATTCTACTAATGACATACACTATGGCACTAAATGGCACAAGCCAAGCTTCCAATGTGTGTCTATAGTAATCAAGCATTCTGTGAAAGGTACCATAGACTCTCAGTACACGGAAATCCGTTAAACGAAACTATGTACTGCTTAAACGGAACTATTGCCTTTGCGATGCTTGGTTTCGGGCTCGTATTCCGCACCCATGTTCACCTCTCAGTAAACGGAACCTTTGTTAAATGGAACATATTTTTTCCCGGTCCCTTCAGGTTCTGCTTACTGAGAGTGTACTGTAGTTACGTATAGAGCTGAGCTAGTTGATACGCATTCATGTTCAAAGCCTGCACATGCAAACACGAAAGCAAGAGAGAAGTTGTTTGTGGGGTCATGACTTCTCTCTCTCTCTCTAGAGTCTGTGTTAGCATGCCCAGTCTTTTAACAATATTATGTACGCAATCAAGTTAGGACTGCTTTGCACTGAGCTTACCGGATGCAGAGTCGAATCCCACCACGACCCCACGTGAGCCATTGGCAAGGCCAGCTTTCACTTGAGTGTTCTTGGTCAGCATAACCTGTGTGCCCACTTTGAGGCTCAGGGTGGCGGGTGCACACACTTCAAGCAAGTCTGCCGACGCACCTTCCGAGTCAATGGCTTTGAATATGCGTGGTGCGCTTGGCAGCTGGTCAAAGCACCTTTGGTTCATGAATTCCACATCGTCCGTGTGTGTGCTTAGTCGAGTTGCCACTATGTCACCTAAAATGGAAGCATAATACTATATAAGTTTCACCACAAAGATGAAGTAATGAGTGTGAGCACAAGCTGTAATGCTGATCTCATGTAACTGAAAAAAACACTGCATTAAGGGAATATTGCCACCCCAGGAAGCAAAGAGCAGTTTTCATGCTGTTGGTCGTGCAAACGCAAAGTGGGCCGTTTGCTTATGCCTGCTAAGATAGTGCGCACACCAGCAGTAGCAACTGCCCTGTTATGAGCAAAGCCTGCAGTTGCTGCTCAAGTGACACAGCCCTCCCCTGTCTACCGGCTCCTTTTATACTCCTTTGCCCAATGAAAGATGGGCAAATCTTTTCCTCTCCACTTGAAGAGCAATCGATGGCAGGCTTCGCACACAAAGTGAGGTTAAATTGCATGCACCCTCCTTGCAACGGAGATGCTGGCTCGTTCATCAACAATGCTTGCCTGCAACAACATACAATTCCCTTAGAAATGTTATTGATTTGAGCTTCATATAAACAATGACAGCAAGATTGACGGCAAAAAACTTGTCAAGATATGTAAATATAGTTGCTGTTGCAATGAAATTGATCACATCAAGCTACCCACCACCCCCTATTCTTGAGGACAACTTTTATCTTTAGGACCAGCAACAGGATGGAGGGCAACAGCATATATCTATCGGCACAAACAAGTAGTCCGGAAAGAATTGACATCACTGCTGATTTTGAGAATGCCAATACTCGGTTTCTCCTAAGGACTCTCTCTTTGAGGGCATGCTGAAAATTTACAGGCATGCTGTAAACTCGACGTCATATGTACAAGACTGCCTGTGGTTTGCACCAACACAGGGAGATTAGATTTGCTGTGAGTACTGTGTGCCAGTTGCATAACTTGGCCAGTTTGTGCAAATGCCTTGAGCTTCCTGCTGGCTTGTTCCTGACTGCCCAAACATAGTAAAGTAGCCCCACATTGCAGCAATTTATCAAAATGTGCATGACAATTATGTGAAATACACCCCAAAAGTTTGTCTTGGAGCTTGACGGAAAGCATTTTCATACCAAAAAAACATGTTGCGGCATCATCGATCGTAAATACTATATTCTATTATTGCATTTCATTAGACAAATGGTCGCGGTTTAAATTTATACCAATATATACTAGTCATATCGTGACACAAGTTCTGTATTGTATCTGCGCAGCCATGGTAAATTTTTCCCGTCTCGGTTTCCATTACCTTTGCTACTTACTGTGCAGCAGTGATGCATACGTAGCGAGAAACGACAGATGAGCGCACCTGTGTCAAGAGAGCGACTGGCCGTCCTCTTGAGCGCTTCCTCGACCCAATCGGGGCAGGAGCCTACCCTCACTTGTTGCAGCAGAGAGATGAACCTAGGATCACTCTGCCTGTGCACCTGCTTAAGCTCCAGGGTGATGTTGATGCACTGGCGCCAAGCGGACGTCTGCAGGGTTTCGCATGTTGAATAATCGTTGGGGTTTCACATCCCAGAGATATGTCATTATAAGAGATGCCGTAGTGGAGTGTTCCGGTAAATTTGGGTACCATGGTTTCTTTGAAGTGCACCCGAGTTTAAGTTTGCGGGCCTCTAGCGCTTCGTCTCCACAGAAATGCAGCCACCACGACCGAAATTCAATCTCTCGACCTTTCGGTTGGCATTCGATAACCATAACCACTACAGCACTGTGACAGGTCAGGTATTAGAATCCACAAATTCTATCGTCACTCAAAGGACGGTGCCAGAGGCAGCTAACTTGACACAAAATGCGCACATAGGAATGCACACTGAAAAATCAAGTGAAGCCCTCAGTTTATTCGTTGTTTCAAGGTTTCAATGCATAAGTAGTTTCAAGAAAACAATGCACTTCAAAATAATCGCCACAGTGGCACAGTGGTTATCGTGCTCAGCTGCTGATCTGAAAGTTAAGGGTTTGATCTCGACCACGGCTGTTGTATTTCAATGGAGGCAAAATGCGAGATGTCAATGAAATTAAATTAAGGTAGGCTTTAAAAACACCAAGTGATCGAAATTTCTGGAGCTCTCCATTACGGCACGCCTCGTAATCATGTTGTGGCTTTGGCACATAAAATCCCCGATATTATTATTAATGCACTTCAACATAAATATATGTGGTGAAATGTTAAGCAGACCACTAATGTGTGAAATTTGTTAAATATGCAGCGTTTGTTACCCTTTGCGGTCTGAAACCTTTACCTGCCCCCCGTTTGTTGCTGTCTGAAAAGACAGTTCAAGTGAAGGAAGCTTACACATTCTTTCAAATGATGGGGCCTAATGGAGTAAGAAAAGATATTCATGAATCAACCACAAAAGAAGTTTTCCAGCACTACCCAAGGCTGCATCAATAAGATTGCATTATCAGGAAAGGCCGTCAACAGACTGCATGCAAAGACTTTAAATTGACATGTCATCGTACGTCGCATCACCTTATAAGTATCCGTCCATGCCATGCATGCATACTGCAGGGAAACAGTGCAAAGCCACACCTGAAAACAATAGACCGGTGCGGGATCCTCTTTCCGAGAGACTGGTGGGAGCTGCAGAAAGTCGCCGCAGAGAACCAGCTGGATGCCACCAAAAGGACGGTCATTGCGGCGAACTAGCCGGGCCACCCGCTCCAACTTGTGGAAGAAGCGGCCGTCCAGCATAGACACCTCGTCTACCACCAGCACTTTGCAGCGCCGCCAGTAATTCACCCAGGGTGGCCGCATCGCTCGCTGCATCATCACTTCCACTGTGGCCGTGCCTGTTCCTACGCCTGTTGGGAAGGGCACATGTTATATAGAGTGGGACACTGGCGTAAATCACCAGAGGGTTAGGGTGGCTGACAATACTTGTGGTCAGGCTGTAAGTGTCACCCCTTGCAGGTGTACACCCTTGATATTTGTTTTTTAAATGTGATACCTGAACTGCATGACATTTAAGCATAGGCCATTCAACATTTAAGCACGAAAGTGTTTTACGCCGAGGTCTACCACGGCTACACTGACGTATTCCCGTCACGGATATGACATTATAGATATGCACTAACAAAATTGCGAAGAAAAAGTTAGCAGAAAGAGTTCCATCGCCGGGCGTCCAGCCTACAACATTTCGCTTCACAGCGCACGGCACAAAGTCACTAGGCCACAAAGCGTACACTGTTCAGCTTACTAAAGGCAAGCAATTTATATACACCACATACCGCTGGTTTTTCTCAGAACTTGCCAATTTTGGCGCACTTTCGTCATCGCTCGCGAGATGATGCAATGAGGTTCGCGCTTATCTCTTGATGGGGGGGAGGGGGGGCAGGGTGGTTTCTAGATCTTGTGCTTCCCTCAAAGTTTGCACTAAGTTATAGCGAGCACGACGATCCCTTTGCTTGCTGCAGCGGCCGCGTTTGCCATGAAACGTGCTGCTCACACACAAAGAGGTACCAATTGCAGCAGTCAGCTTGCGCTCGTCCTGCATATACTTTTGTGTTTGTTTCATGCGTCCTTCATTGTGTTGAAACAGTGTGTCTTAAACGTCGAGTTGTGCCACATTTTCACTAAATGACAAGAACTTATGGGGCATGTTTATAAAATTCAAGCGTTAATATGACGGAGACAAGAGAGGGCACAGCATGAGCGCTTACACCTAAGGTCTTTATTGCTTGAAAAGAAAATTGTGGTGTTTTGGTAGGGTTCCGGAAATTTTGACCACCTGGGATTCTTTAATGTGTCCCCAAATCTGAGCACACGGGCCTACAACATTTCCGCCTCCACCGGAAAATCCTTGTAAAGGAGGCATAAGGAATTTCAGCTAAAAAAAATCCCCAATGTACTTGGTAAAGGTTAAGCCCTTTGCAGCCCGCAAAGAGTTTTGGCTGAGAATGTTTGTGACGGTAAAGAGTGAGTTACTCAAATCATGACCACTGCAGTCCTAAGTGCACAGGTGCACCCCCCCCCCCCCCAGAAAAGGTAACTAAATTTTTCAAAATATGCTAAATAAGCAGACATTCATGTTAAAATAAGTAGAATTGCAAATGATATTGCACTTCAACAACTGCTGTTTCATTTAGCTCCTGATAACAAGCTGCAACATAGCTATTTCAGTTCACTTTCATTCTGGGGTCGCTTGAAGTTCGTTCAAATGAAGTTTCGCTGTACATCCCATTCAGGTAATATGCTGCACAAGCATCATTGAAAATTAAAGTGCCAATGAAGACAGAGACAGGAAAACAAGATGACACCACACAACCCCAGGGAAATTTTCAGTTAAGGTCATAACAAAGTAGCTGCTCTTCTGATCTTAGCAACTATATGTGGTGCGATTTACGTAAATGATAGCTATCACAACTGGTTCTGTCCAAGAAAATCGGTGCACATTGCTACCTATTTTCACAGGTTTAACATTGGCACACAATATGTGTGCTGCTTAAATTATGCATTGAATAGCATTCTAGAAAAGCACTATTAAAACTCTGCTTAAACATGCCACATGCAGTTTCAGCAATACAGAAGTGTAACTGAAAAACGAACAGTTACCAGCAAATGAATGCAGCGTGGTGCCACCAATCTGGGCAGCTGCAATACCGGTCGTAGCCGTGGCAAATGCATCCTGTGGTGGTAGCGACGACAAGATGTGCTTCAAAAGGTACGACTTTCCCGTGCCTGCACCACCGGTGAAGAACACGCTGCGGCCAGCCAGGACTGCACTGAGAACCGTTTTCTGCTCCAAGGTAAGCTGCACGGGATTCAAGCTCCTCCCAGGCTGAAAGCAAGCGAATGTGAAGTACAAGACTGATTTTCAGAAAGCTATGCTTTTTTTTTAAACGACAGAACATCTCGTTTAACTTTATGAGTACAACAATCTTGCTCTGCAAAAAAATAGAACCATGAACTTGCTTTAGTAGCAGAAAGGAACTGCAGCAAAACTCAGTGGAAGACACGTGGTAAAGCTAGTGTAACGTACAACAATTTTCATGAGTGGTTTCGCTAGAAAGAAATTCTTCACTGCACAACCTTTTTCGTTTCGCACCTACACTAGCTATGTTATTCTGTACATGCCCTTACACTCTCTTATTTTGTATTTGCTTTTCCTACTTTCGGCAAAAAGCTGTTTTATTCTTGGTACCCCGACATCTTGCAGATGCATGCCTCATCGATGCAGTAAAAGAAGAAAAGCAGCACTGTTCTCAGGACATGTTGCCAAGCTATGTACCTTGTTCTTAATTAACAACACTAAAAAAAGTGCACACACATCTGTACCTCTTCTCAGAGATTGTAGCTGTGTGAAATGTTTTCTAGTGCAGTGCGAACGAGCATTTAAACTGAAAATGATTTTTTTCTGCGTCACTTTCACTGGGTGTCTATCATAAATAAAAAAGTCAGATGGGAGGGAAGGGGGTGTCAAGTTTTACCTGTTTGGAGTAGGTAAAGTGGGTCGTTACATGGTGTTGTGTAAACCACAATTTCCCAGCACCAGATTTTCCAGTAAAAAAAAATAAAGATGAGGCAATGAAAAAGGAATGCGAAGTCAGTAAGAACGCTGCGTTTTTACAGTCAAGCTCCGTTATTTACGTTCCGACATTCGTACTGTCCTGTTCGCAGTTCCAGCAAGCCAAACTTTCCTCTTTAACGAGTGAAAAGGAGGGCATGGTATAAAACACCAACCTTCGCAGTGCTAGTGGTGGGTGTTCTGTGGCTAGGTCCCATCGGTCGGCTCTTCTTTCCCGTCGGCGTTGCTTGGTCGTCCTTGGAAAGAGGTCTCTTCAGACCCTGCGACTGGGTCGCATTGGCGTCGCGTAGCATCAACGGACTGATCTCTTCGATAATTCTCGGCTTGCCCGACTTCAAGCGTTCGCGAGCCGACACGGTGGGCTCCTGAGTCGCCTTCTTGGCGTGCAGAAACTTGACGAACGTGCCGAGCTTGCTGGGCGGACAGTTGGAGAAGTAGAGGTGCACTTTTTCGTCCTTCAGGGCGACGGACATCTTACCTTCCCGCGCGAACTTCTTGTGCACGACGGCGTTTTGCAGCGAGTACACGACCGAGCGCGGTCCCAAGCTCACCCTGAGTAAAATGTCCCGAAATTCGTTCCTGTACAGAGATGCCTCGGCATTCTGGTGCGTCACCTTGCGAGCCGGTGCGCCGTTGCTCTGTAGATGCTCGACTACCACGGTTCCCGTGATGGCGACGGGCGATATTTGGACGCACGGGTTTTCCATGGCACGCACGGCCCTCGAACCAGCGAAGAAAACGAGGAGTAGCGGTGGACGAGTACGAAGTGCACTTGCGCAGGCGACGGGTGTCACAGAACACCGGCCCGCCGGATATTTCGAAAACTTGCTCTCAGCTTTGCTGGGCTTGGCTGGGCTCGCCTCGCTTAGAAATCCCCGTCAGTCTCGGAGGCCAGTAAATTAGTAAAGCGCACGAACTGAAAGCATGTCACTTTACACGTGGTGCCACGGTGCAATTTCAGTGAACTAAGCTGTTGTCTCTATATTTTGTTAGCTATTTGTTTTTTGCGTTGTTATTTGTGTTTTAGAGGTTTGAAACGCATTTTTAGGACATGTTTCAGCACTTATTTTTGTATTCATGTTGTGATTTGTATATCACATAGCGCAACAAATTAAATTAATATTAAACAATAGTTTTATTAGTAAACCTACTTTTATATGGTATATTCGTTATCTGAACATTTAGTGTTTCAAACTTTTTCAACGTCTTGTAGCGCCCCCTATATGAACCAGGTTGTTTTGTGGGAAATTAACTTGCTGCAATCGCATAGGCGCTTGTAACAGCGCTACAATGTGCAGCCCTGCAACCACGCTTAAACTAGCCAGGATCAGACGCGATGAGACAATCCACATTTTGCCAAATCCTGTGATACAGCTGCCCCGTAGCTGCAATGAGACGACGCACTCGTTCAGCGTGTGCTCAGATTTGCGTGCACGTTAAAGAACCCCAGGTGGTTGAAATTTCCGGAGCCCTCCACTACGGCGTCTCTCAATCTAATGGTGGTTTTGGGACGTAAAACCCCACATATCGATCACTCGTACAGTAACATACCTCGTTGTATACTGCGTAGCAACACAACCATTGCTGATGATTTTATTTGCTTTTTCCTCTAAATCCTATTGGTGCTGACAAGTTATCATCTGATGATCAATGTAACAGCATTGCTGCCTGCTCGTTATATGTTAACGATCCACTGACAATGCATGTTGACAAGTACCTTATCAGATATAATCACTGCTCCAAACTCAGTTTAACTTTGTCCTTACTAGATAGCAGTTGGCAATTGTTCAAGGAAGAAACAAGTATGGCACGTACACATAGATATAATGCTCAACAGAGCGACAGTCTGCAAATTACCAGCACAGAACTACCAACCTTAGGACCTGTCCTGGTCTACAGCATAAAACGACACAAAGTATGCTACCAGAAAACTTGCTTGCTGAACTTCAAAACTGGCTACGTCCTTAAAATAACCCTGACATTTCAAAAATGTTCTTTGAAAATGTGCTTCTATACATAAATAATATATGGCTCACAAACTTCAACCCCCCCCCCCCCGAATATTACAAGCGGCTACCCTAGCCTCTCGGCTATATGGTCGGCACAAAGGGATGATTGTTACTAAACAAATAAGCAACACAGCACAATTCACATTCATAGCATTACTACTGGATGTTCAGTTAACTAGGAAGTTAACTGAACAAACTGGACGCACTACAGATAAGAAACTCCAAGTTTTATATATAGCTGGCATTATAAGAATGACGTTAGTGAACAAAACTCAATTAAGCAAGGAATCGGCTTAAAGGAGCCATGCAACACTTTTTTCGGTAATCGTTGATGGCTTCAATAAAAGTGCTTACTGCCTCATGGGTCGAGTGCCGCAAAAATGTTTAGAGTCTTTCAAATACGTGCGGAGTTACGGAGATTTGCCACATGCTTCAAGCGCTTTCTCTCCTCTTTTGTACTAGAAAGCACGCCGATAGCTACGCAGGGAGGAGAATGACAAAGTGAGGTAAGGAGATGTCACCCTTCATCAGTACGTGCCACGAGATGGAGCACTTTCTTGTCATTTTTTTCTTTGAACGTGCGACTTACTTTCAGGGTGAGCGCACCAGCACGAGGCAGCATCTTGCAGTGACCACAGTGCAGCTCATGGCGCTCAAAAACAGCCAAAGACCGTAGACGTTGGGTATATGACGCAGTAATTTGGGTATATGGCATCATTTGTAGAGAGAAGAGGGTGCGATATTGAGGCGACATTGAAAATTAATTGCGAAGTCCAGGTTGCGTGCTGCACTATAGCGCTTCGTTCATGTGTTATAATGAGCCTCTGCTACTGATATCATGCTAAAAAAGATGTTGCAGGGACTTTTTAAAAGCTCAAGTCCAACAACACTGCATATGAAAGTAATACCATAATGAACAGCAGTCAGTGTTTTTACTCCAGAACCAATATACTGTTAAAAGTGCTAAAATAGGCTGACCAAGCGGCAGTCGTACAGGTCATACTTTGAAGCTTATCATAAGGCAATCTCTGGAACTGACACAAAGCATATACCAATATATCGACTTTAATAGATGTGTATATTCATCCAATTACATAAAAATATTTTATTCTAAAAGAAACAGGGCAACCCGGCATGCAAACACTCTCAGTGGTGTTCGCACACCTGTTTGTGTTGTCCCGACTTCCCTCATGTGTCTGTCCAGTGTTTGCACGTCCAGTCTTTTTTCAGAATGAATATGCATCAACTAGCTGTGCTCTCTATAATCAAAAAATATTTTATTAATCTTAACTCTCACATTCCTGAAATTGTTCACAGGCTATAGCCATAGTCTTTAATCCACGAAATTCCATCGCCACTTTGCCCTGAAAAGTAAGACAGCATATGTCAAAGACAATAATACATCATGCCAGAATTCTAACAGATACCAGAGGTTAGGAATCAAAATCTGACACAAGTTAAAAGGATACCGACATCAATTTCTGAAGATGAGTTTACTGAACCACGCAAATCTGCTGTACACAAGCACATCTGGGAAAGTGTCAAGGTCGGTAAATGCTCATAAGATATAATACTCCAGTTTAGGTTTCGCAAGCTGCACCTACTGACATCAACACTATTATAACGTCAAGGTACAGTGTCAATTCTGGCAACTTTACGCTTCAGTGTACCTAGCTGTGACGTCAGCTACCAAAACATTCAGAGCTACAAAGTGTACTAACCATGATATCTTGCACGAGCACGTGACAAGAAACTCATGTTGCATTGTGACGTCCGGATACACTAGAAACTGAAACTAGCTGTTAAAAACATGTATAGTTATTTTCAATGGGCACTCGCACTGAACACTACATTTTATAAACTATTGAGGGCTTGGCCTTTCATTTGACGAACAAAATAAAGAGGCAACAGAAAGTTCTCATGTCAGTGCCCTTTAAGATTATTTCAAGTTGAACAGGCAATGTCGCCAGAGACATTCATGCAGGAAGACTTCATCACAAAAGAGTTGGCCCTTAACAAGGTAAGTCCCTGTTGGGACGCTGCTCATGCAACATTCCATACTAATCAATTTCTTATCACAGAGGTGAAGAAGGAACACCAATTCCTCACCAGATGGCGTGTACTCGAGGCCTATCCAGTCATCGTAGCTGAGCTCTTCAAGTAGGTGGAGGATATATTTATAATTTATTTCACCCGGCGCATTAAGCTCATCCCTGCGTGGAGCCTGGGAAACTTGTATGTGACCTGTGGCAAAGCACGAAACAAAATTTTGTCACTTCAACCAAGACGAAGAACTCGCGGGTGTTTCACTTCACGTACCTACAAGTGGGTACACACTCGCAATAGTGTTGGTCAGATCGCCCGAGCTCATCTGAAGGTGGAATACATCCTGAAACAAAAGTTCATTTGCTTAGAATGCCACAGGACCAATGAGGTAGAGATGTCAAATATACCAGGAGTAGCCGCAAGTTCTTGTGGTTCAGCTGTGTGACATAACGTGCAGCTGAAACAAACGTGCAGTTGCATGGAGATAAAGCGCACGAACAAAGCATGCAACGCTCAGCATATACCTTGTTCATAGCTGTTAAGAAAATATCCCGGTTTAACCTGCTTGCACAGGGGCTCTATGACGCCTACAATTCCTTCCTGGAAAGCAACGAACACAATTCCATCGTTAATACCAAACTATCATCATCAAATCAATGCATTACCTTTTCAAGCAGACCGGCTGCTTTGGTCAAGTTTGCGAGATATGTTTCCTCCATAACGCTGCTGCGCTCTGTGCCAGTGATTCCTGCCATAATATGTATCCTTAAGAAAAAAAAACAGGCATATGTCAACAAGTGGAGATGACGGATATAGGACTGATATTAAAACAGGCACTCCAAGACCACTGCAGCACTCATAAGGCTTTCGTCTCACACAGCCTTGAAGGCCAAGCCGATCTCTATTGAAACTAAGGCTTTGTTTTACAATAATTTGTTTTGAAAGTTTGTGTAGGTGACATGAGCACTTTTCAGGATACAGAACATAATTCGGGTGCCCCTACATGAAGAGGTCAATGAAAAATGGGTTATCTAAATTGAATGTTCCTTGATGCTGGCTGCACAGAGCTTTGTTCAAGCCTAAAAAAAGCTGCACTTTATAAAGAAAACCACAACATCAGGTGGCAGCTCACGTTGTGGAGTGTAAACGTCCGATGTGCCGTCTACAGTTGAGACAAGCGAACTGCTTTGTCAGCCTGCAGCTACGCTGTTTTATTTATGAGCTATGGGTTTAGGTTGTAAACAATGAAATACCAGTCGGCTGCCTGCTCCTATAAGTTCACATTATAGTATTCAATACATCATGCAAAAAGATTTCTATATTAATTGCTATGGCATAGCGTGGCTTTGAGTTACGCATACTTATATCTATCCAACATAGCCATTTTTTTGTTACTACCTGTAGGAAATTGTTTTCTTTGGGTGGGGGGGGGGGGCTACCCTTATTCTTTTTCACTTTGTAGTTACTACACCTCAATATAGAAATGGCAAATGTTCTCTACGGTTTCCATGGCTTCATTATCTGCTACATTCATACAGTTGTGTCGATTTCTAATCAGTGTTAAAACACATGGTGCCATGAACAGCTTGGTACACAGTGAGAACCAAATGTAAAAGCCATACTTCTTGCAGTCCAAGGCCTTGGCATACTTTAACGAAGTCTCCAAGCTGCTGAGAAATTCTGATTCAAGACCTGGCCTTGCAGCGAAGCCCAACTCGCCTTTAGGCAAGTCACCTGGAAGCCACAAGAATGTGAGAAAGGCCATTTCCCTTTGCGAGGTTGCAGCAGGTTTCTGGTGCAACAAGCATAAGAAGTTGAACACACACTAGGCAACACACAAGTCGTACTCATAACTTAATGGACTGGGCACGACAGCAGAAAGATGCAAAAGAGTTGCTGAAAGCTTTGGTGTATGCTATGGACTAACTGTCTACATGTGACACAACCACAAAGATTTTTGGTTGAAACAGCACCACGATAAACTCTAACGGCATGTTTTCTAAAGAAAATCACAGCTGCAAGGAAAAATGACATTGGCAGGTGTGAGTTCTCAAGTAAATTTCCTGCTGAAGAACATTCAAAGCAGCTAATGGCAAGTGTTTTTCTTTGGGGCATGTACATGCATGTGACTTCAAGGGCATATCAGTAAGCCAAACTCTTGAAAGAACACACATATTCAAAGGATGCTTTCAACTTATACCAAACAAAGCTTTTTCACTTGGTGAACTATCAGTAACATAGTGTCTGCACAACAGTCTAAGTGATGCATGGTGAAAATGAAAATGTCATAGGGATTTTTATTGAGAGAACAGCGTCACACAGAAGTCAACAAACGTGTAAGTGCACACAAGGCTTTCATATCCTTTGCAGCACAATACAACCGACCAATGGTGGAGCACCAATCAATGGGCTTGACTGGACCCACTGTGGTGTTCTAGTGATCATGGTGCTAGAATGGTGACCTGTAGGTCGTGGGATTGAATCTTGGCCGCATTTCGATGGAGGTGATATGCTTGAGGCACATGTACTCAGATATAGGTGAACGTTAAGGTGGTCTGGATTCCCGGATCCCTTCATTACGGCTCCCTCATAATCATACCATGATTTTAGGATATAAAACACCAACGATTATTATTATCATGGGCTGATAATTATTATTGTCAGTGGCCTAACGGCTTTTTCGCACCAATGGCTAGCACCAGCCGCCCCACCAAGTCGGACTACGAGGCTCATCGATGCTTAGTTGGGCAGGCTGTAAAAGTGAGAACTGTTGGACAAGTCTGCGTTTTCCTATTTGGTTATATAAGCACGTCCTTTAATATTTGAATGTTGGTTATCACGATTTTCTCGAAAGGCATACTGGTTGTCGCACATGCACGGCTGTCACCTTGGTTCTTGCACATGTGCGATTATTGTTTGCGGGATTACTGCCTGCCAATCTGACTCGGTTGCAAGTTGAGCGTCCGTCTGTACTCCCTTTCGTCGACGTAGTTTCATCGTCAAGTTCGCGCCGTTCAAACCACACTAAACAAGCCACCAAGCAAAAAGTACGTAGGGTAGACTACCTGGATAAGAGTTGATAAGCACCTGCTCCATTCCGCAGGTCTCCTTCTGACTGCGGATGTTGTCGATGCCCACATCGTAGGGAAACTGGCATTCGACGGCTCTGAATCCATGCGACTGCGCTACGCGGTAGCGCGTCAGCAGCGGAGTCTGTGTGAACATTGTCGAGATGTTGGCGGCGAACTTGAGAGGCATCTTCGATGACGGACTGTGCGAGTAACACCTGCGTTTCGAGAAATCCGAAAGCGCTATCACTCGTGCCAACGGGCGGTGAAACAACCGGTTCATACCTGGTAGCATTCGCTGCGGTGTTGAAAGCAGCTAGAAGAGTTCGTTTCCACCTGAAAATGCAGCCTAAGCGCATAACATGATCCGGTTAAGCTCGGGAAATATCGCTACTTATCGGCGAAGAGCGGCAGATAAAACACGCGTCGTTGCCGCTTACACATGTTTGGAACAGCTTCCACTGGCAGAGCAGCGACAACTTCTCGGGCTTCGTCGTTTCCTCCTCTGATCTTCGGCAATCCGCGATTGGGCGAAGAGAAGTTATTGTGGTCACGTGAGTCAAACTGCGATATTTAAAACGGGAAATAAGTGTTCGAGCAGGGATCGTCTCTCTGCTCTCGCTCCAAACCTTATATATTCATGTTCATAATGGTTCATGTTGAGAAATGCTGCTTGGAAGAGAGAAATTTGTTGTGTGTTTTCTAATACGTAAGCTTGCTGTTTGGCTGATCGCGACGAGGTCAAGGCTGATAAGCGTTTAGTCTATTGGGTCGGCGAGCTAGGCACCCAGAGAAAAGGGCGTAGCCAGGGGATAGAATACCGGGCCCGTACCTTCCCCCCCCCCCCCTCAGTTGTATTTTATGTTTATTTTTTTGTCGTGGTGTAAAGAGCGAGAAACGACCATTTCAAGGGTGTGCCCCTGCCGAAATCAAGGAGGTGCCACCCCCG
Source organism: Rhipicephalus annulatus (assembly GCA_013436015.1). Classification (NCBI taxonomy): domain Eukaryota; kingdom Metazoa; phylum Arthropoda; class Arachnida; order Ixodida; family Ixodidae; genus Rhipicephalus; species Rhipicephalus annulatus. The sequence goes on from WOVY01015095.1 coordinate 29,136, forward strand.
AAAAAAAATTCTGGCTACACCACTGCCCAGTGGGTCCAAACTACGCATGCGCAGAGGATGACTCACTAAGTAGTGCACCTTAGCAGGCTTGGCGAAGCAAGCTACTACGGCTCCTGACACAGACCACGCCTGTCAAAACGAAAAATTAAGGCAGCTTGGCATTAGTGGTGCCAAGCCTGTAGTAGTTGTTTTCCTCTGCACATGGCTCGCACCCAAAGGAGGGGATTGGCCGATTATAAGGTGAATTTGCCTGATACTTTCTGCATTGCTTCATTCCTAAAAAAAACGTTAGCTATTTAATTATTATTTGAATTGCCAATTGCGAACTTGAAGAAAAAAAGAAAATTAGTGAGACCATAATTTAGCAAGAAAATCGTTTAGTCACAGTGATGTATTCCTGAACGGCGAATAAAACATCCCTGTGGCTGTAACCCAGTGAAGAGGCTCCAAATGAAAGGAAAGCAGGTTCTGATAACTGCAGGCCCAGTGTTTGAAGAGGTAGTGCTAGTGTGCTAGTGCTATTAACCTGGCAGTATTCTTTGTTTCTCTTTGGTATCCCCTTTATTTTTATTTTTCCCTCTATTTCTATTCCCCTTCCCTTTCGTTTTCTTTCTTTCTCTCTCTCTCTGTTTCTCACTTGCTTCCTCTTTTATTCTTATACATGCTTTCACCTGCGTTACACCAAGCGACGACAGCATACAACGGCACGGGGCCCTAAAATGCTTCGCACTGATATCATCCTCAAGGCGCTCGAATAACAAAAGGAGAAAGAGTTCTCCTCGGCGTGAGCGGGCACTCTATAGGAGGTATTCACGTGACGTCATCCGTAAGGGGCGCTAGTGCGGCAGTCGCCATACTTGTGGTATCGCTGGCGATCATCACCGTCGTTCGTACAACCACAACCGAAGTTCCCGGAAGAACGTATTGTGCCGATATTTTTCTGGCCTTTTCGGCTTTGTTGTCCTACAAAAAGGACACCAAGAAATATTGCTGCCAATCGTGGCAAAATTAACGCAGAAATTTGAAAGAGGTATTCCAGGCATCCTCAATATATCTGCAAAACATAGGCAGTAGTTTTTTTCGTAATCGTCTTCTGAAATAGGCGAAGCGGAATGCAAGATGGCGGAAGGTGAAAAATACGACACTCGGCGCTACCTAATAAATTATGATGTCTTGCGCATTAGCTGTTGTATCAGTATCACTCATATTTCTTTCATGTTATTACTAATATGTTTAACTTTCTACTTGCAAAATGAGTCTTCTCTAAGACTAGCACGTTGCCAGCAGGAATGGACAATCTTTCTGTGGTTTTCAGAGGTCTGAATGCATTCATTTAAATGCGGAGATATAACTCTTGTGATAGCTCTCGATTTCTCGTTACTTCAGTCGAGAAACCTGCCCATATCGCTTAAAGAAGTGTATCTCCAATAGCGAGACAGTACGTAATCAATTTCGATTCGGTTTTTTTTTTTCACTCTAATAATGGTGCGTGAGGAACCTAGAAGATGGCGACGATGAAGTGCAGTTCGTCCAGCTTGCTCTTGGCCGATCCCCCTTTGTGGGTGTGCGCCAGAGTATCAAGGATCATCATCATCACCATCACCTTGCAGTCATGGGCGAAAACAATTTGGCGCTGTAAAGCATAATTCGGCAATCTTTTTTTTTTACGTTCGATCTTGAAAGCGTCCAGTAATTAGACGATGGCCATTCACGTGCAATGAGAAGTTGCGTATCATGAACGCAAAAACCTGCTTTTGGACTTATAGGCACTGTAACTATGCATGGTTCCTACCTACGTGCTATAGTTACAAAACGATTACGCGGGCTTAACAGGGTAAAAAAAAGGCACACTTAAGTTCAGCAAATTTCACTTTACAACCACGAAATTCAGGGCTGAGAGGGTTGGTGATGCGTCAGGTATCAAGCTGTCATAAGGCGGATCGCCGACGGACAACAACTACAGTGTACTGGATCTTCTAGTACACTGTACCACAACTATGGCGGCGCACACTGGCGCCCCCTTCCGGAGAGAGCTCAGTTAATACCTCCTACACGTGGATTTGCGCGCGCGTCACACCAGTGATGACAGCAAACGAAAGCCCGGGCCTCTAATATGTTCTTTATATATATATATATATATATATATATATATATATATATATATATATATATATATATATATATATATATATATATATATATATATATATTCAGCACGTATGGCTCGCTATCACTCTGCCCTTCGCGGCACAGAACGTTATAGCACAGCCGATAGCGTATACTGTTGGCCAACAGCCGACCTAAGTAGTGTGGCATTTGAATCGGATACACTTCTCGACACTGGTGCAACGGTCCATTGTCGGATCACATCACACAGTAGCAACACCAGCGTGAGCAGGAATGACAATTACGAGAGAGCGCGAATCTGTTTCCTCACGCGCGCTCAAGGTCATGAGGCGCGTTGACGTCACCTTTCTCCCCTTAATTGTGTCAACCACCCCCCACCTGTGAAGCCTGTGAAAATGAACTTCGCCATAAAGAAACGGCTCTCAGAATTATCGAGCAATTCTTCGTACAAGTTAAATAAAACAAGTCCTTTTTTAATCGCTATTTTCTCCAGCATCACGCGTGCCTGCGCTGCGGCTCTTCCAAGTGCGGCCTGTTGTCCAGCGGCACGGTCGTGTGGCGGGACACTTCACGCAGCACGTTGTCCACCACCTCGGTCGTGGTCGCCATGCCACCCAGGTCCTGGGTGTGGATACGGTCCTCGTTGAGCGTCTTCTCCACGGCATCCTTGATGAGGTAGGCGTGGTCTCGCAGCCCCAGGTGCTTCAGCATGTCCACCGCGGCGAACAGGCTGGCGGCCGGGTTGGCCAGGTTCTTGCCCACCAGGTAGCTTCCGGTGTTCCTGGTGGCCGTCTCGAACACGGCGAACTCGCGGCCGTAGTTGCGACCGGACGTGATGCCGGGTCCGCCCGTCAGGCCGCACGCCATGTTGACCAGGATGTTGCCGTACAAGTTGGGAACCAGCATGATATCGAACTGCGAAGTACCAGGAGCAGTAGGAACATTAGTGGGGGATACCCGAAGAAAGTACAAACTTTATTAAATAGAGGGAAAAAATGCATTTACGCACAGACGCTGCGAATACTGTTGCCCTCATCATTTTCACTTTTGTTTCTTCCTCCTTTATAGCTCTATTTTTCTCTCACTTTGTCCTTCCATCTCTATTTCTCTTTCAATCTTTCTATATGCCTTTCCCTCGTGCTCTCAACTACAGAAACGCAGTCATGTAGTTCCCATAAATGCTTGCTCTGCATGATACCGTATAGCCGTATAGGTTACGACGCTCGCCTGCGGGGTATGGGTACCGAGGTTCGAATCTATAGTCTCCGCAAGAAACTTTATTTCGTTTTATTTTTTCTCCTCCTAATTGCCGCTCCTACTCCTTTCTCCTGTTTCTACTTGGCAAATCAATTGACGCCGCCTCCGATTTCCTTTTAGCTCGTTGCCCTAGCATCCTCGCTTTACAAGGATTCACTCTCTCCATCCTAAGCTACAAACTTTTTTCTCTTCTCCGTCACTCCGCTCTTTCGCGCAGTGAAGTTCTTTCACCCTAAGTCAGTCAGGATATCCCCGGTCGCATGCCGAAGCGAAATTTTCGTTGCAGATAGCAAACCTATAGCCGCCGTCCACAGTGTTCACTGTGTCAATGGCGCACCTTCGGGGGTGTAACATGCATACCGTACCTGCGAGGGCCTCCGCACCAGTTGCATGCAGCAGTTGTCGATGATCATGTCCTCGACGGCGATGTCCGGGTACTCGCGCGCCACGTCCAGACACGACTTGAGGAAGAGGCCGTCCGAGAGCTTCATGATGTTCGCCTTGTGCACCACGGTCACCTTCTTGCGCTTGTGCGTGCGCGCGTAGTTGAAGGCGTAGCGGGCGATCTCCGTGGACTTCTGGCGCGTGATGATCTTCAGACTCTCCACCACGCCGGGGGCGCTGGCGTGCTCCAGCCGGCTGTACTCGCCTGCAGGGTCCCAAAACCACGATATGATTATGAGGTGTCCCGTGGAGGACTGGTTCTTTAACGTGCATTTATACTACGTTCCATGCATCAGGTGCAACGCTGCGGAACCTACATGCAAGAAGTTCGGCCAGCAAGACGTGCGAGTTCGCGTGTTTCGCGCCTGGGCTTTCGTCGTTGTCATGCGAACCAAACACTGATAGCTCGTGTGTGATTCGTCGAAATCGATCGTCAAAAAGCGAAAACAAGGAGACGCCAAGCACTCCAGAGCAACGTATTGGCAACAGTATATGATAGGGTTCGTTTATATCCGAAGCGCCTTCACTTATTACCGCGTCTAGTGAAATGAAATATTATGGTTGGTAACATGGGTACGCGCGGGGTTTCAGCAAAGAAAGTCGGTGCAATACACCTTTGACCCTCTGAAGCGGAACCCTGCCACAGGCGTAGCCAGAGAGTGGCAACTCGAGCTCGTACGCCCCCCCCCCCATTTTTAGCCATGACATAGAGAGCGAAAAATGACCTTTTCAAGAGGGCTCTCCCTTCGAAATCAAGGGGGTGCTCCCTACCCCGAGAAAAAGTGCTGCCATATCCACGAAGTGAATGATGATGAATGGACGAAGCTCCGGAGGTAAACCATGAATCCTCCGTACATTTTGTCCACTAGATTTTATTACAACACTCCCCCTAGCGTACGTCACCACACGAAATCGAACGATTGCCTTCCACCAATGACACGCCCCATATGTGACATCATTCCTATTTTATAACATCTCGCATCTTTCATCATCAACTACAAGTACGTACACCGTCTAGTTTAGAACATCTTGCAACTTTTCACGATCAGCTACCAGTACCGCCATCCAGTGAACACTGCAAGAACTAAACGAGAGGTGGCTACATACAGGGGATGCACAGCCCACGCCTTAATTAAGGAGCTTCGCCCCTAAAAACATTGACTACGCTCATGGACCTTGCGCACGCTTATGGTTGGTGAAATCGTCGTACTATTTCTTCGTGTTAAAGCGTTTATTGCGTTGTATCTGGTGTATTAAACGGAGCAGAAATCAAAGTGCGCGGGCCTCTATAGCATTCCGCGTCCGTCTAAATGCGGCTCACGCAGCCCGGATTCGAACCCGGGACCATCGGGCCAGCAGTCGAGCGCCATAACGACCACCGTGGCGAGGGCGCGCCTGCAATTATTAACGCGTTTAACCACTGGCATTGGTAGTAAGGTGAGTGACTATACGCGCCGAATGTTAGGTGCTTTTTGACACTGTCCGAGCAATGGTGTACAAGTCATGTCCAAAGCTTGAACTAATCGAGCTCGAGAGTAGCCTAAAATGTATGTAGCCTAAATAAATTTAAAGAACATACATCATGCGGTATAATTGGCATTTCCGGCCTGCTTGAAATAAAAAAAGAAACAGTGCAACGATACAGAAGTCCAGTAATAGGAGTCTGGTCTGTCACTATATATATATATATATATATATATATATATATATACGTGCGCAATATATAACAAGCAAAAGCGGAAACGATAAGCATGGTTAAAGTAATAAAAAAATGGTAAAAGCCATCCGCTCCCTTGTCCCCTGTCTTTTGGCGTTGTTTTTATCAAGTACGTTGCAAACTCGCCCAAGCATACATTTCAGATGCATTACGGCCGTTTCACTTCCGCATGTTTGACACAATATCGGTAAACTTTCTGTCTATCGTTTTTAATTCTGACGCTTTGCGTTGCGTTTTTAAGTGCGTTTCTCAATAGCGCCTGTGGCACAGGAAATTCGGAGCAGAGTGCATCAGCGGCTAATTCAGCGTACCACGATTTCAAAGCACACTGAAGTCTCAGCGTCAAGGCGACCGTTATATTTAGTGTCAATAGCAATCATATAAAGAATACTGTAAAGGGTCATCGGCCTATACTGTCGGGGCGTTACGCGTCTTCGACACTTTTCCGCTTCGAGTTACTGAGAAGGCGTTGATCTTGACAGCCTATACTCACGCATGCGCCACAGACGTCACACCTTCCGAAATCATGACGTTTACAGAGCAATACCGTGACGTATACCGACGTAGTTCTATATGAACAGAGGCTATAGAAGTTACGCCGCGTACAAGCGTCAAACGTTCATTTCCGGACTCCGGCAATTATTCGATGTGTTGCGTTTAGTTGATTTTCATTGCACAAAAAAGGGTAAATCACCATACAAATTTATTTGCACGGTGAGAGGTGGCTACATACAGGGGATGCACAGCCCACACCTTTAAGGAGCTTCACCCCTAAAAAACATATTGCATCAGCTAAGCAAGCATCTGTTATAAGCGATTGCGAATTGTCCTTTTTTCGAAGATCACCGGAACGGAAACTGTTCTTAAATGTCATTGTCCCATGTGGTATATTATGTTGAATATTAACCATAACTTCTTCAAAATAAACTAGTTACGAGAGCAGCGATTGTCTCTTTTCGTTCCTTGTGTGCCTTGCATGCTCGAAAAGTAAGCGTTCCCAGAGTAAAATTTATCCCAACGTCACGTTGGGTTTACTCGCGTCTATCATTCATCATCATCATCATCATCATCAGCCTGACTACGTCCACTGCATGACAAAGGCCTCTCCCATGTTTCGCCAGTTAACCCGGTCCTGTGCTTGCTGCTGCCAATTTACACCCGCAAACTTCTTAATCTCATCTGCCCACCTAACCTTCTGTCTCCCCCTAACCCGCTTGCCTTCTCTAGGAATTCAGTTAGTTACCCTTAACTCGCGTCTATATTACGAAGCAAATATACTTGTCTCATTCCTCACTCTCTCTAAAGCGATTCATGGTTCAACTTTATCGTTTCTTTAAGGACATGCTGTCGTTATGAATATTAATATACGTAGGAGAGAATACGCTTTGTTGGCGCTACGTGGACGACATTTTGCGTACCCTGCAGTATACTTTAACGGCGCTACGACGTCATGTGTACACTATCAGCATTTATCGTTTTTTAACGAAATTAGAGAATTATCAGTACCCTGCTTGCACTTGACCGAGCGGGAAAACCCCCGTAGCACACTGACACCATTTCCTCTTTATGCGCGCCCCAACGGCACTTGTACCGTCGCAAAAGATAAGTGCGAAAATTGCACAAAAGGGTCAAATACAGGCGATGTCCGCGTTGATAAGCGTTATCTGCTTTACGCTTCGTTCTCTTTAAGACGGCAGCGCTGCTCGACGCATGCGTGTTGCCGCAAGATATCGGCGTTCATAAAACAGCCCGCTGCCAAAGTGAAATCCTGGCCTATAGCAATATGTAATAAGCGCCAATAAATGTTGATGCGCAAGCTATATACTAGAAACGGTGATAGTTTGAAGCTCTAAGCAGTGCCCTGCACTTAATTGGCGAGGTTTTAAAATGATTATGAGGTATGCCGGGATGAAAGCTATAGTTATGGAAATTTTCGACCGCCTAGGGTTCATTTTGCTTCCACTGAAATGCGACCTGAACGTCCACGATCGTGCCATGTCCGTGGGGTCAATAGCCAAGCGTGGTCTAACTGCGCAGCGCACTTCATCGATTCGGAATCTTTGCGTTAATTAATCGCGGTGTTTCCATTCCCGATGCCTTTTACATGTTCGACTTTGCACTGGCTTTTTTCATCCGTCATATTTAATAATTACTTGAAGTTGCGTCACGCGTTCATAAATTACGTCACACACTCAAGAACAATACGTACTTACAATTCAAAGCGCCTTCATTCGAACAACGCAGCGTGTAAAGGTCAAAAGAAACGTAAGTACGTCATTGTTGTGTCGGCAAGATGGATATTGAAATGCCTGACCTTCTTTCCTATTATTCAATACCACCGACGAGTAATTTTGTAGTTTGTATTTGTGCTTATCAGTGAAAGGGCGTTCAGGCAGGAGTCTGTAACAATCAATGATGTATCAGCACCAACAGTAGCTGTTCCAAGCTATAACTGTAAAATAATAAGATCTATATAGCTGTCTACCTCTAAACACTTGCCCAACCGCGATTACGCATGCCTCGAGTAAGTTCAAGGCAGCAAGCAACATTGTTGCATTTTTTATCATTTATCTAAGCATTTGGGGATGGGGGGAGGGTACTGTGCCATGATATTTACAATATATAATGCATTAATGCACTGGAATACAACTTCACCCTCTCTCCTGGATATAATCCTGGCTGGACGATGAACTACGCACTGAGTTAGCAATATGTGGCCCGGCGTTTCCATGAGAGTCGTAGACAGAATTATTTTTTAGAGGGGAGGGGGGTACACCTTTATGAAATGGTCATTTTTCGCTCAGTGTGTCTCGACGAAAAATATCAGTGGGGGTCTCACGGGCCCGGTCAGCTGACTTCAGGCTAATCCACAGGTTCCCATGGTACTCTTAATATGGAATATGGACATCTTTATGGAATATGGACATATGGAATATGGAATCGTATGGAATATGGACATGTTTAAAATTTACCGATTGCAGAACACGGGAACTGTCGGTTTGAGTATTTCTGAACAACTAGGTAAGTGTAACAAAACGAACAATTATTCCCAGCATGCTCCACCGATACTAGACTACCGCGCAAAAGGGCACACACCTTCGGTGTTCTGGCGAATGACCACAATGTCAATGTCATTGTGCCTGGTGCGGATGCCCGGATGGTTGCGACAGTGCACCACGTTCACGTCCAGCTGGAGTCCGTTGCGCAGCGCCAGGTTGCGCGGTTCCACGTTCAGCGGGTTCTCCGTCTCCACGTTGCCCTTCAGGGCGACGCCGTTGCGACGTATCGAGAGCAGGGCGCTCTCGAGGGACTCCGGCGTGTCGTCGACCTCGACTCGCTCGAAGTCGACCGGAACGTTGGCCCGCGTGAACACGCTCTCCACGTGCGACATCATCTCGGGTCCGATGCCGTGACCCGGCAGCATGGTGACCAGGTACCGGCCGCCGTACATGGACTTGAGGCCGCGCCGGCTGGTTTGGGAGACCGGGTTCGATGTGGACCCGGAGCCGGCCTGGACGCCTCCGAGCAGTAAGCGGCGGCAGACGTAGGAGGGCGGGAGCAGACGACAGCCGGCCATGTTCGAAGCAACGCGCGGACGGCGTAGTACGAGAAGGGCACAGCCCGCGCAGCCGAAGAACCGACACTATTGGCTACTGCTACGCCACTCTGCGGCGCATCTGAATATGTTCTTTGTTTTGCGTTTCCTGTCTGTTACGGCGTAGATGTAACGAGGAGGAGGAGGAGCGAGCGGCTGTTGGCATCGTTTTATGAGACTACGCGGCAAGCGAACGAAATAACCTTTTTACGGGCGGACGAACGGATCAAAGTTGGTTGCCCAAAAAACGAGTGGAAAACCTGTCTCGGGCGAACGAACGCGCCGCGCATTGTGATAGCGCGCGTGCGGAGAAGCCACCTTCTCTCACTCGCTTCCACGTCACTTTTGTTTCTTTATAGTTTATTGCACTCGTTCCGGTCGGCTTTGGCTACGCGTGCTTCTACGTAACATGACTCATGTGGAAGCGACGCGCCCCCGCCGCTCCAGACGTCTGGGAACACGCGGACGCTGTTAAGTGACCGCTGTCGCTGCTGCAGGTGCGAGAAATGTGAAGCTGTGGTATTGTCCATTCCTTTCAAGCAGGTCGCGACGTAGTGTGTGCACTTTTTCGGCGACGAAATGTTGTGCACAGCTGCGCTACCTGCGTGACTAACCGCATATTTCAATGTATAAAGTAGGCTGAAAGCTTAATTGTCGGAAGCAGGTGAAGGCACATAATACGTCGGACGACATTTTTAATGGACAACTGCTGACCCGTTTGACATGTCAATTCGCTCCTCGTTCATTGCAATGCTTGATGTGCACCGAAGTGGTGATGATCGTAGCGGCAGAGAGCGTGCTTTCAATGCGGGAGGTACCAGTGGGTTCGACTCCCTGTGCCGTCATGCACCTGTCAATTTTTCTGATGGATAGAGACCTACTCCGATATGGCACGTGTGGTGTAGGACACTCATCTGTTCTTTTTTTCATCTTCTTTCTATTTTATTTTCGCTTGCCCCCCCTCCCCTCATCAAGAGCAATGCAAAAGAACTCAACCAGGAGGGCCGTACACACGATTTTTTTTTTCTCCTGGGTTTGGTCACATGTAGAACGGCTAAATTTGACAACTGCAGGTCGAGGTGAAGGCGTGTAAATAGTTTAGTATCACCCGAAAAGTTAAAGCGTGCGAAAATTTTTAGGATGTCAGAACCCCTGAACTCCCCCTCCCCCCTAGTTACGGCCCTGAACCAAACGCGCAAGTTCCCTGCTCCCCATACGGGACTCGCTCGTGGTTGCCAGCCAAGTTGCTTGTCACGAGCTAGTACTCAGATTCAACAGCATGCGCCATAAAATGAAGTTTACAAAAAAATTTGGCCACCATACCACCCTGGGATTGTGAATGTCTAGCGATGACCAAGGATCCGCATGCTGATGGGGCATGTTTTTATTGTTACTTTAGAGAGACATAGTAGTGATAAGCACTCTGTGGTCACTGATGTAGACTATAAATGGTTCCGCGACCATTTTCAGCATCATGTCGTCGAGCATGGTATTGATGCTCTTATTCCGGCGTCTTTAATTTCCGTAGTCTACCCATAGGAGTCTTACAATGAACTGAACGAGCTCGCTTAGACGAGTGTTGCTTTTATATATGAAAGCGGAAACATCCGTTGGGGGAAAGAGGGTAGTGACGTCATTTAAAGAACTATTGTGAAGTGCAATGCAGCTGCAGCCTAATATCTTTCCAAGAAACCCGTGGGAAAGTGTTCATATTGTTCACGGGCGCTTTATAATCCAGCATGCGGGTTTGATTCTCGTTTTGTCGTCTTATTCAATGAAACGAATGCATAGTTATATGATGCATGATTGATTGCATAGAAAGATAGGACACTCGCCTTCAATTGTTAAAGGGCCCCTAACTACCCAGATGTCGAAATTTAGTTGAGGCGTTCGGATAATTGTGCAACAGGAGTGTATACACTACAGAGTTTTTGTCGTGCCCATAACTAGACACCAGAGGAGAAGGGCGTTCTCGCGTATCAAAACACCCATACCCATGCAGTCAAAACACTATTGCCACTGGCGTCACGCCCTTATAATGCAATGCCTGAACACTCTTATTACTTAAAAAAACGTGAGAAAAAAAATTACGCCATATTCACGGGGTGAATGATGATGAATGGGCGAAGCTCCGGAGGGATTCATCGGTAAACTGTGAATCTTCCGTGTAATTCGCCCAGTCGATCATCATGTAAAGACGTGAGAAACGCTGTGTGTGTATATACACAAATCAAATTTTATTTGTTCTTAGACGATGGATGGCTTACGATGTCCCTTCATTATGACGGCTTTATGGTCTGTGAAATGAAGGGAGAGCGGTTCCTGTATAAGATCTCGCGTCTTTCATCAACTACAAGTACCTCTTTCTAGTTTATAACATATTGCATCTTTTCATCATCAGCTACAAGTACCACCATCTAGTAAACACTACAAGAACTAAACGAGAGGTGGCTACATACAGGAGACGGTACCGCCATCCAGTGAACACTGCAAGAACTAAACTAGAGGTGGCTACATACAGGGGACGGTACCGCCATCTAGTGAACACTGCAAGAACTAAACTAGAGGTGGCTACATACAGGCTACAGGAGACGCACAGCCCACGCCCTAAGGAGCTTCGCCCCTAAAAATCTAGCAGTAAAGAAACATGCAATAACAGACGACATCAGCATAAAAGGGGCACGCACGAGTCAAAGCGTACACACAAAAAGAGCGCATAGTAAAGAAAAAAATTGCCCACGGACTGAGCGTTTGCGCCATAGAGTCCTACACTGATATATATACACTGTTCCGCATAAATGAACATAATAAATTAACATAATGGTTTGCGGTGTGTTGGGATTAGCCGGGTGGCGCGGAGTCTCCTCTGCGTCTTCTCTGGACCAAAACAAAGCTTTCATCACCACCATCGTTACCGTCATCATATTCATGCTTGTAGATAACACTGAGATACATATATTTCGATATAGACTCGCCTAAGAGCAAATTTTTCAATTAGCGAGTTTTATTTATCGTCTCACGCAATGTCGCGTTGGTCACGAGCGTTTCGATAACCTATAACACCTCTAACTTAACTGCTAAGGGACGGTTTAACATCATCCCTTGAAGGCTACTTGTGGAAGGAAAACACCTTTGTATTCTACTTTGTGAAAAGGTCGGTTAGGCAAGAAAATATTTTGCTTGCTTAATTGAAGCCAGCTTAAGGGTGCAAATCGGTTTACAGTGTATGATGGATGACAACATTTCCTGATGCCCCCCCCCCCCCCCTTTAGCCGGCTTTGCCCGCCCCGATAGCAAACAGTGTGAAAGAAAACATTTCATTGCGCATAGCAAGAACACTATGCATAAGTTAAGGTTTTAGCCGTCCCCCTCCTCCTTCCTCTCTGAGGGACATCGCACGTCGTCGGTGTTTCACCCCCCCCCCCTTCAGCAAGAACGTCCTGCTGCCCCACCACGGTGGTCTAGTGGCTAAGGTACTCGGCTGCTGACCCGTAGGTCGCGGGTTCGAATCCCGGCTGCGGCGGCTGCATTTCCGATTGAGGCGGAAATGTTGTAGGCCCGTGTGCTCAGATTTGGGTGCACGTTAAAGAACCCCAGGTGATCGAAATTTCCGGAGCCCACCACTACAGCGTCTCTCATAATCATATGGTAGTTTTGGGACGTTAAACCCCACATATCAATCAATCAATCAATCAATCAATCAAATCAAAATTCTGCTGCCACTCTTGCGTCCACACTGCATCTGCATCGCGACAGCTATGGCATGTGCTCGCTTCGGGGGCACGTTGACGGAAGTTTCCAACGTGGCACACAACTGTTATCTCGGAAGGTGATAAGAGGGCTTACCGCCGCCACGATAACATCCACGTAACGAGGAAGACGATGCTGCTCCCGCGGCATGGCTCGCCGTTATCGCTTATCGTCAGCCGTGTGTCGAGAGAGGAGAATGTGAGTCAGGTTTCCAGCGATATGCGGCAGGTGCCACTGCCGAGAGTAATAAGGTCTGAAGGCGCCCGTATCTCGGGGCACCTGGGATTCGTTTTCGTCAACTAAGTTATGTTAATTGTTTGGTTTTACGTCCCAAAGCCACCATACGATTACGAGAGACTCCGTAGTGGAGGGCTCCGGAAATGTCGATTACCCGGGTTTCAACGTGCACCTAGTTCTAAGCACACGGGTCGGCCTCGAGTATTTTCGCCACCACCGAAAAATGCGACCACCACGGCTGGGATTTGATCCCGCAACCTGCGGATCAGCAGCCGACTGCCTTAGCCACTAGACCACCGCGGCGGGTCATTTTCGTCAGATAAAGAGCTTTCTTTTGAGTAAATCTGAATGGATTTCCTTGCGTCTTTGGGCTACCAAATTGATATCCTTGTTGCCAACCGTTCCGCGTTGCTTGTAAGTGGTCAGTGATGGCGACGAGCAATAAACTTTTCCAGTGGTGGCGACGTGGCTAGAATGGGTCTTCACTTCAAGCCAGTACTTGCTACGTCATTCATTTCTACACCTTTCGACCTTTCGGCTCCGTAGTCGTACCTACATAAAAAACCTACGTCGGTCATATCGAACTATGAAACATATATTTTTAACTCTATCAGGGGGCGCCCTCAGAAAAAAATAAGGAAAGATGATAAGCGGGCACAATTAGTTAAGCACGTCCCCTAACCTGACCAACCAAGCACGATACAACACGCGGCTGCAAAGCGTGAAATCGGAAGACAAAGATTTGAGGCTGCAGCAAAAGCTACACATCTTGGCTAGGTTTGGAAGCATTCTTTATTCAAATAAACTTATTTTAGAGCTTTAACGGTTGTCTTAAAGAGCGCTCTACTTCCCAACTAAAATTCCGTATAATGGACGTCCGGCAAACAAAACAGTAAGTGTTTACGCCCGTAGACGGCAAAATAATTTTTTGCACGAAATGATAGACGCCTAACACATTAGCAAGATATTCTTTCGAAAAAGCCTTAATTTATGTTCCATCAAATATTTACACCGGGATATTTACAAGTATTTACGTGTCTGTACTCGTGTAGCTGATGCAAGTAAAGCTGGCTTCCCCACACTAAAAGCCTTTTAAAGGAGAAGCCCGCTTTTTAAACTATACATTTATTTTCTACAGTAAGTGTTTCAGTTGCATTCCAAAACGCATGAGCATGTAGGTGCCAAAGTGTATTTAAACAGGATTCCTACCACGGCAATACCAAGCGTTACTTTTAGGAAATTATTCTCAAAGGGACGTCAACGAAAATGGCGAAACATCATTATTGGTCCTGGCCTGGACCAGGTCGAAACGAACAAAAAAAAAAAACATCAACGGCGTCAGGTGATGAGTGAATAAGAACGTCCTGGGACTTCGTTAAGATTACGAGTTACCGGCAAGTACGGCAAGATAATACAACCTTTCACGCGCAGATGCAACACCTGCTGTCACATGAAACAGGCCGCTGAAATGCGGATCGATGCCCAGTTGGCTGTGCAGGGATTCGGGAGTCACTTTAACGTAAAGCTCTAAAATTTTATTATTATGATTAGTTAATGTATGCTAAAACAATAAAAGAAGTCGCAACAACTTCGGGAGGATCGAGCACGTTCTGAAGGTGGGCAAGATCCGTGCTGGAGTGCTCAGAAAGGTTCGACCACCTGACTTTAACGTACACGGACATATTTCACCTAGGTGGACTGTTGCAAGAACAATACTGAGCCATTAAACGAAATGGTTCGGGCATAGATGCATTTTTTCTTTAATCAATACAACGACCTGTAAGAAAGAAAAGTTCGGGCGACGCGCGCAAAAGCGTTATTTATTGTAGCTGACAGCTAGCGCCGTCTTGGGTCATAGCGGCGAAACAGCCGCACTCATTTTTCACTGTGCAATTCTAATGTCCCAGGTGGGATTTATTGGTTTCGGCGTGTTTCGCGCGTGTGTGAGCGACCGTGCGACTTTTCTCGTCTGGTTTACGTTATTGCCGCCGACGATATGCCACCGGCACGCAGCTTAGCAATGCTTCGCGAAGTGCACTACTGCGTTCGAATATTTCCGTCCACATCGAACAGGGCCCGCAGGATGTCTTCATTCTCCTCCAATGGAAACGGTTCGGACGCGACGGAGTTGGATGAAGGTGATCCGACTTGAGAATGCGCTTTCTCTTGCTGGCTTTCGATGCACTAATACGATCGGCGCTTGTTTCAATAAGGCAAACGACTAGTGGTGCCTGAGAAAGCTGTTTGTGACTTTGCGATGTGCATCAAGCCGGAGTGAACCTCCGAAGTTATCGCTTTCGCCCGCGTTTGTTGAGCGAACATGGGTAGAACCTCTGGATTGTGTAAATCGTGAAGTGTTTTTTTTTTTTTTTTGAGCAGATGTCACTTGTAAGTGAGCACACTGTCCCGTGTTGTTTTCTGTATTTGTTATCTTGTACTTGTTTTAGTTACGAACACGCACAAGCTCTCACAGCGTACTTTACCAAACATATACAAGCAGTAACGAAAAAAGTGGTGCAGTTGTGTTTTGGTTCCAGAACTATTATAGTGACCGCCACTGGTGTGAAAAGAAAGCAGGAACCTGGTCTTTGTTATAAAAAAAAAGAAAAACATGAGCGCTTGAGAATTTTATCAAACGATGCACAAGGCGTTTTGCAGCTTGCAGTATTCTTGGCGTAAAAGCTTATTCAATAAAAGTAATCAGAATGACTGCATCGGTGCGCACATGATGGTTTGCTTGCCCGGCATGGCTGATAACTTTACTCGCGAGTCATATCCAGCTGTAATATAACTGCGCTGCCGTTTAAGCTCTGCAGTTACTGTTAAAGAAACCATGTTATGAGCTGAGTTAGTACTCTACATTTGTTGTTATGCTGTTCTTCGCAGATCGGAAGTTTCGAAAGCTGGATCTCTACAAGCCAAAAGAAGCACCGAGGCAAAAGAGGGCAGAAATCAAGTTTGATGTGAGCTCTTACCTGTGTCGTTAACAGTTGCTTGTTCATAACTGCATCTTCACAAAAACACTCACGAACTGCTTTAAAGACAAGGGGAGCGGATAATGACAATAATTTACTGCTGTTCATTGTGTTGGAGTGACCGACCGCGTGTTTAAAAAAAGGTTCGCACCAGTAAGCTTGTTTTTGTTTTGCATGCACTGAATGTAGCAGCATTGCGGCACATCTTTGTGATGTGTTCTGCGTTTTGTTTGCATTGGTTCATGTGTTTCAGCTAAGTAGTCACATTCGTATAGAAATGTATTGGACTGCACATTTAAAATGGCATGTTTAATTTTTGTGAGTATTTGTAAAGGCTGAGTTTCCTTGATGTGCCATGCTTTTGTAACTTTTCAAACGTTTAATTTGTCATTCACAAAATAAACTGGAACAGGCTGAAGTCGCTAGCCGTTCAGGATAAAGGAAAAAAAAGCTGTTTCAAATAATAAATGTGCAATTAATGAGATACTAGTCTAAAATTTTCCTGTGCAAGTCAGTGCAAAAGCATGGAAAATTTAGAATGAGAATGTTCGTTCCAAATGAAGCTAACCCATCATTACCAGTAAATTTTCTATTACCTGCCTTTGGTAGTCATGAGTTTCTAATCACTGACATGGTTCGGTGTTTGTAATGTCTCTGTGCCACAAGCCAGCTTCCAGAAGAGCAACGGCATAGGCCTTTGAAGCAATTTAGAAAGATAAATTGCACATACAAGGCATGAACTGTGCGGATAGGTTGAAACATAATTTTAGGCTAAGTAATGCGTGTACCTTTGTTTCTGCTGCCTTTAGTTGGTGTCATATTGGCGCAGTTTCCACTTGAACACTTACATAATAGCGAGGATTACCTTTAATATTAGGCCAGGTTCGTAGCAACATGACATGGTTATGACACATAGCAACGTGACATTGCAAATCAGTTCTGCGATATCCATCAAGGTGGCAGATTAGTTAATAAAGGGAACTTAGCAACCACCAATATGTAGTAGGATGAAGACTAAAAAAAATTCATATAGATTTTTCATAAATTTTTTTAGTTTCCAAAAAATTCGTCCTGGTCTGGTGATGAAACCAGGGACTAATGCCTCTCCAGAGTGGTTGCTCTACCAGTGTGACTAGTCTGAGCAACTGCCCATACCAGTCACTGCACGAAAAAGTTTTGTGTGGCATTGCAGTACATGAGGACCACACGATTGCAGTATGCAGCCAGGCTTGACTGCAGCTAAAAAAATTCTGCGTGCAGGAGCATGCAAAGCTGGGCTTGTTGGCAGCGGTTCATGGTAAAAGACGGTAGGCACACAAGTACACACAAAAGAGAGAAGTTTAGACAGCACAAACTTCGTGTTGTCCCTTATATCTACGGTTGCACGCCTACCTTCTTTTACCATGGACATGCCTGCTGTTTGTGCATGCAGTTCATTATTTTTGGAACACACTCCTGGAACAGGTTCCGCAACCACGAAGCGAGCGCATGCCAGTGGACCAAGACTGGACCAGCGTATGGCCCACGGCACAGTCCTTTCGGCCCTCAGTGGTGCCACTTCCGCTGCGCCAAGGCTATCGCGAGAAGGGGGCACCACCGGGCAAGTATGCCAACCTGGAGTTAATGAAGGTGCCCAACTTCCTCCACCTGACACCCGCTCACCTCGCCAAGCACGCCAAGGTTCTCCGGCGTGAGTAGGATCCACCTCAAATCTTGAGCTCAGTAAGGCGACACTTTTTTGTATATCTGAACAAAAGAGGGTAATTGATTGAAGGCTCATTTCTTTTTGTTTGACACAGGCTAATGAAACCAACAAACGGTGAAGCTAAGTAAGGTATAGGGGACGCTACTTGTATGATTTCAGCTGTGGTAGTAGTAGTAGTAATTATAACATGAAAAATAGAAAAGAATTAGAGTGGATAAAGAATTCATGCACACTCTAGCATGCTGTGCATGAATTCGTGAATTAATGTCACTACTACACGTTTTTCTCTTCCTTAACCACAGTTTTGGAAAAATGGAGGCCAGTTATAGTGTACTCATTTACGAAACAAAGGTGTTTGTTGTGCCTGGACTCAACTGCTGCCATGTACTGTTTTCAAATTCGCATTATATCCAATGTGTATTTTATTATGTATCATGTTGTGTATAGGCAGAGAGTAAGGGGGAGGGGGGGGGGGGGGGCTGGGTGGCTCAGGCCCCCTCCGGGCTGCTTCATGAGTGCAGAAGCCCCCCCCCCCTCCCCCGGCACTGGCCCGGGATACCTTTTCAGGAGTTTGGCTTAGGCTCTCGTCCATTGCCAACAGACTGTTGGCCAACCTGTCTAGCAGCAGCTCTTTCACAGGGGGACTTCTTTTGCCCACTCCTTTTCCTTTCAGGCTTTTAAAATTTGGATCATGAGTCAGTGGCAAGTAAGGGGTCTGGCGCCATGGTCACATTGAGAACGAAATAGCAGGAAGGCGAAAATTGCGGAATTTGCATAGCTCTTGTGCTAAATAGGTACCGAATGTACGCATCCAGAAAATGAAACTTAATATTTTACGAAGCAGACACCTTTTCTTATTCTCTTAATATTTTTGACAGGTCTTTCTCTATCAATATATATAACCCCTTCCGATAATACGAAAAGTCTGTACCTATAATGGTGTGACTGTACTTCTCTTGGCGTACTATTGATAAAGACTTCTTCATTTGGCCTCAAAAGGTACAGTCTTGGTCAAGAGTTCCCAGGCCACACTTCCATAGAAGTACATGGGATAAACTTTTGAACCCCCTGTACATATGTCCCCACGGTCAGTTTGTCACTACACTCAAGCCTCAATACTATATTTAACAAACATGGATATGATAGATTATAGGCTACGGAAGCGCATTCACGTCATATGTGCATACAGTGTTGCATAATGGCATTGGTAGCGAATTTTTTAATAAAAGAAAGTTATTTTTATCTGATATGCGACTATTGTAAGGAGTGCATGTCGCACATGATATTTGTGCGAAATCAATTGCGACAGGTGTGACCGAGTGAATTCGTATTTCAGTGTCATGAAGAGATCTTGCACTGCAGCACGTTATGCTCTAATTTCACAGCATTCTGCACCCCATGGCCAGCTGGCCTGGAGACGGATGAAAAATGTGAGGAGCACTTTCCCGTGGAAGTCATCGACAGTGACTACTGCCATGCTGGCCCATCGATCAGGGACCCCAGATCCAGGATTGTCACACTAAGGGTATGGTGCAGCACCTGTCTGTTATGCCACCACTCTCTTTCACTCGCTTGCGTTCCCTTATTTTCTTTTTTTCTTTAAGCATTGTACTAATTTTGGCTTTTAGTGTGCTGTTATGAATTTGTATGGGATATTTCCAGTGACATAAAAACACAGGAAAGTTGCAGTGATATTTATGCATAGAATGTGAGTAGCCATGTATCGTGGTTCAGTTGGCTGCAGGCAAGGATGCTGGTGTTGCATTCATATCCAGGTGGCAATGAAATGCAGCAGTGCAAAATTACGGCTGACCTCCATCAAAGATCAGATTGCTGTGTCAGAAGACGCCGATATCCAACAAGGTTCAATATGCATGTGAACGGCACCCCTTTGAGGGCCACATTTCGAGGGCCAGTGCCAGGTTTTTCACATCAGATAACGAAATTTGTTAGCTGTAAGAACTGCTTTAAAAAAAGATATATTTCCACTTAGTATACATCTCAAATCGGACACCCTGACAGGAGCACATCTTTAACTCGCCAACTAATGCAATTTCAAAAATTACACACCCATGTATTTGTATTTCAGTTTATAAAACATCATAATCAACATGACGTGTGTATGTGCACTGAAATAAGACATTATCATACGCGTTTTAAAAATATGCATGCTTGTGCAAATTATACACTTATGTACATTCCTTGAGGAGTTTCTTTATAGCTGCTTATGAATTTTCAGGTGAAGCTGTCTGACTTGGAACTCGACTATCATGCGAGGGATAAGCTCCTTCGGTTGGTTCGTGACCGCTACGATCCTGCTACTGACGTTCTCACCATTGTCACTGACAGGTAGGTCATACCGATGACAGTTCCCTTTCGTTTCTTTTTTTGCTCATCAACTATAAACTAGTAGTCAGTAAGTGAAATATTATTGTGTCTGTTCACCTTTACAGCCGTCATAGTAATAAACTGTGTTGCTCTGCTATTTGTCACATTCACACACCTGCCAACCTTTTTAAGAACCAACTGCAATGTGCCTTAATTGGTATAGGATACATGTGCACTTCATTTACACTGATCCTCAAATAACTGCAGTGCAGAAGTGGCAATAATAGAGATTGACAAGCAGCGAATTGTTTTTAGGTCATATATTGTCACAGGAGTGAGGACTATTCAAAACAAAAGAATGTATGTACAAAATACACAGATGCAGAGAGAGAGAGAGAAAAGCAGGTGCAGCCTAAATGGAAAAACAGCAGCAACACGGGCTTTGCTGCCACTGATCTGACTTGTTTCAGTAACTTACTTTAACAAGGTTAAGGAGCATACTCCTCTGCCATAGACAAAATTGCAATTGCTTCTCATGCACTTTTTCTCCTTTTCTTGCAATATCGCCCTGCCGAATCTTCGATACTTGAAAACGTTCTTGTGGCCAGAACATACTTTTCACAGAATGTGATGAAACATTCATAAAACTAGTCCAAGTTTGTAAACTTGGAATATTCGAAATGGCAACATAATCCACATCCAATAAGCAACTTGGTTTTTTCTTACTATTGAAATAAAAACAAATGAAGGAGTTGTCGCCATTTCTTCTTTTTCCCCCACAGCAGCTGCTTTTTTTCACTTAGTTGTTGGGATAAAAATGAAATTTAAGAACAATCTCTCTCTCACTGCTCGCACGCACACACTCACACACATCACGACATACATGCCTGCAGTCTTGCATTTGGAGAGTTCGGAAGTCCTCATTTTAGCATATGCACAAGCGTCATGTGACTTGCTTATTGTGATAAATTCTTAAAGCAGCCTTGCACACTGTCCGAGTAGATAGGCCTAAATAAACACTCTAAAATGACCAGTCAAGTTTGACATAAGCTACATTTCACTTAGCCATAATCCTAAGTATTGCTGACTTTGTGAAGGCACCCACGTGTCTCCATGCGCAGAGTTTAAAAACTGGCATGCTTGTGCCGATTACGCACGAGCATACACACATGCGCACAGAGAGAGACAGGCTGTCTCAGAGTTTGAAGTGCATTGCCAGTATGTACTAGGTCGACAAGTAAAGACATGCTGCTGCCTACATCTTCAGATGTGCTGTGCTCTTATGTTATAGTAACTGAGATTGTCATGGCTGAATGAATTGTGGTATGTAATACTACATGTTGTACAGTCGCTTTTGACTGTGTGTACACTATGTAGTACATGTGAACGCAGCTGTTTCCATTGTACCTTCTGTTCTAGGTGTCCACTAAAGAAGCAGAACTACGATTACGCCCATTACCTTCTCACTGCTGTGTACCACGAATCTTGGGTGAGTGTGTATGTCTTGTGGTCAGTCATGTCCGTAGTACTGTAAATAGATTGCTGGCTTGTCTGTAAGGTACTATGAAAGTGAAAATCGACAGCCACCTTTTTGCGGCATAAGTTACAGTGAAATCCGTATAGATTCCTCAGAAACAAAGCATCTTAGCTGACGAAAAATTCGTCTGGGTCCAATTATTGAACCCAGGACCAATGCCATTCTGGGACGGTCACTTGCCGATTGAGCTGCACTGGACGCTAGCAAGTGAGAGTGCGAGGGCGAATTAGTCAAAAACTCAAAGCACATGGGAACAGAATATTGTATTGGATATCGCAGAACTGATTAGTAATGTTAAGCTTATAACTGTTCATAAGTTTTCAGATTAGCCTTGAATGCTGTAGCAACATCTTCAAATGTTTTGTTGAAATATGAAACAATAAAAATTTTTTTGTGTGGTGTGAGTATTATTTTCTGCTACCATAATCGAGTTAAAAATCATAAAAGAACTGCATGTTAACAGTTCTGTGACTACTAATCAACAATTAAGTCCAATATGGTAGATCACTGTAGTGCCCTCTAGTTAAATAAAACTTCTATCACAAGATGTTGCTACCACACACTTTTCAATAACTTTGATATTTCTTAAACAGCAATACACTTTCAAACAAGCTAAAACTGCAGTGTTATAAACACCTAGTAGACATTTACGACCCTTTTTTGCATTCAATCCTCATGCCTACTGACAGCATCACTGCTGCATCTATTAAGGAAGTCACACTTGTGTGCGAGCAGGTGTGCATACAGAAGTCTTTCCTTAGCTCATGTTTCAACTTATTTGTGTAATGCCTGATGACATTTTAATTCAAGGACAAATACTTTGCTTTTGTAACTGCCAAAGTGGAGGCGTGGCTTTCTTTTAATTTGCATGGGTATAGCATTCGTGTCAGCATAAGGTATCTTGGTATTGAAGCACATCCTTGGTGAAGCATTGTGTAAAATTTATCTCTACAGTGACGTTTCTGTATGTTTTTGTGCACAATAAGTTGCAATGCAGCAGAGTCTTCTATCTTCAGATGCCTACTAGCTGCTTTGCATGTCGCTTTGTAATTTTCTAAATTCTGAGAGGAAGAAACCTTATTCAGATCTAACATAAATTCAAAGTCCCAGCTGTGAAGCTGTTCGAGCATTATGCAATGTTCACGAGCTGTGAAGTGTGAAAGGCCGAACAAGGACCCTGACGGTCGCGCAGAGTCTGTGTTTATCGTGTGTGCGAGACTAGCACAGAAGTTCTGTTTCTTGCAAACACAGAAAACAGAGCCATGGGAAGCAGACAAGGCCGAGTCTGACATGGAGTGCTACTTGTGGGAAAAGAGCCGGTCGGAAGCCAATGCAGTTGGCTTTTTCAAACGTATGCAGCAGTCACTGGCTGATCAGGTAAGTCTGTCACTACACTCAATTAGCCAGAGCATGCAACCATAATGTGTCACTTGTCATGTAGAGCAGCAAAACAGCAGTAGGAACCGATTTAAACAATTCCATGCTACTTTCTTCATTAAAAATGTACCTACGAGAAAATTTTCAGTTGTCTTTCTTCTTTTTCATCAGATGAAAAGCCAAACCCTCAAGAGCCTAGAAAATATACTAAGCTTGAGTACACCTCAATAAAGTAAATACAATGTTTTTCAAGGCTTGTTTGGGTTCCTACTGTATCCTGGTGTCACAAGATGGTATGAATGTTTTGTCACGTGCTTGCACGAGATATCGTGACATTTACACAGCCGCTCCTCTCCGTGGCTCCTTTGGTGATGCACAAAAGACCAATTTTGAAAGTTTTGTTGGTACCAGATGTTATCGCAACTAGCCATACTGGTTACGTGAAGTCGCCAGAATAGACGCTGCAGCCGGACGTCGGAACAGTGTCAATGTCATTAGGTGCGCCATGCGAAAATCAACATTAGTGTCAATATAAGATATCTTATTAACCTTTACTGGGATTTATGTTTGCTTAGAGCAGTCTTTATATAATAGCGGATAGTGGCATGGCAGAGTTAACTTGTCTTTCAAAATTGGCATCAGTACCCCTTTAATTTGCACTCAATGCAACCTCATCCTTATGTACCTTTCCATGGCCATTTGTTTAGCACAAAGATTTAACAAGCTCATACTGTGTTTCTCCCTTGTAGGAAGAAATCACCCACCCCCACATACAGCATCTGCCACGAGATTGCACAGATGACGACGTCAAGGGTGTCGCTCAAGTGAAGGACTATGCCGAGGCCGTGTGCGGGATTCACAATGAGGGAGAAAGCCTGCAGTCGTGGGACAAGTACAAGCGCTCAGTGTGCTCGCTGTTAGGCCTAAAACACAGTGAGCTCAGTTCGCTAGCTGGAGAAGTGCACGCATCATGAGCACTTCACGAGTTGGACATCGCAGTTAGATGTGGCTGCAAGGTTCTTCAAATCGCATAGTAAAGGAACTGCACTGTAAAAGAGACTGTGCCTGGTATCTAAAGCCTGCTCGCAAAACAATGTTGACAGTGCCATCACTGTTGCATGTCGCTGTAGAATAATAAAATATCCCGAGTTGTTACACAACATGTTGTGAATGGATGACTGGCCTTCTTTTAAACACTTGCACAAAGGTGTATCGACAAGCCATTTCTAACTTTTAATTTTGTGTTGGATTTAGTCCTTGAGGCTTCCTAGATACTCTACTGTAGTACTAACTTAAATTGCACAATGCCGGCTTCGATGCAGGTGTGTGAAAGTTATGTCAGAGCAGAATAATGTGATGTTCCGACACTTGCTGCAGCTCGCTCAGTAGTCTGTTATGTTGCTGCTCACTGCATGGATAGGTGTGGCAGCAAAGCTTGAAAGTGTTTAAAAACTTAAAGCAAAACCTATTGATGCATAGCAATAATGCAATGTACAATGATATTCCTTCAAAAAATTATACAAACTTGAGTACCATGCGAGTTACAGAGTTTGTTTGAAGGAAACTAAACAAGAGGCAAGAAATGACCTTTTACAAGCATATTCTGATTTTGCAAAACCGGAAAGCACAGTTCTTGCCGCGAAATAATACCTGGAAAGCTAGGAGATGCATAGAAAGGTATGTTTTCTCAAAATCAAAAAAGAACAATTGAAAAACATATCGCTATTGGGAACAACTAAAAAGAATGGCATTTTTGTCTAGTGATTGGTGTAGATATAAATGCTGCGCTAAATGTAGCTCCACTACTATGTTGCACGGGAGCCCAGCGATTCCCGTCTGTAGAGTACGTAAGTACGTATGGTTTGCCCGGTATGAAAGTAATTTTGTTTGGGACATTTGTAAACTTTGTGTTCAACATGCGCGCTACTTCTTGGAGCACTTTATCAACTTTCTGCTTGTTACAGTTGTTGAGATATGTGCTGTCTGCAGCGGGTGCTGCGAGGTTGTGTCCCCCTTCAAATGTAGCAACCAAGCTCTGGCGAAGCGCCCGTGGGAGCTAGGAGCGATCGTGCGCTTTGCGAAATGGCAGCACCATCTCTTCCGCAGTGCAGGAGTAAACTGCACGAGTCTGTACCATTCTTAGCGATTTTAAATTACTGATCGCAATCAGTTGTTTATTACTGTTAATTACATTATTTTAGACATCCTCTATCGTATCCTAGTTTGTAGCATTGCAAACCTTGCAAGCTTGTAATGATCATTGTGGTCATGCCACACGAGATCTACCGATGACAAGCTGGACCCGTAACGTACTACACAGATAACGTACTTCGAGGTTTCCGCCCTAACTCGCTGTGACGTCATAAATTCTCATGGCGTATGGTGGTTTCCACACATGGAGGAAGGAAACAACTTCCTTCCCTCGTGGTCCCACATGATTTTCTGCCGCTCATAATTGGCAACATTGTGCTGTAATACATGCAGAGAGTGACGGAGGAAGGATCCGAAGGAAAGATGTGCAGAGACTTGACTTGGCACGTTTCACGCAATTACAATGTTACCAAAATACAAAGACAAAAAGCGTGACGTCACGTTGGCATTCACGTGACGTATTACAGCGCAAAATTTAAAAATAACATTTTGATTTTTTTTGAAGAAACAAATTAGCGGTGGCGTGAAAGAATAATTCATAACTTCACATTGATCTGGGCAAATTTGAGCTTCTCTTGAAATAAAGAAAGTAGAAAAATCGCGTTCGATCGTGCACCGCCGATGATGCGACTAGTAAGCTCTAGACCAGCGACGCAACGTTGAGAAGCATATAAATAAAGCGCGCAAAAAAAATTGATAGTTCCGTTGTTGCTCTTTACGTAAGTACCAGTGGTGCGAGAGAAACGCTTCAAATTGGCGTGGAATAAAACTTGTTCAGGCAACAGGGACGGTCATCATGGCCGCGCCCTGCTAAAGTAAAAAAAAAAAAATTCTTGTCTGACCGTGTGCCTGACAATCCTACACGGTTTTCATGGTCAGCAGCCCTGCACCAAGTACTGGCAGGCGTGATGTGAATGTCATCGAGTAGCACCGGCATGAAATGTAGTAAACGAAACTTGATGGAACCGAGATGAGGTTAGTATTAAGCCACCGATCACGATTGTAGCGTGCGTGCAGCATTCGGCAAATCTTCGGAATCCAGCAGAGTCTGTTCCGGCTCTACATTTCACGCGTTCCTGTACGATAGTTTCTAGCAACAAACTTACTCGCTCGAGCAAAGGCTGGAGCGCGAAATGATTGGTCAGATGTTTCGGACATGAAGCAGGTTTTCGTAAGCATGCACCATCGAGTCCTGGCTAAAAACGAACACCAAAAAAGAGCACCTACTTGATGCATTCATAATCCAAACGGTGAAATGCGGATATGTCCCGAACGAGGCGCTAGCATCATGCGCCAAAGTACGAAGACGATATGCGTGATAAACATCACTGCACTTGCATTTTGGGAACCACTCCCAATGCGCCCCTCCTCGAGAAATCGCTAAACGACCGGGTCCGTGCATTTGTCTTGCTCGCACATGATGAGACTGCCGAATCGAAAGATTTTAGTTAGCGGTTCTTGTTTCGGTCAATGCGAGTTTCAACTCGTTTATGATAATCTGACGCACCTGGATCATAACAGGGAAATTGTATAAATCAACTTTGTATCAGAAATAACTTGGCGTACTTCATGCCACAAGCTAGCTACGAAACACAAACGTGTTTCAAAGATGCATGCCAATCTGACAACTAACAAATTTCAGAGGGAAAGGCTACGTATTATTGAGTTTACGGGTGATTTGCGTGCTATGGGTCGAATCGGTAAGCTCTAGAATGTGTAAGAGCTTCCACGAATTCATAAATTTTAGGAGTCTTTTTATCATTTAAACATTTGCGGAATACATGTTAAAAAAAAAAAAAACGCACCATGCTTGAGCTGCTCCAAGAGGTCTCGCATAGGTAATTTATCGAGCCAATACCCATATTTTGCTGTGTTCTCCATTGATTTGTACCACTGAATCACTCCATAGTTCTGACAGCTATTTTTAACGGAATACCAAAATATTTGCCTTGTTATCAATGTGGGGCACATCCACCACGAAACACTGAAGTTCAACTATGATGAATGTTATTCTAGTTGGCAGAGTAGGTGAACACGATACACCAATAGTACTGGTGGGAAGAAAAATGCAGATGAGAAATAGAGGGTGAAATCGGCATAGGCATAAGGAACTTTACAAAGCACAGATGAAAAATCCATTGACATGGGACGTCAATGGACAAACAGACCCGCCTTCCTCAAGGCTGCAAATACAGCCCTTTTACCTTTTCGTCACGAATCCCCCACCCAACCCACTCATTTTTTTTAAAGCTGACTGTTTTCTCTTTCTTTTTGACTTGTCTGATTCAGCACACCGGTTCCTTCTCTTTCTCAGTTTCAACCTGCCTTGAAAAAGACAATACTGCTCGATGAAACATTGGCTCCAGCAACACCCCACACTCACAAATTTTTTCTTCTCTTCAAGCTTCATCTTCCGCTTATGCCTTTTTTTTTAATTTACAAAGTGAGGCAGTACGGTAATATAACTAGGTGCGACTATTTACTGACGCTTTGCCCCAAGAGAGATGCCATTAACTACCACTGATCAGGTGCATCGTATCCTCGCACAATATCTCGCAGTTGCAGCTGGCGGAGGGTTGTGCCAACACCGCGCACCCTCACCCTCTTTCTGGTACTGTTTGGCTTTGGGCTGGTGCTGTTCATCTACCTGCCGCGATCGTTCGAGGAACGCCTGGTCCGATCGCCGCGCCGAAGAATTCCAGTGCTGCTAGCATACGAAGGCGAAGCAGAGGTGCACACATTCTTCTGTGACACCCACACGACGCAGTGCCCACGCATCGAGTTCACACCGGCATCCGGGTGGCAGGGAGGGATACCGGGTGTACCTGACCTGCACCTGCTCTCCGCCCACTACGACACTCGCGTATGGGTGCATGGTGGGAAGAATCGGCATTATGTCAGGCTACTCGGTGTCATCAAATCGGAGGATGCAGACTCCATCCGCTTCTTCTGCCAGATGTGGTGAGCTCTTTTTAACAGCAAAGCTGTTTTTATTTGAGGCTTTCATGTCCGTGCGCAGTTGCAGATCGTAGGGAGACTTACCCACAGAAAATGGGTTGAAGTTCTATTTATATTATGAATTTGTTTGTGCTGCATTAAACATTTAATGCAAGTCTGCGTGCTTTATTACTTGATACAACCCCTACTGAAACATTTACAGTATTCCTCATGTATGTTTTGATTATAATGTAATATGCATGTTTATGTAAATGTCATACGTTGTCATGCCAATGTAAGGGTCTTCAGGGATTCAGTTAAGCTGCCTAGAGCAGCTTTTTGCCCTGAAGACCATTCTGAAGTTTCTAGAAAAATGAACTGTTGATTGATTGACTGAAACAGCGAGATTTGCCTGGTAACTATGGAGATTTTTTCGAGTGCCATATTCATGCCGGTTATTAATATGCAGGTACCAGGAGCTGCCACATCCCATAGTTGTGGAATCCGATCGCACCGAAATATGGCTTCCAGCGTGGGATGGGCGTGCCCCACCTGGCCGCTACTACCGGCCTTTTGTCTTCTCCTGCCCTGTGCCATTTAACGTCTCTAGTCCTCTCAGCACTGGTCCTGCCAATGTTTCGCTCGTTGCCGAGCCCTGTGCCTGTCCTCCCAATTCTCTAGCTCTCTCGAAGACTCCCGAGAAAGACCCGAAACGTGGGATCGCAGTCTGTGTTAAGGGGCTCGACTTTTCCGAAGACATCTCTGCCCGCCTGGTGGAATGGCTAGAGCTCCAGTTTCTTCTAGGTGCCGACACGGTGTTCTTCTACATCTTCCAGGTAATGCCTAGGGCAGTCTTTAAGGGCCAGTAAACAGGCTCCAACTTTTTTTTACATCCCTCAAACGTGCTCACCAATTCATAAAATAGACCGCAGCGATCACATTTTCCGAATGTTACAGTGCTGTGCACCACAAAGACCCTCCGTTTCGTAAAACAGTTCCTGGCCCCCTTTGGCAAAAGTGTCACAGTGCACCTTACAAGTTTACTGGTGTCTTAGGGCTGCTTGATTCAAGCAAGTAGTGTCAAAACTATTGATCATGCACACTGTTTTTGGTTTTCCATTTGTGGGGGATATTGCATTTTGAGTCGTGTGCCATGATTTTGTAAAAGTGCAGCATCTTCACGAAATGTTTCCTCGATGAACGTTGGAAGTTAATAATCCATAACTTTTGTGTAATGGAAAAGGAGAAAGTAAGCATAGCGACATATACACAGAAAAAGATTCACAAAAGCTTTGGGTGAGAAGGGTGCCTTGTACAAGTTTACAACAAATCAGGTTTATGCAAATGCAGCTAATAAGTAAAGTTGTTATCATGTGCACGCACATTAAAAATCAGAACTTAGACACAGTACAACTTGGATATAATTATTGACAAATAAACTCTACAGAACATAATGAATAAAATCACACATTGCAAGTTGAATAACTATAAAAATAAATCCCTTTTAAAACTGCCGATAATATGAGAGAGCTAGTTGTTTACAATTGACATTTAGTTCTATATTGTGCACGTGTTTTTCAGAATGGAAAAATGCAACTTTGCAGCTGCCAATATCTAACGTATCACAGCAACAGTGCATGTAGCTAGAAATCTGCCTCTATAGTATAAGCTTTTGAATTAACACTCACTCAAGCATACAACTTTTCGCAAAGTTTATAATTGCAAGCATGACTGTTCCACATAGAGTCTGTTCATGTAAGCTTTTGTGTTTTGTTTTGAGTGCTTGAATTTTTTTAAAGTACAATTGGTAGAATTCTCAGTACAGAATTCGAAAGCTGTAAAATTACAATCTCGAAGCCACAGTATGATGCGATGATTAAGTAAGTATCTACAAAACACTATTGTAATCACTGTTGAGTATTTTATGAGCTTCCTGCGGCATGCAGGAAGCTCATAAAATACTTGTGATGATGATGATAAAAGCTTTGTGATGTACACAAGTAAATAAATGCACAATCCAAGTTTTCATTTATCTAAGGGCTTGGTTACACCTGGGACTACCACTGTTTATGTGACCATTTTTGACTGGCGGTCAAAAGTGACTGCCCATCTTACTCTTCACACCTCGTGCGAATCATACCCATTGTCACACACAAGTCAGAACTGCTCACGTTGCCATGGCCTCATAAAATAAGGCAGCGTCCTGTTTCTGCAAATCCGATTGGTTCAGAGGTTTGTGGCTGCAGTTGTGTCACGGAAAAATTTAGCAGCTAGTGACTGATCTAAAGTAGTCACTTTGGGACCTCAGTGGCCATTTGCAACCGTTTGCGACAAGATGCTCTGCGACTAACTTGGTGGCGCGACCAGTGCTAGTCGCAGGTGTGTACTAGCCTTTAACATTTGGTTAGAATTTAGGTTTGGTTGGAATTTGGCTTGCAGGTCCATCCAAAGGTAGACCTCATCTTGCGCTACTACCGCCGGTTTCGTCGGGTCCAATTCGAAAGAATCCAACTGCCGGGTTCGGACGAGCCGCACATTCCAGCCAAGCGGAGGCAGTACCTCGCTAACAACACGTGGCAGAAGCGCCGGCACGAACTGGTCCCTTACAACGACTGCTATTACCGACACATCCCGACCCACGAGTTTGTCCTTCTCGTCGACATCGACGAAGTTGTTCTGCCGCGCCGGCACTCAACGTGGCAGGAGCTGCTCGACGACATCGTCTCCGCCAAGCCTAAAATGCTGGCGACGTATGCCTCCCTGGCCGTGCCCAACGTCTACTTTTTTGACCACTTTGAGCGTGAGAAGAGCTGGTCCTGGTTTCTCAGTCGTGTTACGAGATCAGCCAACTTCACCCGGCCTGGGTTCGCGGTGAAAAGTTTCTTTACCACAAATTCCTCCCTGGCCGTGTTTAACCATTACACTCTTGTCCCACTCTATGGGAAGCTCCAGCGAACTGTCCTGTTAAGCAAGAAGGACGTGCAGCTAAACCACTACAGAGCGAAATGTCCAGCTGAAATGGAAGCCCTCTGTAAAGATGACTACTTCCGCTTTACTGTAAAGGATAAGACGTTATGGAAGCTCGAGAGCAAGTTTCTGAGTAAAGTTAAAGAAACAAAGGAAGGTCTGAGAACAAAGTTTCTTGTTCACGTTGGAAAAGAGGGCACCAGTTAATGCCGTCACAAAGTACCAGTTAGCTCAATATCTGTAGTGCAAAGTGTCATAATTAAGAATTCTGCACTGAAGCCGAATGAGGCCAAGTTAGATTATACTTTAACATAGAAAACTTTCGCTCTCAAGACTGCTAGAAAAGGTTGCGAACGAAATCTAAGAGCGAAAAAGGCCGTTCATGAGTTAAGTTTCCGTATTGTACCCACATTAGCAATATCGTAAACAAAGGTCATGTGAGGAATCTGAAATACATGGTATAACTTTACTTTAGCAATGATGAATTTTTAAATATTATTCAAAGACCAACAGCGACGAAATTTGGGTAAAGCTTAAGGGCTGGACAGTGTCCTCTCTTCCTTGTGGTCAGCGGATGTGACTCAAATCCCAGACCACGCCACGAAGATGTTTAGCGCAGTGCAATTCCTTGCGATCTCCAAGCTAATTTCCAAGAGTCGACCACACTGGTTATTCTTGCAGGGCGGACTGTATTCTTTACAACTTTGCTTTTAAAATTGTAAATATTTGGTAGCGTTTCGTTATCCATCCAATCCACTCAAACTTCAAACTGTACAACTGAACACAGGGGGCCGTTTTGAACCTACAAGTCACAAACTGAGCTTTTTATGCATTTTTTTGAATTTGCTTGCAGTGGGCCTTTAAAAGGCAACAGATGTCTTGCTTTTGTTATGCTCACTGCACCTTATCACGAGTGTGCAAAAGTACTGTTTTCGCCTCACCCAATTGGGCCATGCCATCTCTTATCAAAAATGTGATAAGAGTCACCAGGTACATAGTGTAGGCTTTCTGTGATAGTGAATAGCAAACATAATAGTGTTGGTGCTGCTAAAAACTTGAACTAGTGAAGAGACAACAGAAGTCTACATTTCTCAAGCTTTTACATCCACTTATGATACTTATGTTACTTATGATATTTTAGTCATGACAATGAGCTTAGTCCATAGATCAATTTTCATAAGTGCTGATTTTGGCACTACGTGCATGTTAGAATGCAAGTTTGTGAGAAAGAATTTGCAATTACTATAAAACCCTGGCATGCAGACTTTGTAAGAATAGCTAAGGCTGTACTACTTATACTTTCCTTTAACATACAGGGAGAAATGCAGGAAGAGCCCTTCATAAGGTAAACATCACTCCGATTCTAAGAACAATATTTACGATTCTAAAACTCACAAGGGTAAAATTCCAAGTTATCAATATTTTTTTGACATATAGCCAGCTGCAGAGATGGAGCTGCGCTCTCCCCACATGTTCGATCAGGAAAACCACCGGTGGACTCGAGGCACCACTTTAGTTTCGTGCCACAGAGATGGGTCTAGCCCTTGGCCAAGAGACTGGATTTTATCCGCCATTGCAGTGTCTAACACCATGTGCCCATTTTTGTGCAGCATTACTCACTGTCAAATCACGGGCAATTACACCCACCTGTCTGGCCTAGAGCAGGATTGATTTATTTAGATACTGTATTTCTCTATGACAAGATCACAGTAATTGGAAGGGATGTCTTTGCAGCGAATGCTTTGACAGGGGGACTTGGGCAATGTTACAGGGTTACTGAAAAACCTTTCCAACTAATCCAATGACCTCAATATCAGAGTTAGTACCTCACAAATCGGTTACCATGCGAACTTCTTGAATCCGCCAAGAATGTACAGAGGTATAGGGATGTCTCGCAGCCCTTGAGCGCTCCTTCTCCTGTCTCGTTCAGACCAGCATGCTTGAAGCTACACGGGAAAGATTAGCACGGGCCTAAAGAGGAGGCAGGCCTCATCATCACAGTATGGTGGTTTTGGCCTCTCTAAATGCCCATGATACTCTCTTGCTTGAGTGTGTGCGTGTGTGTATTCTTTATATTTTTAACCCTCTTGTTCTTCCTCCTTTAAGCTTCTGTTCGTCCTTTCTCAGTGCAGGATAGGAAGCATAAATATTTTTCCCTGGTTAACCTCTCTGCCTTTCACTTAAGCTCTCTCTCTTGGCATGCTGGACACCAGAATTGTTATCACCCTCAACTGGGTAGAAGAATAAGCATGGGCACCAGTCAGAGTGTATTCCAGTCGCATGGAGAACTTTATAGATTGTAATCAAGTCTAATTGGGATAAGTTTTCTAGATTGTGACGTACCCTTTTATACAGCTTACATAAACAAGCCCATTGCGATCAAGAAGTTTCATTATGATTAAACATGGCCTGTGGTTCAAAAAGAGGAGGGCTGTACTGCAGATTCACCCAAGTAATGCTAAAAAAAATTATCTTCTCTAAGTCTGTTTTGCAAACCCAATGAGCTCGTTTGCACTTGAGATCTAAAGGGTCCTTCATCCACGTCTGTTTAGGCTTCTAGCATCTACAAGTAACCTTGACAAAGTAATGACTAGACATCCATATGCCTTTTTCCCTTCATCCTACATCATTTTAAGAATGCAAAGTTACTTGCGGACATCAGCAGAGCCATTTTGGTGACTTAATGCAATCTCAATGTTTTTCAGCATGTAAATTGAAACTGTGGTTTATTTTTTTCACTACATTTATTGAAGTGATATGACGAACAAAGTCAATTTTGATGTGTGCCATTATCTACTTGTGCTAGTAGACATGATTTTTTTATAAAGAACTTTTTCATTACTTGTTCATAATTTAGTGGATACCATGGGCAGCTGTTTTTTAACTCTCCCCTGCAATGAAAATGTTTTTACCGGTGGCCATGGAGCCCTGAACAGTGCCTTACCAGCATGGATGAGCTGTGTTGATACCAGTGTTTTTGTAGGGAATGAGTGTAGATGTGTAACCCACATGTCATGATGCCAGCTGTATCCATTTACTTGGCCATGTTTGACCTTTTGTTACTTTTTTAGTGGCATGCCTTTTCATGCTTGTGTGTATCTCGTCTTTAAAGAATCTCACATACGTAGTTGCCTTTTTGTGCACTTTTAGCAAGAAAGATTAGCATTGCCTTTCTTGGTTCTTGTTCAGACAACCACTGTGTGTGAAAATTGATGCAGCTTTTGAAATATATCTACATATTTACACTTTGGTCATTGCTGTGTCATTTTAATGCTCACTTCAAACCAGTTTCGAATGTTACTGTAGTAACGACCATCCACTTGGTGACGTAAACATCAGTTAGCGTTGCTGTAAAACGTTGTTGGCGATGCATTTGATAGAATTTTATGTAGTGCGAAGCAAAATATGGAAACAGGAAGGCACAGATGGACCTGTCCATCTTTGCCTTCCTGTTAAAGTCAACGAATGGTGACTTTTACGATGTAAGCATGAAAAGTGACTATCAGCAGCGAGTGATGCGAAAAACCGTCATCATGTGATGATGTCATCCTATACTGTCACAGCACGCAGAAATTTCTCTGTCAAAGCTGAGAGAATACCAAAAGCACTCTGTAAAATCATGTTAGGTTCAGAAAACACCTAAGTGGGGCAATCTGTACAGTCAACTTGGAAGAAAGAGAAGGTGCTTTTCTCTTTAAAGTCATCACAGGCAAATGGGACGATGTGTGTTTTTTTTTAATGTTTAAAACCATGCTCTGCACTAGAGAAATAGCATGCTTTCAACATCAAATAACGTACATTTTTTCATGTTCCTTTAAATGAGAGAGAAGTTGAAGATTGAGGACAAGAAGTCATGAAAGGGGACCTGCAACACTCTTTCGAAGTAAATAACCATTGAATGGCTTCATTACAGTTTATTACATCACAAATTGACTGTTTTCAAAATTTTCAGGATCTGTCAAGTACGAGCAGAGTTGCAGAATTCCAAATGCTTTCTCTTGTTCTGACAAGTACGTTGGAAGCTGAGCTGGGAGGGATGACATTGGGAAAGAAGCCATGTGACATGTGGGTCATGACTTGGCCAATAGGATTTGAAGAGAAGACTTCCTTTACCACAGCCCTCATGAATACAACCCCATATTTTGAAACAATGGCCCCCAGCAGTATCTCATTTGAGTTCCAGCTAGGCACTTCTCTCACATCTACATTTACCAGGACAGTATTCAAGGATTGAAATGCGACATTCTTTTTCATTACAGCAACTACTATGAGAAAGCGTAGATTTCGACAATGAGAGTACGGGCACAACCTATTTCTAAATTCTTACATTTCAATGTGCGATCACTGCACATACTGCACTCCTCATAGTGTAAATTTCTAATGACTAAAGAAAGGGCATCAAAATCAAACTAAATGTTAAAGGCCACCTGAAGAAAATTTTCGCTTTGACCAAGTTTGTTGCATACACACACCACATGCCATCAGTTTCAGTTTATTATCGTAGCATTTGAAAGCAATCAACTTTCTCTGTGTGTGAAAGAAAGTCCTGGTTAAAAACTTGAAAAAAAAAAGGAAAAAGGATATTGGCAAGGTTCCAATCGTCAAAGCTTCCGATGAATCGGATCAGCCTTGTTTGCCAGCAAGTGACATTGCTATTTGGAAGTTGGTAAACTGAGAAGAGGACATCACAACCTTCCAAACTCTCTGCAAACTCTCTATGCAGTCGATTATTTCATTTCATCAGGTTCCGATATGCATAGGCAGATCAGACAATCAAGTGAGAGTGCCAAAATGAAGATATGAGATGTAAACTTCATAAGCAGCAAACAAAAAAAACGAAAATCAGAACAATTATTACAGAAGCTGTAGAGCTAAACAAGGCACGCAATTTCTATTCAATATTAATGAAACATGGAGTGTTGCAAACATATGCAGGCTTGCTGCACAAGGTGGGTATAATAAGTTAGTTTGACAAGAAATGTTACATTAGCAACGTACAACTTTTAAAAGAAGTGGCATTTCCACCTCAAAGAATTTCTTAAATAAAAAAAATTCGAAATTGGAATTTCCTAAATTGGGAAAAATGTCTTAAAAGATTCACATCGATGGTGTTCGTATTGATGACAAGATGCCATTGCAGCACATTTTAATATCCATTCTCACAGCGTGTTTTCTGTTCTTTTAAAAACAATGTTAATCCAGCTATTGTCGCTATGCTTCGTGACCAGAAGACAAAAGCATCACGAGGCCCAGGTGACCTTTCAAATGTTCATCAATATTCTGAAGCAGTTGCCCCATTTCTTGCATACATTTTTGGCCGGATGACTGGTGAACAGCATGTGTAAGGTGCGCACTCAAGAAAGGGGACATTGCACTTACAAATTATTGTCCAACTTTCAGGCAATTTTTGGAGCAGCAAAATGTCACTTGTAAAGCACGAAAATCCAAATTTCGAGCAGGTTATAGGGAAAAAAAGTATTTTTATCAAGAAATCACAAATTTGGAGCAGTATAATAAAGGAGGTTTACATTTAAAAGATATGCACAAGCAATTTATTGCCTAAAACATGAACATAATCACTGCTATTTCGATTCTAGCGTTACTTTCAACCATTATCACAGTGAGAAAAACAATAAAGAAATCCACATTAGTATTTGCAGCGCCTGTTATATCCTTTGATAACCTGCGAGCTCAAATCGATCTGCCAAGCAGGTGACCTTCTAATTCAAGATATTTCTAAAGCAGTAAGTGGAGGTGGCAAAAAAACTATCAGTTGTGTGTACGAATAATTGTCATGACTGCTGAATGACTGCTCCAAATGACTGCCAGTAATATTTTTACCCATCAGCGATCATACTCACAATCACGTGGCGTGCACACACATAATTGATGAACAAAATGTGCTGCGACCCATGATTGATGCTAAAATATCCTTCTAAATCTTAAACAGCTTTTCTGAAGCTGCGGCGAAGGTAGCTTAAAAAGCATTCCTCATGAAATGGAACAAGCCCAAAAAATGTTGGAACCGCTGCCTCTCCCCACCGCCATTTCTTTAATTTACAGTGGAATTAGGTTTAAGAAACAACTAGAGTTCAACGGCTCACCAGTTTAGGGTTCACTACGATCCGGTGGGCTCCAGGTGAATTGCAGCTTGCAACATTCATGAAGCGAGAGAAAATACCAAGAGGGAGAGGAGGCAGAAAGATGCCCTTTCCCTCCTTCCTCCTGTAGTTTTGAACACTGTTTCTTGTAGGCAGCTTGAAAGAAATGGTGCCTACGGTTGCTGCTGCCAGATACACCTCTCCGCGCCACCCTTTGCCTATACACCCCTCTGCAAAAATTTATGGACCCGGGATGATGGGATACGAAGCAGTAGTGGTGCACAAGCCATTGACTCGGCTGAAACAGGCGTCGACGCAGGAGCTGGAACAACGGTGTGAAGTGAAACTTGGTGTAGCATTTACTCATGCGAATGTTTATTTGAAACGCAAGGACACGAGAGACGTGTTAGGTCTTGTGTAAGTTTCATCGCAGATAAACGAGTTGAAAGGGTGCTTCCACTTGACGTGCGGTCAGTCGAGCATTGTGGGCAGTAGTGAGGGTGAAGCGAGATAGAAGTGTGTTGCGAGCGGAGCGGGCGGAGGAGCAACAGAACAGAACAGAAGTTTTTATTGTGCTGAATGAAGAAGAATACATGTGCATGATATACAGAAAGAGGTCCCATAGTCGGAGACTGCAAGGGGACATCATGTACAATGTAGAATTGAGAATGATTGTGATGGATATAGCAGGGAGACAGAGCTACAGTAAAACGCAATTGAAACAAATAAAGTAAGAATATACCCTTGTAATCTCACAGAAACAATTTAAAAGCAAGAATAACGCGCTAACTTCAATGACAAGCGATTACAGAACGCAACTCACAATGAACAGGAATCAATTAAGAAACAGCAAAACAGGCTAGTTAGTTGACATATGATTTTTTAACTTCGATTTAATTACCTTCAGGGAACGGCATACTTTAATGTCGGAAGGTAAACTATTCCAAAAAGAAATTCCGGAAAAATGAATGGTTTGTTTGCCATAATTGGTGCGAACTTTTGGCAGTAGAAAGTTATTGTTAAGGGCAAACCTTGTGACATTGTTATTTGAGAGAATGGTAGTAAAGTGTGGAAGTTGGTTATTTATAGCTCTATACATGTAAATACCAAGGTTATATTTAACTAGCTCAGATACAGTTAATATATTGTTTTCGTGAAGTAGTGACTTAGCGTTAGAGAGATATGGGCTTGACGTGAGAATTCTTATCGCTTGGTTTTGAATTGTCTGAACTGAAGTAAGATGAGTGGTGTATATGTTACCCCATGAAGTAATACAGTAAGAAATGTGCGAATGAACAAAAGAAAAATACAGTGACATAAGTATTGATGGATTGAAATAAAGACGAGATTTAATCAGTAGTCGAACGCCATACGTCATTTTTTTCCTAATATATGCAACATGTCGGTGGTATTTCAAGTTACTGTCGAGTTCAACGCCTAGGAATCTACAGCAGTCGCTCACAGGGATGTCATTGCGCACAATTATAACAGGAGGGATAGAAGGTAAGGGTTTTTGTGGTGAAGACAACAAATTTTGTCTTAGACGTGTTCATTTCTAACATGTTATTACTGCACCACCGAACGAGTTGTGCCAGATGAAAGTTTAGTTTTCCAGTTAAGGATGTAATGCTGCTATCGGAGTTAAAAATTGTGGTGTCGTCGGCGTATAATATACAACTGGATGAAGAGAGGCATTTCGGCAAATCGTTAATATAGAGTAAAAACAAAAGGGGCCCCAGAATGGACCCCAGGGGTACACCAATATTAGTTAATTTGGTTGACGAATATGCATTAGAGATTACCACCTTCTGTGTCCTGTTGCAGAGATAGCTACGCAATAATAGTAATGTTGGGCCAGTTATACCAAATGCTTCAAGTTTATTGAAAAGAATGTGATGATTGATCGAGTCAAAAGCTTTAGTTAGGTCAATAAAAATGCTGCCCGCATAGTAACCGTTGTCAATAGCCTTTTTTAATTGGTCAGTAAGTGAGATTAGCGCAAGGTCACTGGAGTAGCCGGAATGGAAGCCAAATTGACAAGGCGATAGTATATTAAATTTGTTCAGGTAATTTGTGAGACGTGTACAGATCAGTTTTTCAATTACTTTGCTCAAAAAGGGTAAGATGCAAATGGGGCGGTAGTTGTTCAATAACGAAGCATCTCCTTTTTATGTACGGGGATTATTTTACCCTGCTTCAGTTCATGCGGGAAAACACCTGTTCTAAACATTAAATTCACAATTGAAGAGAATACATTTGATATAAGGTGAGCTTTATATGGGAGGGGTGAATGCCGTCAAGGCCAGCACTCGTCATTTTTAGGGTACCTATAACGCTGATTATTTCATCTGGAGTTGTGGGAAACAGAAAGAACGAATGAGGTAGGCGATCTAAGGCCATTTCATTTAATAAAGGTAGGGTGTGCTCGACGTTAAAGAAGAAGTTTGCAAACTGATCGGCGATGTCAGCTGGGTCACTATAAGTGACATCATGAAAAACTGTAGCTATTTTATCTGAACGTGGGTTCCTATTTAAAAAGGAATTGATGATGTCCCATTTTTTTCTCATACTATTTCCGGCCTCAGTTATCTTTTGCGCATAATAACACCACCTAGGTGTGTTCGGAGGATCCGGCAGCTGCCGCTGGTAAGGGATAGAGTGACGTCAACATGTAGCTGCAACCTGACCTACTTGGCATAATTCCAACAACTGCAGTGGGGGAATGTGGTGCAGCGCCTTGGCACGGAGACATGACAGACAGCATTACACAGGCTGGTCAAAGAGCTGCTTCGCATCTAAAAGTTCCACAGGCGCCCTTGAGCGCCACGTGCTTTCGCGAGCCTCGGCAGGCCAATCTCTCACACTACCGCTCTCTCCTCGAATTTCAAAACCTGGACATGATATTGGCCGGACATGATATTGGTCAAGTCTGCGGAGGCTGTGCATGCTACCCATATAATGGATATTGCTGCTCTTAACTATCGTGACTGCAAAGGCAAAGGAAAGCTCCCTACCTAAATGGCAGGTGTTGGCAGGGCCCACACTAGTCACGTCAAAGCATGGCATCATCTGCTTATTAACGCTCCTCGTGGGCAATTAGCAGATTTTTCTCTCTATTTGCTGTGCAGTGCTCATGTCTACAGACAGTGGCCACGTGCCTGAAATTAAGGCTAGTAAGTCAGTGCTGTTGTCGTCCCCTTCATCCCTGCTGCAGCAGTAAACCCACTTTTTATAACTTTGGAACCCTTCACCTTTTGAGAAATCATATTACTGCTAAAAAGTAAATGATTACTGAGGTAAAAGAGGAAATACTAATGGGCACTGTTGTATTGTCCAAGATATTCTTCAACGAAAAAAAAGAAGCACCTCTTTTTTGTGCTGCTGCACAGGAGTAGATCCAATGGCATCGTTACTGGAAAGAAAGGTCGCCTTTTCAGCATCAAGCATATTTACAACATCTCCACAAGCAATTACAGCAAGTGCACAAGTGCACTGCGGCCGTAATTTTTAAACAGATGCACTGACGGTTGAATTGTCCACACTGAGCGCGAGAGAATGCCCTTTACGGTTGAAAAGTAGATGTGGGATCTACTTCCAAGCAAAGGAACCATCCGAAAAGTAGCACCTGTGTGCTGTGATCGCTGCCTAGTGCCAGTACTCGTATCAAATTTTGTCATGCATCACTGTGAGTGGATGCCTTTTTGGAAGACTTCCTTTTACCCATTGAAAAGAAAAACACTAAAAATATCCTTGAAGTCCATTCAAACAGATAAGAACTAATGTTTAAAAGGCTGGGTGTACAAACACCAACAAAAAAGGTCACAAAGCAAATGCCCAACATTTGTGGTGTTTATACTTCTCTCTTGCGTCCATGCTTGCATACCCATTAATTCAACAAGAGTAACTACCAACTAGCTCTTCTCTGTTATTCCAAAACTTGTTTTTATAAAAATGCTAGAACTGTGTAACGATAAAAATGTGCTCAATACTCGATCTGATTGGTTGTAAGAAAACAAATTAAACAATACATTACTTGGTTAAACAACTGCTACCATTTGTTATCACTCCATGGCTGGCCTGAAGTCAGTGTTTGTCATATGTATGCAGATACGTACACAAAAATACACAAAAGCACCACGCCACACATAGCAAAGTTAAAGGTCATTTATTTTTTGAAGTAAGGTAACGAAATGCAGAACAGTTTTGTGCTCGTGTCCCTCTCTAAAAACACTTTCCAAGCGGATCACTCGCAAGTATTGTTTACAAGTTGACAAGTAAGCTAGTCAATGTACCCGGTAATGAGTGAGAATGTCTCGTGAAGAGGGGCAAAGCTGGCACGGAAAAAGTCTCTAGCACAGCAAGAGTGTGCTAAAATGCTTTCCTCAAAACACTACATGCAGACCTGCCTACAGGGATGGCAACAACACACATATCCATAACATTACCAATAGAAGGCTAAAAACACAATAAAAAGACACTACCAGCTTGATGGCATTGTAAAAACATTAAAACAACTAGCAAAGCTTCCACAGAAATAGGAAGAGTACTACTGTTGAAAATTTTGCAGTGCATGAAATGAAGACTCAATAAAAAGCCTGTGCACTTACATATAGTGTAAATATGATAAATATATAGCTTAAAAGCATTACTGCTTATCACACAATTAGAGATAAAGGATTAGCTTTCTGCAGCAACTTGAACACATGCTTTAGTAGCTAGAACCACATAAAAAAAAAAGAGTTATGAAAGAGCAGGCCAGTGGCTAAATGTCGCATAAGCTACGGTTGTGCAGAGCACCCGCTTCGAAAAGTAAACTCTTGCGTGCATTCATGAAGAGATGGAATGCAAAAGAGCTTAGTTCAGTGTGGATAGATTGTATTGTCTAAATTCCACACAGATAACAATGTGCCTCAAATATATTACTTATCCGCAATAAACATGACTTTTAAAAAGATTTTTCAGCAGCGTAGACATCTGTAGCGTGCCAACTTGCACCTTTCTTTCCGGCAGGGAAATCACAACGAACGTCCAGAAAGAAAGTCAACGTCACACACAGACTGCTCCATTTGATAACCGCATTTTGATTAGAGCTTGATGATTAGAACACGAGCATACAAAAAGGGTGAAATTGTCAGCTGCTGAACAGATAAGTCATTATCACAATCTGCTGATCTCTATTAATGAGCATGAAGCTGCATCATTGACATTAAAGGACGACTTCAACAACGTTGTGGCCTGACCACAAACAGTAATACATTATAATTAGCATTGTTGTGAAGCCACATATGTCTCCGCACACCTCGATCAGCAACTGCAATCTCTGGTAACAAGCTTCTTTCTTTGTTTTTTTCTTGGACCCAGAATTTCTATGCTGCAATGCTCCGTTAACACAGTATGATTTCATATGTGGATCAGTCTTCCTGTGTGTAGACAACAAACACATGACATCACTGGACGCAATCACATGCCGGATTTCTTAAAACTTGCAATGCTTTGTAACATTCACCATGTAACAAACACATCTTTACTTTGTCAACTTGGACATTTTATGTTGATCGAAACAAACTTACACATGAAATAATCTTTTTTTTTTTT
Organism: Rhipicephalus annulatus; assembly: GCA_013436015.1. Taxonomy (NCBI): domain Eukaryota; kingdom Metazoa; phylum Arthropoda; class Arachnida; order Ixodida; family Ixodidae; genus Rhipicephalus; species Rhipicephalus annulatus. The sequence continues at coordinate 71,936 of WOVY01015095.1, forward strand.
GAAAGAGTACTGATATGTTTTAAAAGTTTAGTACAAAACATACCATGCGTTTATGAACTGTAAAAAGACATAATTTAGCTAGCTTGAAAGTTGGAAAACGAGTAAAAGATATCTCCTCGACTTGGTACTAAAGGTGGACCCGGAACATCATACCTGCCGCAAGCAACGGCATCATGACACCATGACATGAGCGAAATTAGTTCATGCCATGTAGCTGCACAATTAGGTATTATGATATTACTCCTGACAAAAGTAATGACAGTGATTTGCTCTGGTTAAACTTTCACCTAGTGCCCACAGCGACGACAGGAATCGGGCAAGCTAATGTGTGAGAATTTCATGACACGTCAGCGTTCCCTGTACAGAGAGTGAAGCTGCTTCGTAGAAACTAATAATATGTATGTTATGATAAATAATTGAAGGGCGTTCTGATCCTTGCCAATATTCTCGTTTTAGAATCGACAGGGTCGGAACTTTCGTTTAGTTTAAAAAGCGATGCCATAAAAGTCGCATCACTACTTTTTTAAAAACCATCCAACTACACACTTATTATACACATTTTCACAAACCTCATGCACAAACAGGCAAATATCAAGTGCAGAGATGCTGGACAACAATGACAGTCTTTGAAACGCAAAGCTGGCACAACGAACACTGTTAACAGGATACAAAAACCGCAGTCACAACAAGTTCAAGAACAAAACACCATCAATGTCTCTATGCAACGCTGAAGACTGCAAGCAGAAAATTTGGTCGAAAACTGTTTAAGCAACTTTGAACACATTGCACTATGAAAATGGCAAGTGCAAGAGTAGCGAGAGTTTTGTGAACTCTGCCTAACCTTCCTAATATATACCTCAAAATTTCGGTAGCGAAAATATATGACCTTGAAATATGGCTCTTGGGTTGTTAAGGCACATGTATCACAACCTGGTAAACAGCCAATCACATGCACAGGACGTTTACTCACTAGCCATAAAAAGCTGTCGCATGAAAGGTCAACGAACATGCTTAGCATGTCATTCATGTTGCCTAGCTGCATGCTGGAATGTCTATATTAAAACATGTAATTATGTGAAAAATGATTATCATCACCAAGTTACTGTGCAACGTTCACTATGAAAACAGCGTGCCTTGCATTAACTCAAAGATAGACCTTCCATTAACTAGCAATGCACAGAGCATCAAATAGCTCAAGGAGACGCCAATTCAATGTGTTGACGAGCTAGTCTGTGTGAACCCATAGTGTTTTTATAGCACAAAATGACACCGCAAGACAGAATTAAGACAGGACAAAGTGCAACTTTTTTCCCACATTAACCTACACTAGATCAACAAAGTGCATTCATGATATCGCATTTGAAAAAGAAAATTCAGGGCTAAAGAAGGTTAAAGAAGAAACACTAATGCATTGCGCACCTAATGACTGTGGGAAAAAAATCTCCCAATATTTCCCGGGCAGTGGTAACACGGATTTTTTTTTCTTTAAATAGTGAACTGTCTAAATAAAGTTTGACATTTGCACTTTTTGTAGTGCAACACCAAGAGAGCCCACACCGGTTGACAGGGATCTCCCATGTTCTTGAAGATGCTTATTAAAACAGTGGCCTGATTGATTCGCACGCACTTTCCCAAAAGAGTGGAATCTTGTAGACCACACCTACGCTGCATTCTACAAACTTCAGGTGGTTCTTTCCATGTTGCTGTTTTTTTTATTTTCTTCACAATTATGCTTGCACAACACTCAGTCTCCAGGAGGCAAAAAAATACTATTGGGTTTTGGTACCCAATGGCCTCATCAAGTTTGTGAGCCACGACTGATTTATATGTGGGGTTTAACGCTCCAAAACCACCATACGATTATGAGAGACGCCGTAGTGGGGGGTTCCAAAAATTTCAACCTCCTGGGGTTCATTAAAGTGCACCAACTCTGAGCACATAAGATTGTGAGCCACTATGTGACAATGGGACACTACAGGCCTGCTCTTCTGCGTATCACTGTTACTTTCCTGGTGCTTGCCTTTTAGGTTGACACGTGAGTTTAATGTCCCAAAACTACCATATGATTATGAGAGACACTGTAGTGGAGGGCTCCGGAAATTTCGACCACCCGGGGTTCTTCAGCGTGCACCCATATATGAGTACATGGGCCTACAACATATCCGCCTCTGCCGGAAATGCAGCCGCCACAGCCGGGATTCAATTCCGCGACCTGCAGGTCAGCAGCCGAGTACCTTAGCCACTAGACCACCACGGCAGGGCACTTGCCTTTTAGGTTCCGAAGCGAAACCTAAGACCGACATCACTACCACACTTCGGTAATGCGCATACTGCAACCTCTTCCACTGTTCACTAAAGCTCTTGTTCATAACAATGACATAAGAATGAGACGTTTCACAATATTTGAGTGCGCAGACTCCCAAGACCCTTTCGTGCACAAGGAGAGTACATCCAGCATGCCTGACCTGCTTGTAAGAACAATTGTAGATCTAGAAACTGCGGCTAATCGTCCCTTGTGAGCTCATCACGCCCATTTGTCTTCTCGCCTCTCGTTTTCTCGTCTATCGTGTTCACACGGAAATGTTTACAAGAATGTCCTCAAACCAACTCGTTGAACTTTCCATACTATTACAATATATTTCATGTGTGAAAGCTAGACCTTTGCCACTGTCAGACCTTTGCCACTGTGACAAAACTCTTGTAGTTTGTTTTATTACAACAAAGAAATCATCAACATACGTAATGTTTCTGAACCAGGCCATTTCCTAAAGCACTTTAATAGCGTGGTAAACAAAAGATTGACAAAATATTAAAAAGCGCAGGCGCCACACGGGAACCGACAGAGCGCTTCGTCTTGTCTAGTGTTTTGTGGCATCGTTTTGCGCTAAAAAAAGCAGCAGCGAGTATAAATTAAAAAATTGCTTTCAAACACCTGGCTACCCTACAAGACCAGATGAGATGGCAGCAGTGTATATAAAATGAGCAAATGATGGGGTTACGGCAGATGCACGTGTGCCTTCGAGTTACAGAGAGAACAAAAAAAAAGAGGGTCACCTAATAAACGCAATAGCTGCAAAAGATCCAAGGTTTTCTTGTGTTTCCTTCAACATTTCACAGGTTGTTCAGGCCTCCTCCTTCCAAGTTTCTCAGAACTTCTTCAAGGCGAGATTCATGTCCTTGTTCTGTCGGGAGCATTGATGATGCTGTGCGCTGCAATGCATGCACTATATCTGATGTCAACTAGAGACCAGTTTGGTTGAAGATTCGCAATGTGAATGTCAGTTGACGGTGGAGGTAGACGTTCGCCTCGACCGTGCAGGGCTTCAAGGAGAGAGAAAAAAAAAACACATAAGGAAAGTGCAGCACACTGAGTTAATAAAGTTTCACAACTATATTTGAATATAAAGATATGTCTTTGTCCCAAAAATTCCTTATCACTGTTTAGTTTTGCTTTCTTATACTCTCAACTAACCTGAAATTCATTTCTGACATTTTGAACGAAAACTGCAAGCCAAAAATACTTAACAAATATTGGCATACAGAATTTAAAGCATAAATCTTATATCTAAAATTAACCAGGTTAGTCCATTGGTTTTTCCTAGTACCTATGTATAGGTGAGAATCACAAATATTGCGAGAATAGCACAAAAAAAATTGCTTAATTGTTTTGAGCTATGGTACTCACGTTTAGTGTTGACAAACCCCATGACTGCAAAATGAACCAATTTTTTTAGTCGTAAAAAAATTAACTTTGAATTTTCATTGAAACCATAGGTAATGAAACCAAATTTTCTTATTTCAGTCTCAGTGTGAGCACTGCCAGTTTACTGCAGCAAATATAAACGGTAGCTAACGTGGAAGATGAGGGAGAACAATCACCCATATATTAGACAGAGATACAGCGAAACGTCTCAATGAGTTTAAAAAAACTTGTCCTAAGTAGACGTGTAAACAAACAGCGCTGCCAGAAGTTGTCAGCAAGAATAGTGCTATGTAACAACAACAACACAGCTAACGCAACGAAAAGAGACTGGTTTTTTAAATCAGCAAAAGATACATTATTGAAATCAGACAAGCTTTCTACTGCATTCAATAACTTAGAACCACATTAACATACTTCACACAGGCCAGTTCTGCAAAAGTAGGACATGTCCTCACCTAGGAGGGGGAGGTGTCCTGGGTGGGCGGCTGGGGGGAGGTGTTGACCTTGGAGAAGGGCGCTTGCGCATTCTCAATGATGAGTACTGTGAAATAAAAGCAAGAAAAAAAAGAAGAAAGAACGAACAAGGCCATGAACATTGCTTAATTCCATGCTATCCAAGCAGCCCAAAAGCTTATCTTCTGAAAGCATAAATGTACGACTGCTTTTTGTAAGCAGCAATGCGATATGATCACCAGCCTGGGTGGCCAGGTTGTGTTCTATACAGCAGCAAATTCAGCACCCCATTTTAGGGGGGTCCTGACTCTTCATATTTAGTAGCACAAAAACCCTGTCACAGCATAAATACTGTTAATGTGTTCTCACAGTGGTCCTCGTTATTTGTTTTGATTGGTGATAGGAGGTGAACGACAAGCACGGAAGGATGTGGGTGGGGCGCTGACAGATTTTTTTGGAGGGGGAGGGGGATCACCCTCCCTCTGGATCCGCCACTGGTTCTATGTTGTGGAGTTGAAACCGTACCAACACTTCTTAGCCTGCTGTCTTACTTCTGCTGCATACTCTCATATCCAAATGGAATGCTTAAAAGAAAGAAATTCGGATTTTAAGTGTGGCTGTCTGGCAATAACCCATTAGCTTGTCAACACATCTGACTGCGGAGAAAGTATTTATTGAGCATGATGCTTTCAAGGATGGTGAACGCTTAAGAAAGTTGGTCTGACGGTATTCATCAGGTGCATAAATTGAAATCATCTGTGCAATATTGTATGTTTTGCTGTCATAAAAGGAGAGATTGAGACTTGACAAGTCAGCGTTTGCTGAGTGTTGAAATACGCAGGCTTAAAGAACTGTTTCATAGTAGATGCCTCACTTGGAAACTTTTAACATTGAGCCTACAAATTTCACTGGGTGTAATGCAATGGTGTGGGAGTGATTTTAAACGTTCTTAGCCTGAGTACATTTCTAACTGCCATTTGAATGTTTTTCTTTAGGCAAAAAGAAAATGGGGGGCTATTAAACGTTACTTAGCATTGGTAACCAGGCCTGTTGGTAACACTTCGAATACATATATGGCAAACATGATTAAATAGGAGAAAACCTAAGCTAAAGACAGAAACACACAACACTGAGACACAATGAAACTAAGCAAGACATAGGAGAAGTGAAATGTGGCTCTTGCAGGGCGATTACATAAAAAGTTATTTAGGAACAAAGCTATGCATCGCGCGAGGAGCAACTGATATTGTGCAGTCCAGGTCCCTGAAGAATGCACCAATGTTCTTTGTTCTTCAGCAGTAGCCCGTCGCAAATAAAATTTAAAGCGACTGGAAACAAAATGATTACATTTGAATAACTTGTACAAAATTAAAGCTAAATTTTGGTTTAGAACATAGAAAGATGTAGTGCTTGTATAGAAATTCAAGGAAATGGTGCAAACTGAACATTTTTCTGCTGAAAGTGAACCAATTCTAGTATAGGAACTCTGTGCCTATACAACCAATTCAGGCATATTTAAAAAAAAATGTTCAGTACATACGTTGATGCACTCATTTCAAAATATAGTCAGAAGCTTTTATAAGATAAACATGTGCTATTAATGACACTGGCAGCCTTGCACACAATGATATCCAATGTAGTTATTTTTACTAACAAACTGAGTGTATACTACCAGCACTATCAGACAATACAAAGTGACCAACTATTGTGTCAGCAGTTTAGTGAGAACATCTCTATAGTACCTTCGTGTTCCTTATCTAGATGAAAAAGTTAAAAGTTTAGCGCAGGGCATGGCCTTGCTGTCACACTGCACAGATTACTGCAAAATGGGCTATGCAATGCTACTGTAATCTCTCTCATATCTGGACAGTATTCAAGCTGAGAAGCAAAAGCTAATTTTGAACTGTTTTTGCAGTAATCAACAGAAACCATCCTTGTATATATTAGTGTGTTTCAAATAATCTTAAATGAATCGCACACATTCACTAGATGCTCCCACAACCACCAGCTGTAGCAGGCCACATCACCTTACTTCAACTATTTTAAATTGCAATACAATTTAAATTCAGTGCAGTTAAGACTTGTTATAATCAAGTCACACATACAGCACAAAAATGCCATCATATTCAATATTTACTGTCGTCACATAATTATTAGAAAGAAGGATTTTACATTTAGTTGATAAAATCTAGTACGATTTATTGCATAAAACTAACAGTACACGTCACTAAAGAAGCTTATTGTGTAGGTTAGGTCATGTATGCATGCCACCAAGTGTTAAAATTTAGTGCTACTTACGTGGAACACATTGTACTGCAAAAGACATACACAGACAAGGTTACATCTTAAATTATGATATAGATTAATAAATTTCTGAACTGATTTATCTACACTGTTAGATCTGGATAAGTAAGCTATGAAAGTGCAGTGGTGTTACTTATATATTTAGCCTCCATGCCGTACCATAAATAATGAAAAGAACAATGAAAAAAGATATAATGTTGTCAGCTGCACTTAACAGCACACAAAACTTCACAGTATTTGCATCTACCTGATGCCTTAAATGCCTATTAGAAATTGCAAAAACTTCCGAAAAATATTTAATAGTTTGGGTAAAGCAGTGTTCTTTAATAGGAAACACATAAGCCTACTCAAACCTCGATATAACAAACCCGGATATAACAAAATATTGGTTATAACAAAGTAAATTAGAAATAGTCTTGCAATAAATATAGTGTTAGGAATACACCTTTATAACGAATTTTCAGACATAACAAACTTACTTTGCTGTAAGATACAGTTTCGTCATAATCATGTTTGAGCATATTTACATACACTAAATGAAGCAGCGAAATAAACTGCCACTATGCATGTACTATAAACAAAATATATAAGCTAACAAAATATCAGCACTTTGGAAAATGCTAACACCACAGAACCCTCTGAATTCAAACGCTATCAGAGCTTGCTGCTTTATCCACTTCCCTACAAAAATGCAGGTTATTTTACTTGCCAATTCAATTTCACGTGTCTTGAAACAACTAAAATTTATTCAATAGCGCTTTATTTGCAAGATACACAACGTTTTAAATTTTTTTTGTAACGAGCAGAGGATTGGCTTCTTCATGGCCCATGGATTGGCTTCTTCGCATGCTAGGTATCATGGCTGAATCAGCCCAGATGAAAGCCCGGAAGACTTCTTCCCGTTTCCAAAACTCAAGAAACTCCTAGAAGGTCACCATTTTGATGGTGTTCTCGTGATGCAAAAAGCTGTCACAGAGTCTTTGATAGAGGTCATGCAGCCAAATTTTAGGGATCCCTTGCACCGCAAGAATCATGTTGGAAGCGGTGAACTGATGCCCGATAAAACTATTTTAAAAAATTATAATACGTACCGATCGGATCAACAATTAGTCTTTACCAGACCCAGACTCATCAACTTTATGGACAGACCCTGAATGTCTTTGTTATGGCATACTTTTTTTCTTTAATTTTGCAAATATGGAGAGCAAATAGAGACAGTCCTACACAGCATAGCATCAGCATGAAACTGAGCATAAATTATTTTAGGGGTTCTACTTACACAGATATTCTTCACAAAACCAACAAGATCTAAGACATCCTACAGCTGTCCTCTGCCTAATGAGGCTCACACACAATAAGTATCATGACTGATTCAGCTGTGATATTTGGCATGTGAAAAAGCCAGTCCATAGGCAGTCAAGTCAATTCTCTGCTCATTCAAGAAATATTTTTAAAAATGGCATGTACCTTGCGAATAAACAGCTATTGAATAATATTTTAGTTACTTGAAGACCCATGGAATTGAATAAGAAAGTAAAAAAAAAATCTATCTTTGTAGGAATAATGATGATGAAAACTTTATTTGGGTCCAGAGAAGACACAGGGGACACCTCGCGCCGCCCAGCTAGTCTCACGTAAGAACCGCCAAGCGGAGCTTGGCGGCCTGTTAGTGATTAAAGTAGCAAGCTTTGATAGTTTTTCATTGAATTCAGAGGGCAGTGTAGTGATTGATAGATATGTGGGGTTTAACGTCCCAAAACCACCATACGATTATGAGAGATGCCGTAGTGGTGTCCTCCAGAAATTTCGACCACCTGGGGTACTTTAACGTGCACCCAAGGGCGCTGTAGTGTTTGCATTTTTCAAAGTACTGATATTTTGTTATCTTATATAGGCTTCTCAAAGCCTTTAAATAATAAAAAAATACAAGTTTATCGAAAGACGAATGCTAAAAAAAGCATCTGCAGCATCGAAGTAGGCAAGTCTATTATTCGAAACATCAGTTCCAGCAAGGCCCCATGTTCACGAATGTTTATCTTTAAAACATGTAGCGTGATACGAGCATCAAATGTGTACTTATTTATTAAAAAAATCAACAAATGCATCAGAAAAGAAAGCAAGACAATGAGCACTTGTGCAGTATTGACGAGAGAGCACAAATGGAGCTGGACAGGAAAAAATTCCCACGACATATCATGCGGCTGCTTGCGCAATCAGTCATGAATGACTGATTGTGCAATCACAACATATCTAGAGCCACACACTGTTCTTATTAGTTATTATTATTATTATTATTATTATTATTATTATTATTATTATTATTAGTTATTATTATTATTAGTTTAAGAACTCACGGGAGAACTGCCCCGAGAGAAGTTGCTGTTGGCATAGATCAGAAGAGCCGTGTCCTTGTGACCCGCTTCCATGGCTATCGTCAATGCTGTGCTTCCGTCCTGTCAACAGAAAGTCAAATTTAAATGCGGAGATTACGCTCCACGGTAGAAGTGCTCAAGGCGTAAATCGACTCCCACAACTACAAAACAGCGAGAGAGGGAAACATAAGCTTGTAAGGTTAACGAAACGGATGCCGAACGAAACAAATATCATCAATGGATGACTGGCCTTTTTAATTTATCCTTCAGTAGGCAACCAGTAAAGGTTTTGCAAAACTTGAATGAGACAGGTAAAGATAACGAAACACAATTGCCCTTCGAGCTTTAAGATGCGTGAGTGTGCCCCTTTTGCGCCTTATTTTTGTTAAAGGTAAATAAAAAAATGCATGGTCTTCCCTAAATGTAAAAGCAGCATGAAAGAAAAAAACTGAAAAACAAGAACGATAACCACGTCTTCTCATTTTCGCGTGTGTAAATGAATGAATAAACTTTATTTGAAGTCCGGCAGTTTCCTTTGGGCAAGATGGGGGAAGAGGGGATTAACCCATGTCCCTTCCCACCCTTCGTCGATGATGATGACGGTGCCTCAGGTGACCGCTCGAAGTCCTTGGACCTGGGTGGCACTTTCGGCTTGCCTCACGGCCGAAAGTTGCTCGGCCAGCTCGTCAATGGTGAATGCCATCTCCCATCGGCAGCAAATCTGGCGCAGCCGATCCGCAGCAGTGACCTATGCGAATTTTTTTTTCCAAACTACTTTTACATTTAAGATAGACCTGCACCAACTTGGTTAACTATCGATTCAAATGCAAGGCCTTTTGCAAACACTCCCAAGTATTATTCATCACATGCACGCAATATAGTACCTAGTTTCATCTTCCTGCAATCATTATACAATGTGAGGCACAGTGCTTCTCTCACAGCGTGATCCCGTTTCCTACAAACATGCCAGCCAACATGCAAAGCACCCGTTCAGCCAGACAGCGAGGCGCGCGTGGTTGTACTCACATTGTCTGCGAGGCAGACTTCGGTGTCAGGATGCGCAAGCAGAACGCGCACTATTTCTATGTACCCGTGCTCCGCGGCGCACATGAGCGCCGTAGACCCGTCATTGTCCTGCACGTTTGGCTCCGCGCCGGCGTCCAGAAGCAGCTTGATCATCTCTAGCCGTCCGTGACTAGCTGCCAGCATGAGGGCCGTCTGGCCATTCTGCGATGAATATGCCTCGTGATGAGACTATACAGGACAATAATTGTAACACTGAGGCTTAAAGGGGGGGTACTGACACAAAAATTTGAGGGCCGACAGCTTGTGGAATAGATCTGTATGAACACACACACACATCATGTGCAAAACAACGACGACTAGTACAGCCTACAAAATATTTCAAATCAATATTGAAGTTCTCATCATGCAATTTTAGCGAAACGCCCACCTCCCGAAATTGACACCAACATGGCTTCAATACGAACAACCAAGAGCCACTTTTATCACGAGTTGGTGTTGGCTGCCACAATCTTTGCAAGCGCTCTCTCCCAGCCATAGGTCGGTGAACTCACGAGTCCACTCACCTGACTCGGACTCAGATCAAGCCACGAGTCCGAACCTGAGCGAGTCTGGGTGAGTAATATTTTGGTGAGTTTGAGTCCGAGTGAGTCCGGTGTTAGACAATTATCGTGAGTGTGAGAAGTGAGTACGGCTCAGGAAAACTCTGGTGAGCATGAGATGAAATGAGTCCAAAGCGCAACGTATATTTCTTGAGTGAGCCGGAGTGAGTTGAACTTTTTTTTTGCCAACCCAAGCTCCTAGCAGATGTTTTTTGCTGGAAAGAGGGGGCAGACTTGCACTGGAGTACGAAACCTACTGTCCTTGCCTCAGCAGTGCACTTGGGGAGGTGGGGTCACACATATTTACAACAACCCAGGGGAGATCACAGTGGCATCCGGAGAGCTTTTTAGAAAAAGTTGTCAATACGGTGTTCATGTGAAGCGTTTTTGTGTGCTCACACAGCCAGATATGTTTACATGAAAACCAGTCTGGGTCCTGCCTTGCTCCGCACCCTTTGAAACCGGAACTGTAACTGCGCGTTATGAAACACTCTCTAAATAATAACACCGATGTGCTGGCACTAACAAGGTTTTCAAGCATGATAAATGGGTCGTCAGCTACTTAACGAAGCAGAAAAAACAGGATGTAATATTTTCGTGTCAGTGCTGCTTTAAATAGCCAGTGTTTGTCGAACTGGGTTCTTGCCGAAGCCGAAATTTCAGCAAAAAGACTTGTCTCTGCTAAGGCAATCCCAACATGATAAAGACAACACCTCTCGTCGAAATGTTGGGGCCAGCAACATCAAACGTACAGCGACTGTTTATGATAGGCTAGACTGCTGCACAACTATGGAGTAAAAAAAAAAAATTGGGGATACTCATATGTAAGCATAGTCTTACACAGTGTGTTTAGCTGCAAAAAGCATTCCAGATTCTTTCCAGAGGCAAGGTGCTGAAGTCGTCATGTTGTTATGATGGTGGTGTACACAGCAATCCTTTGCACAAGGAGGAGCTCTTTAATAGAAGGCAACAATTTTCGCACTGCCTTGTCTCTAGCACCTGTCTCACCCTCCGTCCCTCTCTCAAACACGAACACACACACAAACGAAGAAAACTCGCTTACACAAAGTGCACGATTTATTTCCAGGAAACATGTACTTCAGTTGATATTTCACTGAAGTTCCAATGCCTATTGACTAATGCCAATCACTTCTTGAAGCTGGTACGTAATGCTGTTGGATACACAAACAGTACACAAAAAGCAACCAGCACGCTACGTTCTCTGCTTTCTGTGCAATTTCGCTATTCATAACATTTCCAGAGCTTTCTGCCGCCATTTCAGTTAATACATATTAGCTTCCATGCGCTGCTTGTTAAATAATGAAGTGTAAAAGACCGAATTTGCACACACCCCCTTCCACCCCTGATCAGACAGCGAGACAATGGCCAACCTTGACCATGCCCCCAGTGAGCACGTCTGTACTAATAACCGAAAAACTGGTTTAAGAAAAGTACATAGAGTGAATCTCACCTGCATAGCCTTGGCATTGACATCTCCTAGTTGAAACAACCGCTGAACTACAAGGCGATGTGTGTCGTTCTTGATTTCGGCCAGAGAGACCAGCATGATGCAAGTGTACCCTGCCTGAAGAACAAAACACAAGAAAGTGAGTCACGACAAGAGACTACTTAACACCCTATTGTATTGGCCAATATGCAATGCCGAAAGCTGGCTCGGTTGTGCTTAGAAGTTGTGCTACCTCTTTCACACAGGCTGCCTGAACATACTGGAATGTTAATAATACTAATGAGGAACGACAAGCATTCAATAACACAAAAGTGAACAATATGTGCTAGCTGGGTCTCTCTTGCCAAACCTATTGCAACAGAACACTACAGGAATGCAAGCAAGGTAACATTACATGTTCTCTGCGCTCAACGCAACACATAAAGCGTACTAGCTGGGGTGCTTTGATGGTCCTGCATGTGCAGGTGCATATAAGTGTCACTCTTCGCATCAGAGGTGATTTATAGGCAATATATGTAGCACTAATATTAATTCAACATTTAGTACTACATATTGCAAACTGAACACAGTTTTCGAAATTCAGAGCAGTACTTTACTCTGCTGGCATCTGGCTTCCTAGCGTAAACAATATTGAAGATAATATAATCATGTCCCAAAACCACGACATGATTATGAAGCATGTCATCATGGAGGGCTTGAGAAGTTTCGATGATCTGATGTTCTTCAACATGCACTGATATTGAACAGCACACAGGCCTCTAGCAATTTTTCACCATCAAAATGCACAATACTGAAGAAGTACAATGTCACATACATCATTTAGTATAGATAGGCAGGCATGACATGATGCCTCTTGTGCAAATCGGATTCACAAACTTTTGTGCAGTTTATCATGAAAGTTCACAAGCAAACCATGCCACTTCTTATCTTCATCATTATTGATACATAACTGACAAGCGAAAAGAAACAGTACAGGCTACTCTGTTATAGCTCATGTTGAACCGACAAACCTTGTTCTGCTTGCTCACATCGCACACTTTGGAGTCGAGAAGAATGCTCACAACATCGAAGTTGCCGTGAGACACAGCGTAGTGAATGGCCGTGTTACCCTGCAAAACGAGAGGACATTTGTTAAAGCAAAAGCGGCACCGTCGCTGATGCAACTGCGCATACATTCACATCAGCCATGTTCACAATACGGTGAAGCAGGTGACGGGAGAACTCCTCGAAGGTGTCCATGTAGTCTTCTACCATGTTCGGATCTGCGTCAGCAGGACTTGAAATCTGGAACCACTCTTGCTGTATCAAAGATACGGCCGTTTTCTGCAAACAAGAATAACCGTGTCCAAGACAGCACAAGACTTTATTTAACATGCCATATTTGCACAATTACGCCCAAACTTAAGCACGGCACCAGGCTGTGCTACAACATAATAAAAGTTTTTGCATGCACAATACGAAGACACAAACGAAAAATTCACGAAGACCAGCACAGGCTTTTTTTTTAACTTTTCTTTAGAACTTTTCGTTTGTGTCTGTGTTGTGTGTGTGCAAAAATTTCCATTATGCAGCCAAACCAACTAGCCCGCCATTTTGTTTTACTGTACTACAACCTCTATGTGTACTGTGGGTGTTGAGCAACATAGAGAGCAATGCGAAAAAAAAAAAAAAAACTGGGCATAGCAGAGGAGGTGTTGGTCCAGAGTACATAGGTTGAGTTTGATGCATCAGATAAAATTTGATGGCACATCATTGCAATGTAATATTCTTGACACAAAAAAATGTGAAAATGAAACACACATTCAGTCAAGCTTCTGAGACAAGATTTCCCAATTACCATATGCTTTCATATGACAGGAAGAATGTTCATTTACAAAAAAACAAAAAACACAGAGATTGACATCATGTACACTTCTCTATGCAGCTGTAGTACACTAAGTAGAGAGAAGAGCATTACAGGTGTATACTTAAGAAAAGATGCAAGTAAAAATGCAACCATGCGACTATTAAATACGTGGTCCAAGTAAGTAACACTCAAAATCAAAATTCTAAAAAATCATCGTTCAGACAAGCATGACAAAGCCTCCACAACAACATCCACGTATCTTCGTAGGATAAACAGCTTCTGCAAACGAGGTCATGCGAGCGTGCATGAAAGGTTCGAAAGGAATAAGAAACACCAACGAAAGCAGAAATGACAAAATTACAAGGTTATTCACATAATAGAGGGCTATTCACTCCCTAGAGTGCTATAATTGAAAAAAAAAAAAGAAAAATGTCAGCTACCCCAGAGCCTTCAATGTCTCAACCACTGAGAGAATTTGCATAGGTGCTTCATACACTAGCACTTACTCATATTTGTGACATCAATAACTTCTCCAGCATGTCATATAAACTCAAATCTAATCATAATAAAGTTGCATCATACACAAAAATAACTGATATCCAAAAATTTGTTACAAAAGTACTACATTTCTGACACTACAACTATTGGAAGACTAGTATTAGACTTTGTTATAACCAATATTTCATTATATCCACGTTCCCTATATCGAGGTTTGAGCGTACTAGTTGATTTTCCATACAGACATAAGTTTGTGTCACTGCTTTTAGGTCACAAGCTTGAATATCCCGGCAAGTATCACCAGGGATTCCGACAACAGAGTTAAGAATACTTGATGTAGTGACACACCTTTAACTCTTATATATAGCATAGTATTTACATTAGCCGAGAAAATGTACTTCCAGTTTGAGCGACAACAGGTTAGCACATGAGTCGGCAAATAGGAGCTGCGCCATAGCTCTCTAGGTGGAGTTTACCTTCTTTTTTTTTAGTTGTAACTGAGTACAGAGGTTCGAAAGCTACTAAAATTAACCTCCCCTCAGAAACATCAGTTTCGCTTGGAAGCCCTTACTTTATGAACAGCTCTATCATGAAATGAACCAGCTAAATGAAGCAGTTATTTTTGCAGGTGGCACAACAGTAACTGATGTAATGTACAGAATGATGCAATGCCTTCTGGAACTGTTCAGTGCTGAAAGAAAGCCAAACTTACAAGTTTGTTTGGGTCTCCCCTCTCAGGCTTCATGAGGTAGTCGTTGAGGACCTTGCAGGCCGCCTTCACCTCCTTGCTCGGTTCGTGTCTTCAAAAGCAAAACAAACAAGATTATAAGGATTTATCAAGTACCGCACCAAAAATCACATGAAGTGACTGTTGGCAGCGACATTAGACAATAAAGAAAGAATTAGATAAGTTTTTTGCCACAGCGTTACACTACTTTATAAATATTTATCTTAAGCCCAGAACCGCTTAGACTGGTATGTGTTCATGAATATATAAACACAGCTATGTAGGTATGTGCACAAGTTGGCAAAATAAATGAAACTCTAACTCAAAACATGTTTCTTTTGCGTGGGTCTCGCAAAGACTCGGACCCCCTCTCAGTTCCCCTCTCAGGGGAGCAAAGCTCAGTTCTACTGAGCTTTCCTCCCTTGTACTCAGATTCACCTAAGTCCTGTCATACCGGACATCCCTCTTTTTCAAACTCACCAAAAGCTTTACATAACAGAGACCACCTGGATGCAAAATCACCCATAATTAGCTAGCCGAACATCACTCTGTCTCAGATCTTTGCCAATATCTCTCTTATACTCAAGTTCATGATAATTTTGCCCAGCCACAGTTTGGATTCGCAGGTCAGTCTAAGTCAGAGCAAGTTGATTCACAAGCCAATGTCTGTACAGGGTTACATAGGCAGATTAGATGCCATTTTTTGTTAAGTTTCCTGCTACGTATGCCTCACAAAAATCTCTTCAATAAAAAAACATCAACAAGAAGTTTGTAACCTTACTTTTCTGCTCTCTCTGCCATCCTGGCCGGGGGCTCCCTCAACTGCTGCTGACTCATTGCAGTCATCTTCTGATCACTGAGGCTTCCCATGAGAGCACTCCTGTTCTCGGAAGACGGTGGAACCGAAGAGGCACGAGGAGCCGTGGATTTTCTTTGAGTTCGCCCCGACAGCTTTGGGATGCGAGATGACAAGGTAGGAAGGACTGGGTCTAGCACGTTTTTGTCTATGAAGTCCTTGGCAACACTAGTTATTTGGCAGCTGCACTTGTCGCACAGGCGCACCCCTGTAACGGCACCCGGAGACCGTGGCTCTTCCACCGAGGACGTCATTGCCATGCCGACAGCCTGTGTCGAGGGCGGCTTCTCCTCGGACGTTGACTTCTCGATACATGCATCGCAGACGGTGCAGTTGACGTCGAAATCACCGACACCAATAGTCTCAGTCTGCTTTAACTGGCACTTCTCACAAAGGACATCAGTGACAGAACAATCCCCACTACCCTGCGACACTCTTTCCGCTTGTAATGAAATAGAAACGGCCATGTCTCTACGACTGACGTGGTTTCCGACCGCAACAGACCGCTGACGGAGGTTCGCGCAACGGTCACAAACAACCCTTCTCACATCCGTGATACCCGTTCCCGTGGAAACCGTGAGTGGTTTTGCTTCGACTGTTGTGACTTGCAGACCGACATGCCTCCTCTCAATGACGTCGGCCTGCAGCATCACGTCACGTTGCCGTATGGGCCCCGGAGAAAACTGAACACCGACATTTCCTTTCAAGACCCTCAGTGTCTGCGCTCCTTGACTTCGTGACCGGCGTGGCCTCTGTGGACTCTCAGGTGGAAGACTTTCAAATGGCTGCAACGACAAGACCGAGACGCCGACACTAGACGTGAGCACAGCTTCCGTGTTTGTGGAACTGTGACCGAATACTCGCTTGGAACGTTCTTGACAATGCGGGCACGGTCGTGGCTCTGGTTTGACAGAAGTTGGCTCACAGACGTCGAAAGTCAACTGTTCCAGTTTCTTGCGCACGTCTTTGCCTGCTTCAGGATCTGTGGCTGTCTCTCTGCTCTCAAACTGCCTATTTGCCCTCTCGGTGCATTGTGCACAGACATGCAGTTTGGCCCTAGGAATGTGCTTCCAATCTGTGTATTCTTTCTTTGATGAAAAAATTTCCTGGCTGCCTTCGTGCTTCGATATCGGAAGCAGCTCTCCATTGTCACCAACTGCAACTGACTTTGTTGGAACCGAGCACCCAACGCCTACTGTCTTCTGGATGTGAACAGCGGCTAGCTTCGTGCGGTCTAAACTTCGGCTTGGACGCAAAGGCAGAGATTCGGGCAACGGTGCATCTTCTTTCGTCACTACAGTCATGGAATGTGTGGAAGTCGTTGGGACACTGGCTTGAACTTTGGCATCCGAAAAGCTCCTTGTCTTTGGCGAAGCTGCTATGCCTTGCTTTTCCAACTTTCGAATGTACTCGTCGAGGGCATCACTACTGGAATCTTTTTTCGTCGGACCTAGAATGTGGTTTTCGCCGACTCCGACAGAACGTTGGCCCAGTTGGTTTGATTTTGTTTTCAACTGCAGCATGAGTAGTCTTTTTTCTTCTTCCAGGAGCGACAACTTCTCCTTATTGCAAGAAAAAAGAAAAGAGCACCAGAAAAGGCAAAGGAAATCAATTTTAAAAGTTTTTTTTTTTTGAAAATATAAAGTGTGCCCGAAATATGGCAAAGGGATGTCTAGACCACTTGATGTGGTGGCTGTATATTCAAATACAATGCACTAAACTACGTACATAACACTTGAGAGTAACCAACACTGCCAGAACAAGCAATGCAGCTGAGGGGCGATATCGTGACAAGGTAATGGCTGAAATATTGGCTATACATGTAACAACAAACATTCCTTGCTTGAGTATTGTTCATACTGCTGACATCTTCCTGGTTTCCACATACCAGTGAACCCCTTTCTGGCTTGAAATAGATATAACACTTCAATGTTTTCCAAAAGTAAGACTGTACAACCAACGCATAGCCCTTTAAAAAATAAAAATGCAGCTTTATCTCATTTCAGCAGTTCATGAGATTACCATTAGTGTTGCAGGTTAGTCCAGCACCATTGACCAAGCTCAACGCAGCACAAGTGTGAACAGCTTATGTTAATTAGTTTGAACACAGTTGTTAAATCACAGTAAAAAAAGCCTGGAGCTGTACTAGTTGACATGCTCAGCAAAAAATCTTCAATATTCTTAAACACATACTAGCGGCACTCATACCTATCATCAAGACAATGAAACAAATGCTATTAGAAACAGGGAAAGTGAACAGGGAAGATATTTTGCATAATAGAATGAAAGACAAAGCCTCACCTGAGTCACTGTAATAAGTGAAAACCTCGTTATAACAAGAGTGCATCTTACACGAAAATATGTGTTATATCCGAAAATTCATTATAAAGGTATATTCTAACATTACATTTATTGCAAGACTATTCTTCATTTACTTCGTTATCACCACTATTTTGTTATATGTGGGTTCATTTTTTTGAGGTTTGGGTCTAGTATTTACTGCCTTCAAAGGGGCCATTGAACACTTTCTGAAGTAATAACTGATTGGCTTCATTAAAACAGGAGGTTATTAAGGCAAAAGCCTTCAATAGATGCTTCATCGAACACGAAAATTGGTTGTCGACATTTCGAGCCAGCAGCGTCAATATTTGTGATGCAAAAAATCATCGCATAATGAAGTCACCACATGACATCACGATGACACAAATATTCTTGATGTCATTGTGACGTCACACAATGTGACATCACATGATGAATTCATGACATGACATTGTCACCTTGCATTGCCTCGTGAGCGGTGGGCTTGTCACGAAAGTGGTTCGAAACAATGTGAAGTGCAGAACGCTTTTGGAGGAGGGCAGGGCAGGATCAATACATCAACATAAAAAGAACATAAAAGCCGAGTCATCTTAGTTGAATGAACAAGAGACCTCGCGAGTTTACTGCCTCGTAAATCAACTGCTGCAAAGATTTTTACAGTCCGTCAAGTAGGGGCGGAGTTACAGGGACTGATTGCATGTTTCAAGTGCATTCTCGCTCATTTTGTATGAGTGAGTCAGCTCAAAGCAATGCAGAGGGGGGGGGTCACAAAACTATGCTTGTCCTTTAGCATGAGTCGTCATGATGAGCACACTTTTTTTTTCCTTAACACACTGTTTACGTGGCCGTGAGTGAGCAATTAGCGGCATTGCATGATGGCCGTGGTAAGCCAGTTACTGTGCAGCTCACAATGCTCAATTCGGCCAATGACAATGGAATTCTGGGTTTATGGAATCGTTTGTTGAAAGAAGAGCAAGCAATCTGAAGTTAACTTTGAGAATAAATTGTACATTCCAGTCCATTTGCTGCGCTATAACGCTCGGCTCACATGTGCTCAGACATCTCGACTACCGATCAGAGGCATCTTCTGACCGTGCTGAAAAAGCGCTGAAGGACCCATTTAAGAAAAAAAACACAATAGAGTATCTTTGTAGACCAACTCACCAAAAAATATTTGTTGAGCACACTAAGAATAAACATTCGCAATATGCAGAAAATAACTGCCGCCTGCACAAAAACATTCTGACGTGATACAATGTCTTACAGTCCGATGTCCTGCAGCTTGATAATTTTCTTGATGTGCATAAAAAGGATAGCAGTGCGAAGACATGTTATAAGACAGACTATTAACAGACAGTTGTTCTAACTGAAATGTTGTGACCTGTAAAATGTTCAAACATTTCCACTATAGCTAGCGGCACTGCGTGTAGTATTCAGTCCTGCATAAATTTTCTCTCTCATTGCACAAGATTATTTGAAACACCCAGATTGAACCAACTCATTAATATTCACTTGATGAAATAAAAGTGACCTTTTGATATTCATGTCCTTTGTGTTCTATATTGTCTTAATTGAGGTAGGGTGGGTCACTTCAACTGTGAACTTGATGTATGTGGTGATTCAATGCTCACAAATATAACAAATTTTCAGGATCAAGCGTGCTCTGGAGTCCAGTAATGAAATATGGCACTAGCCTCATAACTAAGCCTCCTTACGTGAAAGAAGTTTTAGCACAGTGTAACGTTGGGACAATTGGCACACAGCTTCTCAATCATCAAGAGCTCGAAATTTAGTTGCAGTGTTGCACGAGTCTTCACAAAACACAGCACCTAGAATTGGTATTCCTTAGGACTGTGCGATGGTTTCTGCTGATAGTGCTGTGTGATACTTTGCATACACTCTAGCATCTCTACACGTGCATTTCTGTAAGTATATATCTGTCTGAGTGACGTGGGGCAAATACACTAGTTGAAAGTCTGGTGCCATATCCTGTCCTCTTGATTTTTTTTCCCCATTCTTTTGTTAAGCGAAACATATTCTCTAGCTGACAGTACAAATACAGTACAGCTGCTTAATCGTCAAGCATGTACCTGCAGAAGCGGTATGGTCTTGACCTCGTCTTCAAGATGCCTGATTCGGCCAAGACTCGTGGCCATCAGGTCTCTCACGTTGGCTAAGGCTGCACGGTTTACACCTAGGGGGTTGCTGCCGTCGGCAGGACTCGTTGGGGCCTGCTCCTTGTGCCCCGCGGCGGACCGGCCGATGCCCGCGAGGTGGTGGCGCTGGGTCGCCATTGCCGCCCGAAGCCCGGGAAACTGCGAGTACAGGGCACGGTGCTCTTCGAGCAGCGGCCACAGGTCCAGGATGGCGGCCAGACGCCCAGACAGCACGAGAAGCCACACCACCAGGGCCGTGAGCAGGATGCCCATAGCCAGAAGTGCATACATCACTGTCTCTCAACGTTGTGCGCGCAAGAACTAGAGGGAGTTGTTTCAAGCTTATGGCTCACTGCTCACGGCCAGGGTGCATTTGTTTGTTGGTTTCCTTGAAAATATGGCTCATACCCACTCAGGAGGAATCGATTGTTGTTTTCCTCTATGACTCATACCCACTATGGGGAATTTGTTAATTATCTGAGCGAGTTAAAAAAAAGCGGGGTGGCACACACTTGTCAGATGTTGGTACCGCTTCTGCTCTATGAAGTATGGCCAATAAGTGATAAATTATCGAAAAAAAGCTGCAAATATAGAAGATAATCCAGCTAACATGTACTATAATGAAAAAAGTCCATGCAGGTTTTTTTTTTAATTCTTGTAATGAATCATTTATAAACAAAGGCGCTTACCCACTACTGCAGGTTTACAGAAGAGGCAGTTTTATATATAGGTACAAGCAGGGATGTCACAATAGCAGAATCTTGGAAAAGACTAAATGCCTGAACAATTCAAGGCACTCATTCGCTAGTAAAATTAAACCGGTGTGTGTACCTGGTGTCTTCATACTATCTAAGCATGAAAGGTCCACTCAACCACTCTAGATATGTCCTAGCAAATAGTCATGCCACCTCTCGCGCTATTGAAATGCACGGTTTTTCCCTCCTTGACCTGTATATCCTCTCACAGATACGTTTTTTACCTGTATAACCCAGTACGCAGACGCGTGCTCACAGGAACATCAGGAGTGAATTTCCAGATTTTCAAGCGCGTGCTTATGGTGTACGTCCCCATCTCAAAATTTTACATTTTAATTACCTCTACTTTATTATAGTTTTCTTCAGCCCTACTTCATCTTTTCATCTGTATATTTCTTATGGCCATGCAATAATCTACATGTCCACTGAAAAATGAGACGAGCGGGCCAAAGACCGTCCAATTCATTTCATTCTTTGTCCTTGATGAAGCAAACTACAGCTACAATAACAAAATATGAGCTCAGTGTATACCTGGTCTTGAGCTCACCCCAAAGCTAGGTTTATAGAATCTCTGTCTATATAAAAGCGACTACAGGGAAGTTTGGAAATATTTAGTGACTTAACAATAACAAATCCAGTGATCCTCATGTTGTAACTACAAAGGATATCTAATAGACGTCATTTGCAGCAGTGATCCATAGGTGACTACTTTGTGATGTGAACAAAGGCATAAGGACTATAAACACGCTCAAAGGGAGCTGTAAGCTTCTAAGAACACTAATAAAATGCAACAACAGTGCTGCAGCATTACATGTACTAGAAAAGTTAAATCTATTAGTTAAATTCAAAAGTCAAGGCTCATGCTCGCTTCAGTGCAGTTCACAGCAGAAAGCAAGAAAAAAATAGTTCATTCAGTAAAATGTTACGAAGCAGTTAATTGAAGAGGTTACATAGGATGGACTATGACTATGGTAATAGCACAGCATAGCATGCATGCATGGGAACGGCAATGTCATCTGCCGACTGCTGTGACTAAACTAGCACCAAACATAACTCATTTACACACATATTTGTACGTGAAAGCAATTTACCTAAACATTCAAAGCAAGAACCTTCCTGAAACTTAAAAAAACAATGAACATCTTCAAACAAACGGTCGTTACACGTATGAGACACATCGTAGTGAAAGGCTTCGGGTAGTTTCAACCACCTGGATGGAGTCCTTTACCGTGCATTGAAATCGCCCTGTACATGAGCCTGCTGCGTTTTGCATACGTCGAAATGGGATCACAGCAGCTGGGAGCGAAACGGCCGCCTTTGAATCGGCAGCTAAGCACCGTAATCAGTGGGCCACCACGGCAGCTGTCATTTAATAACTACCAGGTAATAATTAAAGTACCGAAATGCTGTGTTGCAATTAACATCAGGCATTTGTTAAGTAGCTAAAAGCTAGATGAAAGCTGCACAAATCTTGCAATGAAATACATCAACATATACACAGAGTTTCTCATTTTGTGACAACGCATGATGCAATAGATTTAAGACGGCTGCAACAATAAATCCAGGCACCCCCAGTGCACTTACATCGTGAATAGCACTGGATGAGTTTGTTGATAAAGATGATATCGAGCTTGCAGAGCCACTCCTTGAACGAGCTGGACCAAAGACCATGTCCAGTATTTCACTCGCCTTTCGTTGATCGGCGTCTCGCCAATGGGAGGGCGAGGTGTGCACCGTTTCTAAAGAAAGACGGCATGCCACACAATCAGGTGAAGCCCTGACACTATCACAGGAATTGCTAACCAGCAGATGAACAGTGAACCTTCACAAAATATACAATGTATCTTTACACAAAGGAGAGTTTTTTCTAGGAATATTACTATTCATTAATTCAGGGCTAATTATTTTTTAATAAGAACTGTAGTTCTACTTCTATTATTGTAATTCTATTTTATTAAATTCTATTGATTGTTCTAACTAGAACTGTAGTTCTAAAGCCTGTAATAGTTTCTGTCATGAAGAACACTTTTCATCCATGAGATCCAATGTAATTTTCAGCTTTGAGAACTGCAAATTCCCGACCTATGACTGTGATGGCAATCGTTCCACATTTGATTGGACGAACACCAGAAAAGGACAAAGCAAAAGGAAAGAGGAGTCTTTCCGTTTACTCTGTCCTTTTCCTGTGTTTGTTCTATCGAATGTGCAACGATTCCCATCACATTTATGCACAAGCTCGCCCCAACAAGAATTTCTTCTAAAATACCGACACATGAGGGTTTTGAAAAACATACTGCAAGCCTGTTTTCTCCAAAATCTAGTAAATACACAAACAATGGTTTTCAAGGAATACAACGGTGAACTTCCAACTTCCAGCACACAATTTCATTCTGACAGTCACCGTCCAATGAGCTAAATTGTCCAACACCAGAATCTAATACATCATCACCACCACATTGTTTACGCATAATAAAAATGACATGACCCGT
The DNA here is from genome assembly GCA_013436015.1 of Rhipicephalus annulatus. Lineage (NCBI taxonomy): Eukaryota > Metazoa > Arthropoda > Arachnida > Ixodida > Ixodidae > Rhipicephalus > Rhipicephalus annulatus. The sequence goes on from WOVY01015095.1 coordinate 95,507, forward strand.
TGAGACGCCTACACCTGGTGTTGGCAAATACGCGGATGCTGCCGCACTTCCAGCCCAAGCATTTCTTTACGTCAACACAGATTGTAAGCTGACACTGCGTTAAGCTTTGCTTCATCAGCATGCATTAATTGAATCAAGGATAAAATAAAAAATCTACCTAGTAGCACTACCTTTCTGCAAGCCATTCATATTATTTTTTTCCCAACACAACCCGTAGTTTCATCGCATAGTTCTGGTTAGCATATGAAATAAGCCTGATCACTACCGACAATACAATGGAAGAATGACAGCCTCCAGTGTCAATAAGATATTCTACAAAATGATATAGTACCTTCCATGGTGAAAAAGCGTCTACCATTTTTAGAGCCTCATGTTCAAAACAACATGGCACACATGGAGGAAAGCTGCTTATCGAAATTTCTTTCTTACCGGCACCTGGGGATACCGTTGGTGAGTCTGCGTACTTGGGAGCGTTTCGAAGGAGGTCCACTTTTTGCAGCTCCCTTTTGGTCTCGTGCCCATCCTCGATGTGGCCATTGTCTAGGCCTCTTTCATGGCTTCTGAGGACGTCTTCGAAGTTGCGGAAAACTTCGTTCAAGGTATCATCGTTCGATACAAGCAAGTCAGGTGGGGGTGCACTCAAAAGTTCCTGCAGAATGTGACGCAAGGCCATTGCATTGTGTAAATTTAAGCTGTCCTTGACAGCTTGACAGTTGCCTACTAGACATGCACACAAATGCAACAGGGGACGCAATTAAAGGCACGCTAAATAGAAAAAATGTTTTTTTGTGTGTGTGTAAGTAAACTGCTCTTCCACAATACAAAAATCGCCATGCTTGCTGCGAAAAGGCACTTAGTAAGCGAGAAGTGCCCAAAGAGAAAATGCGAGTGGTGCAGCCATCTTGATGTTCCCACATCAGACACAGTGACATCATATATTTTGATAGCGTCTGCTAGGGCCCACGTAGTTCTAAATTGGTAAAAATTAAGTACATTGTCTTCTGAGAGAGAGGAAACGCAGCAAATTTCGGAACATTTTGTAGAACCGATGTGACTGAAATTATAAGAGAACACTTTGAGATCAGTGACATTACCATTTGAGATCAAGGCAGAAAACTTAAAATTGAAAGATCTGATACTGATATTCTCATCTACAATGAACCTATAGAGGTGAAGTTCTGAGTATAGCTATCGCATGTGTTACCACTCATACAGCCTATGCAACTCATTTGATATGAAATGGTTATAAAATTTAACTAAGAAAAAAAAAGGATTGGTCATAGTCTATGTTTGCAGTAGCAAGAGCTGTTATTCGCATTCACTGTTCATTAAACCTGTCAGAAGTCACTTAAGGTAACTTGCAAAAAAAAAAAAACTTCGTATAGATGTCCAAAAATATGTACACAACTAGGGTGACAAATGAAAATAATTAGCCTTACAATTTAGAAATGAAGGTCTTAATGAGACCATAATGTTTTTCGAAGATAAAGAATTCAGGCAGCTCATTCAACTTGTCTTGCCAGTTGCAGAGAGGAAATGGCAAATAAAATACACCTGAAGCTAAATCAGCTATACTACCAGCAAGTTGCATAACAAATGAGCCAGCCCCTACCAAAATAAGGGTGGGGAGTAATTGAGAAAAAATTTGGAATATGCAAAAGGAGTAAAAAAAAAGCACAAACCAAGAAAAGACTAGCAAAGGTGGGCATGTTAGCTATACAATGATAAGGGGCACAACCGAACTGAAACTGCTATTACGCAAAGAAATGTTTAAAAACTAACCTCAGATTCACTCTTGGATCCAAAATAACAACAGAAGATATTTCCATTATTTTCCTGTCCTTGTGACATGTGTTAAAGTAAAGCTAGCCCAGGACTTGACAAATAGTGCACTTCTCAACATGCTTTAACAGGCAATATTGCAGTGAATTCGAGAATGCATAGACACAGATACGGATGATGAAGCAGACCTTATCAAGTTCCCATATAGAATCATACTGTCTAATAATAGTACACCTGATAACAGTATAGCTGTATGTCTGTGATGCTCGTTAAAAAGGTTACCGTGAGTGAACCTCAGAGATTATGAAGATAAAAGCTTTGAAGTAGATGTGTTTGCCTCACAACACTGATAACAAGATGAGCAATCCATAGAAAACGCCCAGACACAAAAGCAGCTTAATAAATGTATGTCAGATCCCACGCTCAAAATGTCCCCAGGCCGCCAACTGTGCTACGAGAAGCAACTTAAAACAACACAAAAAAGCACGGGATTAAAAAAAATGTCATTGGACAATATGCCTGGGCACCTACAGATGTATCAGTGTTGCACTTAACACTAGAAGCTCAGATTAGCTCAAATCCCTATCTTACTAGCCACTATATAGACATGGCCACTATATAGACAACCTTTCTAATCAATAGTATCCAACAAACGTCATTGAATTACTAATGTTGCTCTGCCATCTGTTTCCCGTATGATGTGATAATAGAAGGAAAGTTAAATGGTTGATTTGTATGTGCAACTTACTTGCATTATTCTTCAATATGTGCCAAGTGTATATGCAAATAGCTGGCATGGGTGTCGAGCTAAATTTAGCAAGAAACATTAATCTTATTCCTTACCTTTAAAAAAGTTATGAAACCAAATTTTATCTTTATTAAATCACATTACTTCCTTTGTCCCTTAATTCCTGCCCACATTTTGTTACGTCATTGCACGCGCACGCGCACACACACATGAAAGTAGACGCGCTTTCACATAACTGTCTATTTAGCAGACGTTTCGACAGGAGCCTCATTTTTTTCAAGGCCTTGAAAAAGACGCTCCGTCGGAACGTTGGCTGAATAAACAGTTATGTGAAAGCGCATCTACTTTCATACTTATAGCCTTGCAGCAACCGAAGTTATTCTTCTGCATATAAGAATATATATATTCAAGAGTTAAAAAAGCCCTGCAACATTTTTTGAGAGCATGGTGAGAAAATGCTGCTGATCGGTAGTCGAGGCTACTGAGAACATTCGAGCCAAATGCAGCACAACATGCGGCCTGGAATTCACAATATAATCTCTAAGTCAGCTAAAAGTAGCTTTCTTTTCTCTCGACAAATGGCTCTACAAACTCGAAAATCACCTGTCACAGTCATTGTATCAGCCAATTGGTGATTTGAGCATTGAGTGCTCGGTCGTTACTGGGGCCGCCGCGGGAGGCTGCGACTTGTCCACGCATGCGTGCGCACTGCAAAGTCGCGTACTTGAAGGGAAAAAAAACGAGAGAGAAAAAGTGCGCCAGGTTGTATTTTGAGCCTGACGTACTTTCTTTGCCCATGCCATACTTCCCTGCTTAGCTTCCAGCGCTTTTGTTGGGACGAGAAAAGGGAGAATGCGACAAGTGTTTAACTCCACTGGAACTAGAAATTTATCTTGTTCTAACCTTTGCTGTATTTACTTTCACCTCTGTTTAAACCTGCAAGCAATAATAAAGTGTAAGTTCTTCTTTTATGTTGAACAATGGAGTATCTTCTACCATATTTACTAGAATGGTGCATTTCATTACGCATTTACCAGTTGAAAAAAGGAAGCAAATAAAGCTAGCATGTACACCAGACTTATTAATAGATCTTTGATTATTACCAATATTCATATGTATAACTACTTAAATCAAGCTGAGACCCATTTACAGGGTCTAAGCTTTAACGTGAACCACAAGGAGAGAGCACTTAGTGCTTAATTAGAATGAGGATGCATTCAGATAGCATTTTCAAGGTCACTACAATGAAAATTTCCAACACTCTCCATGAGAAAGGTGAAGAGATGCTTTAAAGGGCCCCTAAACTACTTGTGATATATATATATATTTTAACTGCCAGTAAACAACCAATGCTTACTTTTGCTATGTGAACATGCTGCCACAAGAATTTTGCAAATGCGCGCTATAATAAGGTAGTTACATGGCTTAGAACAACTGTTTTAGCGGGCTTAAAATAGGAGTGCGGCCTCGCCATTCTTTTCTACCATTCAGAAGGGAAGGTGTAGCAGTCGTCGTGACTCCACCCACTTTAGCAATACGACATGATGTCAGTGATACGACACCAACACTCAGACGACGGCCAAGTAGGGCTTCCCCCACATCAGCCTGTGTCGTAGCGGCATGGGAAAGAAGCAGAGTGCGTGGAGCATCTTTCGCCTAGCGGTAAAGTAGCAAGACACCTCTTCATCTCGAAAGCTCTGGCAATGCCACTTTTTCCCGGTAGTCTCGGGTTCTACGAAACAGCAGAGGGCAGCACCGAAAAACGAAAATGCCAAATATGCGGCCTAAAGTACTGCATCACCACAGGGCCAAGACCTTTTTGTAAGGCAAAGAATCAATGGACGAACTCAGTGGTACATGAAGCAGCAAGTTTGCATCACTGCACGTATGAGGGGGACTAGTCAGTTGAAGGAAATAAACGCAGGAATAGTTTTTTGAAATGGAGTCTGCACAGTGCTGTAGTATTCAGAGAATGCGATCACCACGGTCTACTGTTAGAATTGGCGAGCTTGTTTGGGTAGTGTAAAAAAAATGTTGGAGACTGTTTGCTGGCTCTTTAACATTTCATGCAAATTGTGCATATTGAGAGAGCCATTACGATCAACACTGCCCAGCGTGGCAACCCTACATGCTGCAGGCGTGCCACAAAATAAATAAGTCAATCTGGTGCTCCTCTACGGAGCTTTCAGTACCCCCAGAGTTGGTTGTCACATTATCAGTAGAATCTGGTCATGTCAGCAGCTGAAAGAATTTTTCGTCTGCCTACAGGTACGCATGCTGCCGGCTTATCTTTCTGTGCAAGGAGGAACACTAGTCCAGGAGGAGTGACAAAAGCCAATCAATAAAGCCGATTGAAAAAAAAAAGCAAAACAAGTGAGTGCCGTATTTTGATCATTAATCACCTGCAACTCTACAATTATGGCAGCATTTCGAAAACTTCTTGCGCGCCGTGTTCGTAGTAGACTCGTGCACAACTGTTAAATGTTGTAATACCTCCGAAAGCATGCACAGCTCCAACAACACAACTAAATTTTGAATTACGAGATTTTTATAGGCCCTCCAGAACCCGTTTGGATTAGGCAAGAAAGCGACTCAGTGCGACAAGTATCGTAGTTCACCTTTGTGTGGAGTTGTTCTAGTTTCTTTGGAGGAGCAGCAATGATGGCATCCTGCTTGGCCACCTCGTTGTCTAACATCCCAAGATATGCCTGCAGCGATTTCCGTTGCCGCCTCCTCTCCCGACACTGTTGCCGAATTTGGTCCATGTTACTTCTTGCTGCTTGTGCCTGCAAGTAAGTGGATCGCACACAAACGGCCACATTTGATGTACCTTATCATCATATGATCAAGCATTAGGGGATGAACTCAGATATACAATACAACTTCACTTGTTACATGTTTCTCACCCTAACATTTTCCCACACGTTTCTGGAGTCCACTGTCAGCAAAGAATCTACAGACACCCATGTCCGAAAATCCCTTTCTTAAATCTTAATCGCACAACATTTTGGCCCGATATGTAGCGAAATGCTACAGGGCCATCCAAGTGCTTTGGAATGACCTTCCACCAAGGTTTCCTTTAAGCCATAAACTGATGAATAAATTTTTCTTACGCGAAGAGTAAAATAACAACCAAGTGTTACAAAAGTCGAATTGTACAACTAATGGGTCGTTTAAAGTGTCCGACCTATTACAAAGGGCTCAGCTGTAATTTCTTATCGACAGCATTCACCCCATCAACAAAGTGCACAAATGCATTACAGATGTGTAGTAGGTACCCCGCTTTGCCACAGAATAACGGTAAATGGCATAGTGGTAACAGTGGGGTCAGCACTCCCTCAATTGCTCTCTCTAAGAAAGAAATCAGCTTTTTAAAGGAAACCATATCGCTGCCTACGTAATTCTTGACATGTAGTGAAATTGTGTGACACCTGGATACGTTCTCTTTTCGTATTCTGTTTCCTGTCACTGAATTCCCCTCCAGTTTTTTTTTTTTTTCTTGTACATAAGGCTGTTCATGATCGAAATAAAGTAGTTGTTAGTTTGCACATCACTCTGCGTCGTCTCTTTTTTTCCCATACCCTGCAGTGCATCACAAGCATCAAGCATGAATATATGTTTCAGTGCTTGCGAGAGCCCTGCCCACAACTTGTAAGATTTCATAGTGGTATATTGTCATGCTGTTGTGACGGTGAAGAAAGCTGCAGCAAGACTGGGAAATACAGAACTCTCTTTTTGGGTGAAATCGTGCCCAAAAAATAAACAGTTGAAGTAGAAGCTATGCACACCGCACACTGGTAACAGCAAAAACAGTTATCGGCTGTCAAGCATTCTGATAAGTGGTAAGGCACGTTGGCATTTATACATGTGACACTGAAGGTTTCAGCCTTACCATTGGAGATTGCAATAGATCCAGCTGTACTGTTCATGTTGCGCACTCAAGCTTATAAGAAGAATCTACAACAATCAGGAATGTTTCTAGAAGCCCTGGCACTGGGTGCACAAGGCACTGTTTACACGTGCAATGCATCACTTACATAAAAATAAAAAAAAAGGATATCTTGTGGCGATATAACACACATTTGGTCCTCTTTGGGCATCACTGTGTCACTTGTGAATCTTGATTTCTATTGAAAATGCTAATGTCTGCCTCATTAAGTAATGTAGCTTACCACAGGTGCTTAATACCCACATTAAAATACTGTTAATACAGTTAACATCATTAAAATATGTCAGATTACACTGGCAAAGGGAACTATGCACGTTGACCATAGGAGTTGACAACGCGTTTCACTGATTGGTCATGCTTGCAGTGGTGGGCAGGGTAGGCTTCGGAGTTTCTGGGTTTACGCAGTGCCATCTCCATGAAATAAAATTGGTATTTTAATTAAAACTTTGCAGGAGATTAGAAGAGGCTCCCAACGAGTAGTCTTGCCATCAACAATGCAAGCTTACGTCCACGGCATCGCATGCACCTGCTCCACTACACAAAACATTTCTTTTGATGTCCTGTATACACATGTCAGTCGAACTGGAGATGACAATGTACAGGGTTAATTACCCTCAGAGAATCACAGAATTGCACAAAGTCAAGGTGTATGTGGTAGCCGTAGGGACAACAGTTGCAGCGTGATCCCTCCCGTGTCTTGAGCTCGGCCATAAGCTGGTCATGCAGCATGCCAGGTGTCCACGTGTGGTAGCCTGAACAAAGAAAAGAACACTAGTGTTTACCCATTTGATTAGCTCAGGCTATTGAGAGCAAAAAAAAATTGCGTGTGGCATCCTATCCCTAAAGCCCATTTTATACCGTCAAACCTTGAAATAGCGAACCCGGATATAATGAAATATCACCAATAACGAAGTAAATGAGGAATAGTCTTGCAATAGATATAGAGCTAGGAACATACGTTTGTAACAAATTTTTGAATATAGCGAACCTATTTTTACGTAAATTGCAACTTTAAGTATGAGTGTTAGTCTGCATTAGACAGCAACATATAGTATAAAGCTTTGACTACAGGGGACTGTGTCGCCGTCTGGGATCGGTGAAGCGAAACAATGCAACATATTGTAAAGGACAGCCGGCAGGGAGCGCTTGTAGTTTCAACTTCAACTACTTTGATAGTTTCAAACCACCAGCAGAAAGAGGAATACCTTCCAGCATTCACAGCTCATGCTGCAAACTCTGTCTATCACATGCCTGAAGAGCGAACCCTGGCGTTTCTCACCACATAGTGCAACGCTTCCGATGAGTGCATATCAAATGCCAGTGTTACTTGCACATTTGAGCAAGATACAGCAAATTCAGTGTCCAGGTGTATCTTAACTTTGGCTATCGCAAGAGTTAAATCATAATCTTGATCATGAACGGTGCTATAGCTGCAAGACCAGTAGACAGTGTGCAAGCTCCAATGCATATATGTAAAATATACAGTCAACCAAACTTCTGGGAGGACATGGTTTGCTATTCTGTCAGTATACATATTCCTACGAAGGAATGATCAAGCATGCTTTTGTCAGTAGCGCCTACCCTTGATTATGTCATTTTATCCTCTGCTGCAGTGACTTATATTCCATTTTCTTTGGTATTCAAAGTCTTGCTCAATTGGTTAGGTGCAGCCCACCTCCCTCCCAGGTTTATTCTTTTAGTGGCAAATACCTCTCACATGGAAACAGTTTGCACTAACCTGCCATTGGAGATGCGTGCCAACTGGTGCTACTGACCTTTATTTGATCCCTTCTGCACTGCAACACCACTGTACAAATGCCTCCACCAAACCATAACCTTGTGCGCATAACTCGAACTATTTTTAAACACTGCTGTGCATATCGTGTTGCAACATTAGTATGTTTCACTGCAGTAAGCAAAAAAATACCCACCCATTTTGACTTTAGAGCGCCTGGGCCTTTGCCTTCCGCTGGTGTTGCGTTGCGGCGCCTTAAGTTCCCAGTCTGTCGGAGTGGAGCTGGATGACCGCAGACTTTCGAGCCTTTCTCGGAGCTCGGACTGGGTAGGAGCTGCATAATAGAAACCGGATTAAAGGCAAATGCCTATTTTGTTTCTTGCGTTCCTATCGCACCACTTTGACGTGTGAGCACAAATTAGAGGTTAAGAAGAGCTTTTATTGCATTTTTATAGTGCCTATAAATGCCTATTTTGGACGTTTGTGCCTGAATTCCTATAAGTGCCTGTAAATGCCTATTTTTGAGATCGGTGCCTACATGAATGCTATTTAACCTCAAATTTAGTTAGATACCTGTATTCATGTTCCAGGCAAAAGTGAGCTTTTGGAACTCTGTGGGATGCAGCCTATACTTCATTTTATAAGTTCCTGTCAGCATTGTCAATGCTACAAGGCCTCTTAGCCAATAGGAAGGCTGATTAGCCTCTACAGAACTATTCATCCGCGTCGCGCTGTCTGCTCGGCATCTCCCCGGCGTCTGCTACCACGCGTAGGGACCAGGATGTGGTTCTGTGCTACCGTAGGACGATGGAGAATGAATGCGATATCGTGGAGTGTCATCAGGGTAAAGTACAGTTTAGATATAAAGAAAGAGGTGTCCACATGGTTTTTGTTTTGTTTGCCATTTAATTCTTAAATGGTGATTCACTAGGTCACATGAAAAATTTTACTTGCACACCGTAAGTTGTTGCGCACCAAAATGAAAAGCTCTGCACCACTATAATTTTTTAATTGGTTCATTACAAGCCCCCGAAAACATGATGCGAGGAGGTGAGCTTTAAACCTTCGCCACTCGCCAGGTGATACCTTGCAAGCTAAATTCTTTGCTTGCCCTCTTCGGTATAGGAGCAACTCAGAACCGAAAAATCACATGACACAGACGCATCAACACACCATGCGTAGGCTAGATTACATTCGCATGATATGCCCATGCCAAGTCGTGAACAGAAACTGTGTTGTGTCATTTTGACATTTCCTGTATTGTACAGCATGTTTCTGAGGAGTGGACCCCTATAAGCGTGCATGTATTGAGAGGCTAGCATGGACCGTATATCCTTATCACGATACACTGGAACTGCTCTAAGGGACGATGCACCAAAAACACACCAAGCATTGCGAATGCTGGCACCGGCACGATGCGAGGACGACGAGAACTTCAACGCGAATGAAATAGGGGCAGCTTAGTGTTGAATGTCGCTCGTTACGAAGAAAAAAAAGTAACGCTCAGATTCCATTTGTACATTTTAATATTTTTGTCAACCTTCCTACATCTATTTAAGCAATAGACTGCACAAATTACACGTGTCACCTTGAATAATTCTTGCAGTGCCACATACTACTTTGAAGTACACCGGACTGTTCATTGTTGTATACATTACCTCCACTATGTTGGGGCAAGCGCCCATGACATGAAAGTCAAGTGGCGTTCAGTATGACACTTCACCTCTATCCGGGGTTTGTATTATTGCAAGTCTTGGCAGATTAAATCGTGAGCGCCTAGTGCATGAATTCCTCTTGCATGCTTGAAATCTCAAATCTGGCAAAGAGCCCTTTAAGGTGTTCAAAGACTGAAGAGAAATTGACCCTGCGCTGTTTGACCAAGTTAACATGAGGCAAAACGACCCTTCTGGCCTATTGGCACTGTGGCTTTTTGCCCCTGTGTTGCTCTTCTCAGTCATGCTGAAAGAAAGATACCCAGGAGCGTGTTTATTCGACGGTGGACACTTAACTCACCACGATTGATTGATATCTGGGGTTTAACGTCCCAAAATCACCATATGATTATGAGAGACGGCATAGTGGAGGGCTCTGGAAATTTTGACCACCTGGGGTTCTTTAACGTGCAACCAAATCTGGGCACACGGGCGTACAGCATTTCCGCCTCCATCGGAAATGCAGCCGCCGCAGCCGGGGTTCGATCCCGCGACCTGCGGGTCAGCAGTCGAGTGCCTTAGCCCCTAGACCACGCAATGGGGCACTTAACTCGCCATGCTGGACTAGAAAAAGAAGTACCGTATTCTGCAAATTCTGCGAGAAAAAAAAATTGGTGCCTATGGTAAATTATCAGCGCATTTGTAACATCATAAGCTAAAAGATTTCTGTTTGCCTTCTTGTCGTAGACACAGATCCCACAGGCACTTCGAAAATTTGAATTTTGCCAAAGTTTATTGTACCTATATTTATGATTCCTGGGGCCTAAAATAATGTTTTGCCCGCCTATTTTTGGCACCTAAAAACCGGTTTTTTAGTGCCTATAAATCCGGCCTCCAGTAATGACCATCATAAGCACATGAAGACAAAAGCCTTCGCTCATTTGCCTTTGTACACTTACGTACAAACACACATGCACAGACATAGTTAAAAAAATGTGTTTTTAAACGCTTGAGTTGGTGTGCTATGCTAAAAAAATTCTAAGAATTCCAAAAGACAGCAGTTGTTTTCTGTCTTCTCTTTTTCCCTTTCTTCCTTGTGCTTTTTTTAAACGTTTCAGCAACATTAATGAGCTGGTTCAAGACGGTTTGTTCAAATCTTGTGCAATGAGAGTTTAGACTTGCCTTCAGCATGATAATGACTACTTGATGCACGAGCACATGATGCCTACTTTAAGACTAGTTTGTGCCAACCACCACGTGAAACTTTAAATTTACCTTTATAATTCCCATCATGAACATGCCCCTCTTCCCACTCTACACATGCAACCAATATGAAACTTGTGCACTATGACACAATTTAAGAACTTTGGCACTATGCCCTAATGTAATGTGGCGCTTCCCCCAGCATGGCAGAATGAGGTTAGCAGGGAATTGCGAGAAAATCTGGCAGAGAAACTTACCATACATTGTGGACATGGTGCTTCTTTACTGGAGACATGCAGCTTAGATCCTGCATTAGATAGAAAAAGAAAAAAAGTTGTTACTGGAGCAGTGACAGGACACACGAGTTTACTAACGAAACCTAGATCTTATGGTAGATTTGTACAGTATAGCATGGATGCATAGAATATGAAAGAAACAATAGCGCAGCCAAAATTTTTTTTTCGTGGAGGAAGGGTCAACCATACTTTATGCATGTGTATGCACGTGCTTGTATGCGTATGTGCGTAATTACCAGACATGCCGGGGTCCCCACGCAGCGTGTTGGGAGTATCCAGGCAGAGTAAGCTTCACCACTGGGCGACGCGTCACAGCCCCTCGAAGCCCGCCTGTACCTTGTTTAGCTACCGGTGGGTGGCCGGCCGGCACTGGGGATCGAACCCCGCACCTCCCGTAGCTGAAGCGGACGCGTACGTACAATGCCACAGCTACGGTAATTACCAGACATGCAATACTGGAAAACTTAAGCATGGTGTTTGAACAACTAGCAACCCCCACCCCCACCTTAGCTGCATTAGAAGAAGCAACACTACCTTTCTGCACTAATAACATGTCTCTTAGCATTCTTGGCCCGGGGCGCAGCCCGGGAGTAGCACACCAAACACGTGCCCCCCACCCCCCACCCCTCCCTGAAATTTTTTTCCGCCATAGCATAGGAAGTGAAAAATGGCTATTTTAAGGTGTTGTATGCTCCTCCCAAAGTCGTTGCATAAGTGTCACTACTTGTGCCAGTGCATGTGGTTGGCCCGAGTCACTGCGGAGTGCCTCTTCGCGATTCGCACTACAATGACGTAGTAATGACGACGTTTCTGCTCAGGTCACGTGACTGCCGCAAGTGACGGCGACCACAAGTCTTGGCAACGCGCTGCGCGCGATGGAGAACTTCAGTGCATTCTAGTACAAGGTCCGTTCGATTCACCTGCACCGGTCGGAACCGGTTCACGGCTGTGCACGCGAAGTTCAGAAATTGTGCAGTGTGAGTTCAGCGGTGCAGGCACAGCACGACACCCGAAACGAATGACGATGTGCCGACAAGGTGTTGGCCTTATTTCTTTACGGTTAATTTACACCATTCAGCAAACACCGACCTATGGCGAAACGCACATGCGGACAGTTTATGAGGCGCAAACATCTTGGCAAAACACACCGCATTTGTAGAGGCGAGTACGGCGCCTAAGCCACCTACGTCTAACTGCTGCGTCGTCTGCTCAGCTGCACGCGCGCCTGCACCAAGCCGGCACCGTCAGCGAAGGAGGTGCAGGAAAACCGTGAACCGGTGCTGCACCTCTTCTGCACCTTTTGAAACGAATGGCAGGGTTCAGCCGTCGTCAATGCTGCACCGCTGAAACGAATGGCAAGGTGCAGCACCTCGTGAACTGGTTCACGTGGTGCAGGCGAATCGAACGGACCTACAATGTCTGTAGAAGGGCACACGTGCAAGCACGCGTCACGCGACTTCTAAAAAGATCACGTGGTGTCACAATTCCGCCGCCAAATTTGAAATCCGCGTGGTTACACCTCATTGGCCAACGCGAGACAAGTGATGGCGCGTGCATCGAAGCTACAAAGCTTCAAAGCTTACTTGGCGCAACTATGCGAACCTGGAAGGCGATCCTGGCATGGACCTTGGGAGACCGGCTAAGGGATGCATATGCGCCTGACAACCACACATTGTTTTCACGGGAACCAGAAATTTCCCGCTTGATCTGTGGCATTCGCAACAGATAAAGGGTCGAATCACTACGGTCGTCCTGCCTAGGGCAACCTACAAACGCCGTTGCGCACCAAGTCAATGCACCACTTCATCGCGCCGCCGTTCAGCGCACGCGCAGACGACCGCCAAAACCACCGGCGCCGTCGATCCACACAAAGCATGGGCCCGGGATGTGGCTTTCTACACAGGCACATTCCCCGCGCCCACGGGAAACAGCTATTAAACATGCCCGCCGCCCCCTGTTCATACGACCCCGCGAAACAACTCATTCAAGCCGACGGGGTGTCACAGACTAGCGGCCCACGAGCGCTGTTCAAGGGCGGCCCACGTGACTCCGCAGCAACCAGTGACGACACCTCCCGCAACAAAGGCGTGCCTTTACTCATTGGGAGGCGTCTTATCTAGGCCTAGGATGAGCGGCAGTTGCTGACTTATAATATTTCGTTACCTATGCAGGCGAGAAGCGTAACCGGTGAAAAGTAAAATTTAGCGCACCCTTCACGTTTGGCCGAGCCAGTCTGGTTATACCGTGCGATATCCCAGTTGCGGAGTCTTTTTTGTTGTCGTTAAACCATACGGGATTGGTCCTACGCCACATCCTGACGCAGGTCCCCGACATTTCCTGTTGCCGACAAGAGCTCTCGCCAGTGGTGCCCCCGTCCTCGGATTCCCGCGACCGCGTTTCATCTTTCCTATCGTCTCTTTACTTCCGTCGTCGCTCGCTGTCCCTGCGCATCTCTCTCTATATATATACCTTTAATCCTATCCTTTTAATCCCTCCTTACCCCCATCCCTTGTGAGCTACTGTTGAGGTGTCGCACCAGATGCAGACAGTTACGGGGCTCACTTTTCTCTTTTCCCTTTTATAACCACATAAGTTAAACCATGTCCATCCAGTCTCCGTTCAAGGCGAAAGCCTGAGATGTCTCATCAAACGCGACAAGTGCACGATCGGCTTCAACATTAATGGTACAAAATGGTAAAACACTACAGAGTGAAGTGAGAATTTAAGTGAGAGTAATTGAATAAATATAACGTCGAAATAGCGCGGACATAACAGATTTCGGCGCTGCTACGTCGAACAACAAATAAGTTGGGCCGAGCATGCGCAGCGGTGGATAGGAAACTTGAACGCAAAGAAAAAAAAAAGGGGGTGGAGTGAATGTGAGGTTACTCATCGATTGATTGATATGTGGGGTTTAACGTCCCAAAACAACTATTTGATTATGAGAGACGCCGTAGTGGAGGGCTCCGGGAATTTAGACCACCTGGGGTTCTTTAACGTGCACCCAAATCTGAGCACACGGGCCTACGACATTTCCGCCTCCATCGGAAATGCAGCCGCCGCAGCCGGGATTCGAACCCGCGCCCTGCGGGTCAGCAGCCGAGTACCTTAGCCACTAGACCACCGCGGCGGGGCGAGGTTACTCATCGAGATACGCAAGTTGAATGTGGAAAGTGTACGGCATATCTCATCCCCTAGTTATGCGGTATATCGGGCAAACCGGGAGGTGTTTAAATAACCATCTAATGGATCACATGGCATTGCTGAAGGCCCACCCTTCGTCGAAGCTGTGCCCACATTGCAGAGATTGCAAGTGTCAGCCTTTTACTTCGCGAACCGAAGGCATTGTCCCAGCACAGAGATAGGACAGCGAGAGACGTTGCCGAGTCTTTTTTTAATAACCACAAGTTTGAATACACGTGTGTCGCGAGGCCTTCGGTTGCACTGCACCAACTAGAGATGGATTATCTAACTGCCAACCTCTAATCTTTTACATTTCTTGCTATTTATATTTGTGTTTTCTTCAATAAACTTCCAGTTGCTAGTCTGCGCTTGTACGTGTGCCTTCTGTGTTCTTGTCTCTTTTTCGCGCAGTTATTGTAGTCATCGAGCCTGTCTAATGCCAGGCTGCAACGGTGTTCAAGCATCGGCGTGGTTCAGTGGCAAAATACTGGGCCGGCACGCAGGGAACCCGAATTCGTAATCCATTGTGTCCTTGGGGTTTTTATTTGCTAAGTTTGATTTTTTATTTTATTTCGTGTGATAGTTGTTACGGCCACCGGCGGTGGCGAACAACTAGTACGACGCCGAGTGCGATCGTTGCTGTGATCTGACAATGACATTCGCTGCAAAAAGCTGGATAGTAGAGTGGCTGTGAGCCATTCGTTTAGGGCATCATCATCATCATCACCTTCACAATGATAACTTTTGGTGCCCGTCATTCCGGTTTTCTCACTGACAGCATACATCACCACTGCACGTTTCCGCACGCTAACGTTCAAAGACTGCTTATCACACCCTGTCTTGACAGCTCCTCCAGAATATAAGCACCTATAATATTTCCCTTGAACAGTGAGTTATCGCGGTCGAGAATAACAGAAGTGGCTATAACCAAACTTCGCTGCCCGGTTACTTCCCTCAACTTTTACGTGCGTAGAGCAAGTCAAGCACTGTTTCCTCTGTGTCTCTTCTGTAAGGAGGAGGAAACAAGTAGCCATTACTTTCTATCCCGTCACCGGTACACGTCATCGAGCAGAAGATTGTTAGCACCACCTCTTCAAAACTTGGGTATGGAAATATCTGAATCAGTTCTTTTGGCGCTTCTACTCTGGGCTACTGTCACTGGCATGTTCACTATGCCATAGAGGAATTTATCAGTCAGACTAAAAGAATATCGAGCTATATTTTTCATCAGTTTAAAAATTTCAATGCTAATATTCCGTTATTAAGTCTGTTGTATTAACTATATTTTGCTAGCTTGTACGAGAAGTATTGCGAAGAAACACTTAGAAATTCACCTAACACTTCGCCTCTTCTCATGGGTAAGAGCCATGAGAAGAGGCGAAGAAGAACTTTTGTTAGCGACTAATGCGGCTTCTCCGAGCTTAAACAGTACCACTGTTAAAATCATCGCGTGACGCCACATGAACTCCCAACATCAAACGTTTGTGGGACGCGATATGTTCAATAAAGCTATACATTCCCGCTTTGTCTGGGAATGTAATTTCTAAATAAATGTTTTATAGTGCATCCGGCATTCCGACCTATACATTTGTTGCGGTTCTAACGTCCCGCGAAATTTGGCTGTCGATAGTACGTCATAGATTGATTACCGAAATTCGTGACGTGTCATAACGTGATGCCAAACGATGACGACATCGCAAGACGTAGTCGCTTGGTGAGACGCGAGCCGATCCCAGAGACGCTGCAAAACCACTTGAATGTGCCGAAATTTTCGGGGGTGATCAATACAATCGACTAAAAGAAAAGAAAGCTTCAAGTCACCTTACTTAAATGTATAAGACACCAAGTGACTTTTTTTTTCCTGGTAGTTTTGTCCTATATTATAAGAAATATATATATATATATATATATATATATATATATATATATATATATATATATATATATATATATATATATATATATATATATATATATATATATATATAGACCGGAGGTCTTACGCACAGTCACAATTATCCACTAGAAGAGATGTACACCTCAAATGCCGTGAACATATGACATAACAAAAGGCGCGAAAGAGACTACACCGAATAGAAACACGACATGCCGACACGCTTTGTTGTGTGTCGTCTTTTAGGCACCTTTTTATGTCACGGGTCGAAAACTCCCGCCCTACTTTCCAAAGTGCATGCATGGCTAATGCGGTGCGTCCGTTGCTTTAGAATGCACCAACGACCTGCACTTCTCAATTTGACGCGAACACCAGCGCGTTGCAGGTGGGTGTGACGTGTCACATTCATTGGAACTTATGCAGGAGCACGCGCATATATACAATGCTCCGAGCACCTTACCGTGCAGCTGCAGAAGCAATTTATATCTCTGTTTAAAGCGAGGCTTGAAGAGCAAGTCGAAATAAAGCGAAATAAAAGTCGAAATAAAGTGAATGTTATTGCATTTTCGTGTTAGTTTTTGCATGCTTTGCTGTACATTTTTTATAACTTACGTTCGCTATTTCGTGCTTATCTGTACATTTTGTATACTTTAAAGTTTCTTTCCTTACCACTCTTTACTATTGCGTTCTATCTCTCATGTATGATTTTATAGGAGGTCTCACTCACAGTCTCGCGACTTTGAGACCTCCTTCTGTATTTGTACATAACACATGCACTTGTATCACTTGTATTTCAATTCTGTATTTGTATTTCAATTCTGAATAAACTATCCATCTATCTAAAAAAAGCGCCGCGCAATCCGCGTCAAATCGCCTCCTCCGTCACATTTATAGGCGCGCGCTCTTTCGCAGCGGGGTCACATAAGCCGCGTGACGGTGTAAAGTATACGGGGTATCTTGCCCTTATATATACGATGACATACGCCGGCGGCGTCTCGCAGCGTTGCGTGCGGGTTGCTTCGTCGCAAAAGGCGAACGATAAGCGGCTTTTCCCGCTGCAGTTCAAGTTTCGCGAGCGAGACTCTCGCACGAACGCCGCGCTCTCGTCGCCGCTCAAAATTTCGCACAATGAGGAGGCGGGTTGAACGTTATAAACAACATCATCACACACTTCTTATTCCAGGCGACCGAGCCGAAGAAATGTGCTTTTGAAAGACGCTGAAACCAAATACCCGGGACATGACGGCGACGGCGAATGTTCACCTAGAGGGTGCCCATCATAATAGCTCAGAAGCACATTCGCCTAAGCTAGAGGACTCACTCAAAGGCAGAATCCACATTTTTCTTCTTATTATATGCATCAATCCTCACCCGACCTTTTCCGAAAGGTTTCTGAACCTCACCGGGAATCGCATTGCCTCCGTGATCGGCCCCTTTGACCGAGCGACGATGTGACGTGATGGCGCCATCGTGTGACGTCACGACGTCAAAAACTGTCGACCTGTGACATCACGGTGAAGTCATCACGCGATGACCTTTTTGCATAACTCGAGTTGACGCCGACGCCACGAGACGACGGTCGACGCCGATGGTTAATTTCGGGTTTGATGAGGCATCCGAGCACGCTTCTTCGGCAAAACAAGCAGTGGCGCCATGTCCCTGCACGTCAGCCAAACCACTGAAAACTTTCTGTCCCATCCGATACGCCCTCGTAGCCAATGATGTATATTTAGCGAATAGACGTGTACAGCCGCTGTCAGTTCTGCGTAGAGCGCGCGAGAAGCCGGTTTCTGCTCTGCGGGTCGAAACCATGAAAGAGTTTCGGGCTCAGAAGTGAACAGGAGAATGCGTGGCCTAGTTGTCAGGCTGAGCATGTCACAGCCCCATACTGCCTCAAGGTTTGGCGCCGCAAAGCGAAAACAGGCTGCTCGCGCGCTCTACACAGACGTGGCCGCGAACACTTTGGACGCGACGGGCATCAGCTTGTCGATTTGATTGACTGATTGATTGATTTGATATGTGGGGTTTAACGTCCCAAAACCACTGTATGATTATGAGAGACGCCGTAGTGGAGGGCTCCGGAAATTTCGACCACCTGATGGCGTTCTTTAACGTGCACCCAAATCTGAGCACGCGGGCCTACAACATTTCCGCCTCCATCGGAAATGCAGCCGCCGCAGCTGGCATTCGATGCCGCGACCTGCGGGTCAGCAGCCCGAGTACCTTAGCCATTAGACCACCGCGGCGGGGCAATCAGCCTGTAGACAGCGCGGTGCCTAAGACCATCGTCCGACTGTGGCCAAACCAGAGCACACGCGCCTACTTCCAGACAAGTGTGCCGAGGCTGCGCAAGGACACGCAGCGGGGCAGGACCTTCAATAAAAGTCAGTAGGTAAGTACGCCATCGACGAAAAGTGCCACAACTCAACACCAAGACGAAGATGCTATACGAGCTCAGAACGGCTCAAAGTCGAGCAAGTCAGCAGGTGCTAAAGATCAGTCTTGCAAACACGCAGGGACAAATAACTGGTGGTCTAAGGATGAAAAGGACCAGAAGAGAGCAGCCAGAATTTATTTTTTTGGGAGGGGGTTAAAATTTTCATGTACGTTCATTAAATTAAATATAAAAAAATATATTTCCAGAGGTACGAATCCGTCTCTTTTTTAGAGGTTCCAGCAGTTTTCTCGGCGACACTGCAGACACATTTACCGGCCCCAGTCGTTCGTCGAGGCCTTTCCTTCACGGACTCTCGGGGAAAGTCAACGTTTTTTTGTTTTGTTTAGCGCCTGGTATCTTTTGTTGCGTCGTTGGATTTATTTATTTTCCTTCCCCCCATCGTAACGATAACGACGTCGGCCCGGCCGCTACAGCCAGGGAGCGGCGTGCACAGCTTTGGTTGGCGTGGGATGCACCTGCAGCGCCGCGGTGCGTCAGTCGAAAGCAAGAAGAAGAAGAAGAAGAAAAGAGGGGCGACGTACTGCGTGGACCGGACGCTGACCGCTAGAGAGAAACGACGACGACAACGACGTCTCGGGTCGAGGAATGGGACGCCGAGAAGAGAGAGAGAGAGAGAGAGAGAGAAAGGGTCGAGGAATGGGACGCCGAGAAGAGAGAGAGGTAACGACGAACGAAGGATCTCGAGCAACGCCCACGGCACGACCGAGCGACCAGCGTCCAGCCGGGTTTGTTACACCACGCCGCTACGCTGGAGCGACGCTTCCCACGCTGGGCACACATTCTAAACGGAGTCGGCTGCCCCCCCCCCCCTCCCCCCCCCGCTTTCTTAGACACACTCGTGCACTACGACAGTGTTCCGAGTGGCCAACTCGGCCAGCACAGAGTCAATGCAGTATACTATACTCGACGACGTTGTGGGTAAAAGGGGTTTGTAGCTGCGGTGGCTGGAGTACTGTTATATAGGCACAGCCAAAAGAGCTCGTTAATACAAATTTCAAAGGACCGGAAAAAAAAAAACGGTCCCAGTTAACAGGATGCAGAGTTATTGAAAATATAAAGAAAAAAAAAAACACAATGAATGGTTATTGCACCAACGTGTTTCAATTTTCCATTCCTTTGAGGAATACACAAATCCCGTAAACAATATGTGTAGGAGCAGCGCAAAAGCCGCAATTTTTTTTTCGCCATTAGAAAATTGGTCCACTCCGAATTTGAAACGTGCCTCTTATTACGTAACGTAACGTAACCTCATTACGTAACGACAACACGACTCTGGACGGCAACAACGCCCGCGGCCATTTTGGCTGTGCGCGAACGGCACTCCTCGCGCTCCGAGTATCCCCTGAATTAATTAGTCAAATATTGCCAAAAAGTTTCATGTCATTAAACAATGCACATGCTGGTCGGGCCCAGCGAACACGTACGGTTTACCCGATTTTCCGAATTAAACGATTAACAAGCTTTTTTTTTCCGCACATACAGTCCAAGTAGCATCGGGGACCATAATGCAGTTCGTTATATCCAATATTCGTTGTAACCGCAGATATTAAACTCTCCTAAGGCAATCTGGCTCGAGCAAAAAAAAAAAAAATCATATATACATGCGGACATTATTTTGTATGCTTCAAACTATAACCGAAGAGTACCCCTTACCTTTCTGTTAGTGGCAGCTCAAACTGAATAGACCGGCACATATTATGGTGAAATTACAAAATAACAAAATTCAGTTTCACAAAACAGACTCGCTGCCAATATTTTAGCAACATTTTACGCACATCTTTCATCAAATGTTTAGTATGTTCCAACCACATTTCTTTTAGAATGTGCCCGTGAATTGTCTTTCAATATTTATTTTTCTGACTGATTGATATGTGGGGTTTAACGTCCCAAAACCACCATATGACTATGAGAGACGCCGTAGTGGAGGGCTCCGGAAATTTCGACCACCTGGGGTTCTTTGACGTGCACCCAAATCTGAGCACACGGGCCTACAGCATTTCCGCCTCCATCGGAAAATGCAGCCGCCACAGCCGGGACTCGATCCCGCGACCTGCGAGTCAGCAGCCGAGTACCTTATAGCCACTAGACCACCACGGCGAAGCTATTTATTTTTCTCGTTACGCTATATGCCTTTCGCAAGTTGGCAGCCACGTGCAAGTCACACATTTCTTCGTCACATTCGATATCGCGGAGGCCCTTGCAGTTTCCGTTTCGTTAAAAAAATTCCCCTCGCTAATATTAAGCGTGACCAACTAAAGTTCGTATGTAGTTCGCCTTAACCGAAAATGTGCGCTATCAGTGTTCGTTATAACGAGGTTGAACTGTGCTAGTAGACACAGGTGTAGGCAAGAGGGCGGTGGGAGGGTGGCGCCCCCTTTTTGTTATCGACAGGGGGGGGGGGGGTTATGGCTAATTTTGTCCCCTACTTAAAAATACGGTCACAATGAAATACGTGTTTTAATGCGCATGGTTAATGCTACGCATCTTTATTGACGACAACGACGACAAAGGACAGCCAATATGTTGCATTCGAATAACTGATTACTTTTCAACATTCACCCCCAAAAAGCCGTAGACCAATGGCAGTATTTATTCATGAGTCAGATATTCGTAAGTAGCGCAATATTACGACATACAAATGTAAATATATAACATTTAGGCGAAACTTCCGGAAACGTGTATGCCGGAAATATTGCAACATTACTATTGACTTTCGAACACTTAACACAAACGCCCTTGCTCGACATGCAAACCAAATTTAGTATTGAAACGAGAAATGATATACTCCCAGCATAAATTTTCCGACAAGCAACACTCGGAAGACATTCTACGAAATAAAAGCTTGTTGATGGGCGAGTACGCATACCATCGCGATTTTGGCGCGACGTTAGTTTAGCGCCTGTCCTGCATGTCTCACGCGTGAGACAAAAGAGGGCGCTGCCATGCGAGAGACAGGTAGCGCTTATCATGCCTCTTTCGTTGTGTTCCTCTTTTTTTTGCGCAAAAATCACGATGCTACATGTAGTAGTAGTAGTAGTAGTAGTAGTAGTAGTAGTAGTAGTAGTAGCAGCAGCAGTAGTAGCAGCAGCAGTAGTAGTAGTAGTAGCAGTAGCAGTAGTAGTAGTAGTAGTAGTAGTAGTTGTTGTTGTTGTTGTTTTCCTCTCAACAAATTTCAGAACGCTTGCACGCGACCAATTTCTTCTTTTCTCTCGAAATATTTTAGCAGTCTTCGCCTCAATAAGTGAACAAGATTCATTTTTTCGAATACATGCGAGATGGTTGCCAAAAGGGCTGGGACGTTTGGCGTATACGTGGAATGACGCAACTATAGGAGAGTATACATAGGTATACGCTGACGGCGAGCGGGCACAAAAATACACGCTCAACGCACCCGGGGCAGTGTTCTGCGTCACCTCACTCGCCAGGGGCCATCTTGGGCGGACGTCACGTCACGTCACGCCAGCTCAGCACGCACGGAGGTCCCGCCGGATAAACACCGGGAGGCCCGCATCGGCAAACGAGGGATTAATAGAATCGAAAGTTGGGCTAGTGGGAATATACATGGAATAACTGTCAGTTCAAGCGCACGAACAAACAGAAAGCGCTTGTCCTCTCTTCCTTTCTGGCCCCGCCGCGGTGGTCTATATAGTGTCTAAGGTACTCGGCTGTTGACCTGCAGGTCGCGGGTTCAAATCCCGGCTGCGGCGGCTGCATTTCCGATGGAGGCGGAAATGTTGTAGGCCCGTGTGCTCAGATTTGGGTGCACGTTAAAGAACCCCAGGTGGTCTAAATTTCCGGAGCCCTCCACTACGGCGTCTCGCATAATCATATGGCGGTTTTGGGACGTTGAACCCCACATATGAATCAATCAATCTTCCTTTCTGTTTATTCGTGCGCTTGAACTGACAGTTATACCAAGGGATTAATGCGAGCAGAGTTTGTTGAGGCATATCAAAGGCGACGTGTATAGGCAACACCGCGCAGACAAGAAAAAGAATTTAAAAGAAAAAACAATCGCGCCGGGCGGTACAAGGGTTTAACACCTCTTTCCCCCCCCCCCCCCCGTCTCGCCAGAAGGAAACTGTCCGCCAAGTTTTCAATAAAGTATATTATTAGGGGGAGACGCATCTTATACGATCTGTGATTGTCGGCGTGTCATGTCGTCATCACGGTCCGTGATTAACGGCTGTGCCCCACAAAAATAGGGTATGCATCCCACTATTCGTCACCGGTCCATGCTATGTATATTACGAGTTGAAGCTTCGTCGTTACTGCCTAAACACATCCTGTTTGGCCCAGAGCGGTGTCAGAATCCCAGACGAAATTCACCAATGCGCTCAAGTTTCTTTTCTTTTTTTCTTTCGTTATTACTTTATTAGGAAAAATTACAAAACTGTCCAAGGAGACACGGCAATCAAAGACACGAAAGTGCATCTCTGCGGTCAAGTAATCTATTTGAAACATCACTTCTTGAAACATAACAGCAAAGCGATAGTATACGTAAGTGGACCGGAACCAGTAAAGCAGTTGAGAGTAAAGATTTCGCTGGAGCAAACATTGGCGCACACTGCTTGCTTCCTTCACCTCTTCCTGCGGGTTTCGTGTTGGTGGAGCTGAAACACCCTTTCTTTCCCCCTGCGTATAGTGCTTCCGCCTAACTTTTCATTCATTAATGCGACGCAATCCCAAACTACAGCGTGAAGAAACACATGTAGACATTTATCGGTTATAAGTTATTTTTGTAACAGAAAAATGAAAAAAAAAATTATTAGCGTTCTTGTAAATAAATGGCATCTTCAAAGCTAGAACTAGCGAGTAAACATCGTATGTTGATGATTGAGGAGGAAAAGACGCTCATTTCTGGAATCCATAAGAGGAGGAGGCCGTTGTCAGAAGGTCCACTTTAATTCCTTTCCGCTTATGTCTTAGCTTAGCTTCACTAACGCAGAAAAGTTAGTTAAGTTAGTAACGTTAGTTAAAGTTATTAAAGTTAGTAACGCAGCTAAAGTTAGTAAAGCAATATCTTTACTAACTTTAAAACATACATGCCTCCTATACCTTATTCAAGTTCATTCTTTGTTTGGTTTATTCACGTTTTGTGACTTCATATAGTATTTTTTGCCCGTCAAAACCGCGAAATCGAGACAGACGTTCAGCGCAAAGTATGCGGTGCGGCAGGCACATATATACGGAAGCGTGGCGCGCCCCAAAAATCCCTCCAGCGGAGACGCGTTGCGGACGAGTGCCAGGCGCGCCTCGCGATGCAAGACGGCAGGCGATCCACGCCCTCTACCGCTCACGCACGGGACCTGCCTGCAGGTGGTCCCGCCGCCCGTCTCGTGTGAGCGACGCGCGGTGCCATTCGTCACGAGGAGGCGATATGAGGGATCGGTATAGTGGAGAGCAATCGGAGGCCGAACGTATATATAGAAGAGAGGTAGGGGGGGCAGAGGGGGAGGTAGCGGGAGGGGGTAAGTTGGCACGACCGTGGGGCCTCACCACTTGTAAGGGGAATCGATCGAGCAACGCCGGAAAACTTGGGAAAGCGGCCCCCATGCGGGACGAGACACACTTCAACCGCGAACGCTTCAAGTCGACGTTAAAAGAGAAGAAAGAAAAGGTTTCTGGACCACCGAAGATCGTGTACAAATACGCCGGAAAGTGCCAACAGCTTTCCTCGACAAACGCGCGCTGCACCGATTCCGATGAGGAGGTCGATTGAATTACACAAGCGAGGTTTTCCGACTGTATAGGAATCCAAACAAGACAAGTTTGTGGGAAAATAAAAGATCAAAGCGACGAGTCGTCGGGCAAGGGACAACGTTACAAACGTTACGGAGTGCGCCGACACCGAATTAGTTATATGCACGACGATTGGCGGAATCGCATAACTATAGCTACAATGCCAGTGTCATGGTAATTGGCCTGTGGCAGCGCTGGGTGGGCCTAGTATCCTACGCCGACGTTCTGGCTAAAAGACTAGTCTTCGCCAGGTCACTTTCTTTGGCGGCGTCTGAATGTACGCCTTTCGATCATTCGCCTTCAATAACATGATGATGATGATGATCTACTCAGTAGCGTATTTAGTCGGTGGCACACTTGGCCCGTGCAGCTCCCCCCTCCCCCCCCCCAATATATGTTTTCCGCCTTGGCATACAGAGCGAAAAATGGCCATTTCAAGCGGGTGCCCCCCCCCCCTTCCCGAAATAAAGAAGGTGTCCTCTCTCCAAAAAAAGTTTCTGCCGACGCCTCTGCGGTTACCATTGTCATCTCACGCGCCAATCAGCCTTCAATTAGGGGTAGTAATAGCATAAACGTTTCTGGTGAGAGGATATGACCTCGACACGCTAGTTTACAAGCCCCAAGTGCGTGCACAGAGGCTGGTAGGCTTTCGGGACAGTAGCATTGAGCTCCGTAGAATAGCAACGCTTGCTGATTAAACGTCGCACAAGAGTCTCATTCGCGGGAACTGCGCATTTCCCACCTATACGCAACCCTATAGTAGAACGTGGGCAATTACAGAAGCTCGGCTTCTCCACAGGAAAAGTATTACTGCAGAGAAGCCAGCTTCGCCGAGCACTATGATCTTTTTTTCACACACACATAGTAACGCACACAGATACAGAAAAAACACCTACAGACGAACACACACGTGCGCTATGAGACCCTTTTAACTGACTATGCTGGAAAAAAAATACAGACGATCACAACACTACCAAGGCGACATGTCGAGACAACGAAATTGAGAAATATACATGTAGGTACAGTTAGAGACAACATTATATATATTTATGTTTTACTCGTCGCGTTTTGTTCATTTGTCTCGTTCCCTCTATTTTTATTATGTTATATTATGGGGAAAGCTCCTTAAAGCGGCACCCGTTCGTCCCTCGTAGTAGTGCGTAACATGTCTTACGCTTTGACCTGCAAGGTGGTGCCGGAGGGAGATTTCTCCTGTGCGTTGTTGAACAATAAAAAATTCGCAGCACGCGCGTTAACTAAAAGCCGAATTCGCATGTCTCTCATTCCCCATTAGCAGCCATTGGCATGTACATTGAGCACTATCTGACAAGAAAGGGTTGCTACGTCATACTCGTTGAGCGTAACCTCCTTGGTTTTAGAAAGGTTTAGCGAGCGTTGGGCCGCATAGCCATGAATACAGTGAACTAGTATATAGTACTATGAACTCGAGGTGGTTAAAGGTGGGAAGTACACCCGAAGCGCAAGCCGTAAGAAAGTGTGCGTGTGCCACCTCTCATTTAGTCCCTGGAATGTCCGCTGGATGGCGGTGCTTCTATATGGGGAATATATGATGAAAAGATGCGAGATGGCGGTACTTGGAGTGTTGAATAGATGGACGAACGGACGCAGGGGCGGATGCACGACGGACGAACGCAGGGACGGACGCACGAACAGACGCGCGCACGGACAAGCGGATGGACGCACGGACGGTCACAAAGACAGACGCATGGACGGACAAAAGCAAGAACGAATGGACGGACGGATGCTTCGCCCTACTCTCCATCATTCACCCCGTGGATATGCTGCCATTTTTTTTTTCAGTCTCGCTGGCACAAACACAGTTATGACAACTCCTTATTTTATACCACTTCTACATTGTACGTTTAGTTGTTCGTTTTCATCGTTTATTTTTAGATTTATAATTTTACGTTGTATCTCCTGTTTCGGCGGCGCCGACTGTCCAAAGAAGAGAACCACCGCACGGCTTCAACGCGCGCGAGTCGGAATACTTTTTGGCCGAGCATTGTCGTGTCCGTACCTTCTCATCTCTCTGCAACCTCTTTTCTCCCCTTTATCCCTTCCCCAGTGCAGGGTAGCAAACCGGATGCGCATCTGGTTAACCTCCCTGCCTTTCCTCGCATCTTTATCTCTCTCTCTCTCTCTCTCCAATAGAGACCGAGGCCCGTCTCTCGTTCCCCTGCCTCTTCTGAGGTGCGTGTATACGCTTGGCGAGGAGAGATGACCGTGTTCTCTAGTCGCTTTCATGCATGCTCGAGGCCAGACCGACTCAATCAAGGGGGCCCCCTTTCGTCGCCATTCTATGGAAGCCGTACACCAGTGTGTTGTACAAAGCTCGACTTTCGCGAGGAAAGCGACAATTGGCAGCCCTCCGAGGCGCGACCTTCCTTCGCCTCAACATCGTGGGTCAAGGAAGCCTTACATATATACACACACACAGACCCACCTCGAACACACAATCGAGCATCATTTTCTTTCCTTTCTTTTTCTTCTTTCGAGCAACACACGCATGGTACGTGAAGGCTATGGAGTCATAACACAAGGTCTCGCTTCCTAGTGAGAGATGGTGCACGTACGCGTTTGATAGAAAGAGTTTGCTTTACATATATATTCACAAAGATGATTCATTCGGACTTATGAATGAGAGCAGCATTCTGGACAAGTTGGTAACCCATTATTCGAGTATGATTGCATAACAACCAAACAAACAAACAAACAAACAAACAAACAAAAACAACGTGATGCTTGCGCTAAGTTGCGCAAGACCTGAAACGGCGAAGCTAGGCGGGCGAATGTGATGTCTAATCTGGTTGCTTCTATAGGTTGTTGCTAGGCTAGGCTAATCTGGTTGCTTCTATAGGTCGTTGTTAGGCTGTAGTCAAGCTAATCTGATTGCTTCTATAGTTTCTTGCCAGGCTGTAGCTAGGCTAATCTGGTTGTTTCTATAAGCTGTTGCTAGGCTGTTGCTAGGCTGTAGCTAGGTGACGCTATAGGCTGTTTCTGGCCTGTTTCTGGGTTGTTAACGCGGTAGCGTTAAAGAGTTCGTTTTGGTCCGATAAGCGAAAAAAATCATCATCTTGTACGAGACCGAAAAATCGAGACAGATGCAAAAAAATAAGTAAATAAAAACTTTAGGCCTGAATGGAGATAGAACCCGAGTCGTTTGCGTGGGAAGCGGGTGTTACACCACACAGCCCTCGTCTGCTTGTGAATACAGTTGAAAATACCTTCCTTTGTTCGGAAATGCAGTAAAAGTAACGCTTTACAAACACACGCGTCCTGCATATATATTCTTGACAATCCTGTGCGCACAAACTCGTGCTTTTAATCGCGAGACCGCTTTTCTCGTGCCGAGAACGCAAGCTTCGCCAACTATAGGGTGCGCCGTGACGTGCACGGTTGGTGATGTTGCAACGCAGGCGGGATGAACCACTCGAATTGAACGGCAATCACCACGTCCGATCAACGCAATCACTCAACGATTAAAGTCCTTCGTGAGTTGGCCTTCTGGCTAAACACGAAGTTGCGCAAAACTCCCTTGGTATTCGCAGTGCGGGGCTGGAAGGCTCGGCAAACTAACAAAACAAAAAGAAATTCTCCGACGATAAGTGTTTTGTGCCATACAGAGGCGCAACTCGAAGCAACCGACACCTACTAAAACTTGGCCTCCACGAGATGCAACGCACCGCAGTTTTATACAACTACACTTATATGAGGAGGCCAGCCAGAGGTTGCTCAGTTTGGACTCCACGTACGGGGCACAAGAATGTAATAAAACACGCTTGGATGGGTGCCACACGGAAGGGTGCTGCGGCAACGAAGTCCTTGCTGCGGCTGGCTTCGTTCCGTTTCTCGTTGGAGCCGCGAACAGGCCAAACGAGGCGTGACTCAAGTGCAAGGCAATGGCACACCATTAAAGACATGTTGAAGTATTAAAAAAAAAAAAACGTCAGTTCAACAGCGTGAAAACCATCGGACGGCGAAGCTGGAAGCGCGAGGGTGTATGCGATTGGTTAGCAAGGTCACGTGCATCGTCATCATTTCGAGCATCGTGATTTGGCGCATCTCCTTGCTTATCATTCAGCATAATCATGATCACCGAGCATCACTATCCACCCCCACCCCCCTCTGGTCCTATGACCTGCGTGACGACTGCTACTGCACCCGCTACTACAACGTGTACTAGCACTGCAGTCGTATTACACTACAAAGTCACTAGATAGCCTTCTCTATATAGGAACTACGTAGGTATACTACGTATTCACAGGCGTGCTTACGAAGGATAGACATGCCACCACCCCCCTCTGGGTGGGAGGGGGGACGCAAAGTCTGCCCATACGTTGACTTACTGGGGGGGGGGGGGGACTTTCCGTTTATCCATGGCGTGCTACTTGATCTTTGAATTTCATTTAGTACAAGGTACAAATAAAAGAGCCACAGAACAAAGGCCACGAAATCGTCTTAGTATGTGTCCCTTAACGACAGCACACAATAATAAGCGCATAATTACATCCACTGAACAGGAGTTGTATGCATGTACACCTATAGCAGTAGATATATGTGTCGTGAAAATTACAAAGCAAACTACGAAATTCACATAAAAAACAGCGCAAATAACGAGGAACAAAAAAAGAAGGAGACAGACAGCGGCACTGACTTACAAGATTTATTTGCTGGAACCGCGCAATATATACTTGAGCAGTATCTAACAAAAAGAGAAAAGACAAATCAAAGAAAACAGAATTCACCTAACAACCGAGTAATCATCGTGATAACGCACCATGAACAACACAATCATGAATCATGAACAACATGAATCATGTCGTACCAACTCGCCCAAGCAACCACGTAAATTACAAAAGCCTTACAGTCTCGCAGGAAGGAAGGTATGCTTGTGTGTGTGTGTGTTCTGTCAACATGGAGAAGGGAAAAAAAGAAAAAAAAACGAGACAGGGATAAGACTAAGCACCGCCATTTGTCGTAATCGACGAACTATTCGATTTCCTGCGAGATTCGAACTAGCACCAACGCATTTACAGGCTGCCGCTTTATTCCACTTGAGCTACCCATGCACGAGAGTAGTAGATCACAGCACGAAACCGAATTAGCTCGACAAAACACCGAGGCAGTCAGTATACGCCGTAGGAAGATTTTTTTTTCTTTTTTTCAAGAAGCCGTATTGACTTCGTTTTTATTTTCGAGCTACAAATACGCGAACGACACTACTTTTTCCTTCGCACCGTGAGCATTTCTCTACTTTGAAAGCTTCTCAAAAACTGGTTCGCTGTACAATATGACACACAGAAGTCAGCCGCAGCTGGTCGTCACGGGTTCATCGAAAGCTCACGGCTTGAACGCATGTATATATATGCCGCGGAGGAACAGCGGGCACGAACTTTGCTATACGGCTCGAGCAAATGGTCGCCCGATTGCCCCTAGCGGTGGCGAAACTCCAGAACTGGGAAGAAAAATATACCTCGTGTAGCGTGTTTCGGCTGCAAGCTCGAAAAGCACGCACTTTTCATAACGCGCGAGGTCTTTCCGGAGCCATCCCTCTCGCTGCTTCGACAGGGACATTTCACAACTTTGATTCGTCAATCACTGCAGCGTAATTATTTCAGTACAGAACGTGTAACACGATCGGCACACGCGGCAAATTTACAGCGCGAAGGCAATAAGACACTAAATAAACTACAAAACGAGCGTTTCTTCTTCTATTATTTATAATTATAGTGATTTAATAATAATAATAATAATAATAATAATAATAATAATAATAATTATATAGTGAAGGAATGATGACAACAAGAGGGAACAGTAAGCATCATCGCAGAGTATGGCACCACGAGATCGGCGCTCGAGCTCTGTTCAGAGACGCCGAGTAAGACACGAGCATGGCTCATAGCAACAACAAGAAGACCCTTTATTCCGAACTGCCCCCCTGCTATATACCCCACATGAAGTGGCGCGCGCATGCCGACAGCGCCATCCATTAGAGGATTAACATAGCACTCAGCGTCCGCTACATCTTCCCTCCCGGGATAGTTACATGTTCAACCTGCGCGGTGGTTTCACGGCACGGCCAGAACGCGTACGCTTAGGTTCATCACACTGAGGCGCACTTGCTTGCACAGGTAGCGTCTGCACTTCAGGTGAGGGAGGCATCTTCACAGGCGGCACAGGTGATGCGCACGAAGCACTTGAAGCACTTGGAGACAATGATTCCGACGCTGAGGTCGAGGCTGAGTCTCTTGGCGGATTTGATGACAAGGTTCCATGCGTCGGTGATGAAGCCATTGATGCTTGCTGTTGGACATTTTGGTCATCTACAAACGGCACCAGATGGCAACGGTTCCTCTGGACAACACCACTTTGAGTCTCGACCACATATGACCTTGGTCGCTGAGCTGGGCTGAGGACACGACCGCTGCAACCTAAATCCTTTATCCACACGTCCTCCCCCATACTGAGAGAAATCAGAGGAGTAGTACTGTGACGGCTATTGTAGTCCTTCGCCTGTTTCAACTTCGCTGCAGTATCCTGTGCTTGAAATTCCTCGTGATTGGGTAAGGCCGGAAGAAGTCGTTCAGGCAGAACCGGAAGACGAGTTTGTAGTCTCCTTCCCATGAGTAACTGAGCTGGAGAGACGCCCGAAACTCCAGGTGTGTCTCGGTATGCGAGTAGAGCGAGGTACGGATCCGGGCTTTTCTTCAGCAAATCTTTCACGGTACGCACCATGCGCTCTACCTCTCCGTTACTCTGAGGGTATCGAGGGCTGCTGGTCTCGTGGCAGAATCGATACGCCGTTGCAAAGTCGGCGAACTCCTTGGACGAGAATTGAGGTCCATTGTCCGTCCGCACAACGTCTGGTATCCCAAAACGGGCGAAACAACTCTTGACCGCAGCAACAACCGCTTTTGCTGATGAAGTTCCCAGTGTGACTATTTCTGGAAATCGGGAGTAGTAGTCGACAATGAGGACGTAGTCGCGTCCTTCCAGGTGAAACAAGTCGATTCCCAGGCGTTGCCATGGTCGTTCCGGTGTTGGCGTTGGTGACAGTGGCTCAGAACGCAAGGCTCGCGTCTCAGCACACTTAGCACATTGAGCCACAAGGTCCTCAATATGCTGGCTGCAATGGGGCCACCAAACGCACTCGCGGGCGCGCTCTTGACAGCGGCGGACACCTTGATGTCCTTCGTGCAGTAGTGCGAGAATGTCCTTGCGTTGGGCTGACGGGATGACAATGCGGCGATCCAGTAAGAGTAACCCATCGTACACACTCAGTCTTTCTCGCTCCTTCCAGTATGGTGCTAAATGGGTCGGAACTCTCTTCTTGGACGGCCAGCCTTTCTCACAATAAGTCATAATAGAAGAACACTCGCTATCTTGAGCTTGAAGACGACGGATCTCGTCCAGCTGATTTTCCAGTTGTAAAGGTAGCTCCTTGAGAACTTCCCCTATATAGACTTCCAAGCTGCTGACTGCTTTAGAAGTTGGCAAGTCGCAGGGTGCTCTTGATAGTGTGTCCGCTGTGGCTAGCAGTTTTCCAGGAACATACTTGACGGCGAACTGATAGCGCATCAGTTTTATTCGCATACGTTGAATTCGAGGTGGCAAGATGTCTAGATCTTTACTTGACAGGAGAGCTACAAGCGGAAGGTGATCGGATTCGACCTCAAAGCTTAGTCCACGTAGGTATTGATCGAACCTGGTGACAGCCCATGTGACAGCCAGAGACTCCTTTTCCGTTTGACTGTAGCGTCCTTCTGTAGTAGTGAGAGATCTGGAAGCATAGGCAACTGCTCGTCGAATTCCTGACGGTTGATCTTGGAGTAAAACGGCACCAAGGCCATGAGAGCTTGCGTCAGCCGATACTATAGTTGGGTAATGGGGATTGTACATAGCCATACATGTGTCGGAGCTGAGCAAAGACTTTATCTTCTTGAACGCTTCCTCTTGGTTGTAACTCCAGCTCCACGCGTTGTTCTTGTTGAGGAGTGCACGAATAGGTGCGGAGATCTCAGACAGTTTTGGAATGAATCGAGCCACATGGTTTACCATTCCAAGTAATCGGCGAACACCACTAACATCGATTGGTGGTGGGAGATCCATGATAGCCTTGACTTTGTCCGGGTCTGGACTAATTCCTTGCTGGCTGACGACAACTCCTAAGAACTTGACAGAAGAGACCCTGAACTGACACTTCTTTTCATTAAGAGTGACACCCGCTTGAGTCAACCGTGCCAAGACGTCAGCTAGACGCTGGTCGTGCTCTTGATGGTTCCTACCAAAGACGAGTATGTCGTCTATCATGTTGACGACTCCGGTGATGCCTTCGAGCAGTCTCGACATGAAGCGTTGGAAATACTCGGGTGCTGTCGCAATGCCAAAGGGAAGACGCTTGTAGCAATATCGGCCAAAAGGTGTGATGAATGTCGTCAGTTCTTCACTCTCACGAGTTAGTTTTATTTGGTGGAAGCTGGATCTTGCATCGAGCTTGGAAAAAATTTGTGCCCCACCAAGCTGGCCTAAGATGTCTTCAACTGTCGGCAGAATGTAGCGTTCCCGCTGGATAACCTTGTTAAGCTTCGTCAAGTCGACACAGAGCCTGTACCCGCCCGACGACTTCGGCACGACGACGAGGCCTGAACACCATGCGGTAGGCGTGTCAACCTTGCGAATGACTCCTTGGGTTTCCATTTCATCCAATTCCTTCTTCACATGCTCTAGCAGAGGCAGAGGTATTCGTCGAGGAACACTTAATGAAAAAGGACGAGCATCTTGAGCGACGCGGATGTGGTATTCTTCCTGTACTTCGCCAAGCCCACGAAAAATTTTTGATTGAGATGACGGAATACCATCCACAGAGTCCAAAAACTGAACGATGCCCAAGTCTTCAATTGCTGGTAATCCCAGGAGGTGTGTCGTCTGGTTCTTGATAACATACAGTCTTTGCACAGACACTTTGTTACGCCACTGCAAGGTAGCAGTGAAAGATCCCAGAACGTGCAGCCTTTGATTTCCAGGACCAGATACCTCGGCGTCCACTTTATCCAAAACAGTAGGTAATGCCGGAAAAGAAGGTGAAACCACCGTTATTTCGGCCCCTGAGTCTATCTTGAAGTGTGCGAGGTGACCATTCACGTGAATGTCGGCATATCGTGCCCGACGCGTACTGAGCGCGTGAAGTTCCACTGAGCCTAACAGCTCTTTCCGATGCTTGGCCCGGCAAACAGCAATAAAATGACCTTGCTTCTTGCAGAAATTGCATGTGGCCTTGCGAGCTGGGCATTCTTTTCGAGAGTGGTGACCACGGCCGCAGTAATCGCAAGTAGACTGAGTTGGCTGCACAGATTTGCTGCGACGCGATGAAGCGTTCTTCGCGCGTTGCGCCGCGTCCACGTTTAAGCTGTCAAAGGCCCCGTTCTCGCTGGAAGTTTCACGGGATAGACGCTCTTTTTCGGCTTCTTCATGAACACGCGCTTGGCACAACGCTTCCTCAGCTGTAAGTTTCGTACATCGGCACAACTGATCCGATAGCTTCTCATTCCGCAATCCAACGACAAACTTGTCTCGCACAAGGCGGTCTTCGATCTCGGCGTTGTTGTACCCACAACGCTTGACAAGATTCCTGAGCGCGGTGAAAAATTCATCGACCGGCTCCCCAAGTTGTTGCACTCGGCGGTGAAATCGGCGGCTCTCGTAAATCTCATTGATAGGGTGGACAAAATGCGAAGTGAGCTTAGCCTTGACTTCCGCAAACGGGCGGTTTTCCGGAGCAGACAGTCCTAGCGACGACAAGACGCTACGTGCTTGGGAACCCATGCAATATAAAAGAGTTCGCACCTGCACCTCGTCGGTGGCTGTGTTGATACCGGCCGCGAAGGCGTAATCTTCGTACCTCGTTATCCATGTTGTCCATTCCCCAGGGCTGGTGAAGTTGAAAGGCGACGGAGGCTGAAGTCCCGGTATACCGACGTGAATGAAGTTGAGCTGAGAAGGTCCGGCGTCTGTCTCCTCCATAACTCTGCGTTAGACGCCCACTTCTGACACCATGTTCAGAGACGCCGAGTAAGACACGAGCATGGCTCATAGCAACAACAAGAAGACCCTTTATTCCGAACTGCCCCCCTGCTATATACCCCACATGAAGTGGCGCGCGCATGCCGACAGCGCCATCCATTAGAGGATTAACATAGCACTCAGCGTCCGCTACAAGCTCCTCCATCTTCCTCGTCCTGTCGCTATCTCCAATCTCCCGCCTGCCCGTTTGGTTCGCCCAATAAACCTCGTTACATTTGGTGGATCGTGCTGGGTAACCACATCGCCTACAAGCTGGAACTCCGATCTCGCACCCTGCCATCGACCATGCAAGTTGACGCTGCCCAACAGACAACCCCTCTCGCGGCTCCTACTTGCCCCGGCCCGGTTCACCAGCGAGACCCCCCGATCTTTGCCGGCACCGAAGACCAGGACGTCGAGGACTGGCTGTCTTCATACGAGAAAGTCAGTGGACCCAACAGGTGGGATGACGCTGCTAAGTTAGGCACTGTCAATTTTTATCTCACCGACGTGGCCATGCTGTGGTATACGAACCACGAAACCGAGTTCGCGAATTGGTCCGCCTTCAAGGAGGCAATACGTGCCGTTTTTGGTCGTCCTGCCTTACGGAAGCTACGCGCCGAACAACGTCTGCGCACACGGGCACAGGAGCCAGGTGAAACTTTCACATCATATATAGAAGATGTGATCGATCTCTGCCGGCGCGTCGATGCTTCCATGAGCGAGAGTGCGAAGGTACAGCACATTATGAAGGGCGTCGACGATGACGTTTTCCAGATGCTTCTCGCGAAGTCTCCAAGCACTGTGGCAGAAGTAGTGACTTCGTGTCAAAACTATGATGAATTGCGGAGGCAACGAGCTCAGACGCGACGCTCATTCCAGACAGTCCAACCAGTGACCGCACTGGACGCTATGTCTGACCAGACAAACCTTCTCGCACAAATGAAAGACTTCGTGCGAGAGGAAGTGGCTCGGCAGCTTTCTCTGCTACCTTTTGCTCAACGCCAGGAGCTCTCGCACCAACAGCCACTGCGACACCCACCACCATTGGCTCCCATGCTCCGACATGTGGTCCAGGAGCAGATTTCCGAGGCTATGCCGGTGCCCTTGCAGCAGCCCCCCGTCACCGCGCCTCTTACTTACGCTGAGGCACTAAAGCGGCAGCAGCGACACCACCCCCCGTCGTTCCAGGGACTGCCGTATACCTCAGCCCCGACTCAGCCGTCTACCGCCTGGGTTCCTCCCATTGCCACCGCAGCCTCGACTCACCCGTCTGCCGCATGGACTGGTCCCCTCGTCACCAATACTTGGAGAACGCGCGATAACCGGCCCATCTGTTTTGCGTGCGGCGGCCCTGGCCATATCGCCCGTTACTGCCGTCGTCGCGTGCCGGGATACACAGACGGCCGGACACAGAACAGCTTCATGGACCTTTCTCCATCCCGTCTGGAAAATTCTGACCCTCAGTCAAGCTCGTCTTCACGGGAATGTCCGCGTACTATGTCTGGTCGCTCACCTTCACCCCGTCGTCGCTCCCTGTCACCCATGCGTCGTCGGCCAGCTCCTGAACACGAGGGAAACTAACCGCCGCAGTTCAGGAGGCAAGAACTGCGCTGTCGAAATGCTCAAGTCCTCGGACATTGCCGTCGAATATTGTCGAAGTTTTTGTAGAAGGTACTCGAGCATATGCTCTAGTGGATACTGGTGCTGCCGTTTCCGTGATAGACGCTAAACTTTGCCGCAAGCTCCGAAAAGTGACGACGCCTCTTAATATGATGTCCTTGCAAACAGCGAATGGGGACCCGGTTCAGCCGCCTGTACTGTCCGACTGATGATCGCGAAGGACCACTACACTGTTGAGTTTATTGTCCTGTCGTCGTGCTCACACGACATCATACTTGGATGGGATTTTTTATCGCGTAACCATGCCGTTATTGATTGTGCAAGGTCGGAGCTTGAACTTTTCCCGTTTTACGACCAACCAACCAGCCGCATTCAGCCCGCCGTACACAAGCTCGTCGTCAAAGAAGGCACTGAAATTCCTCCGACAGCAGCTGTGTTGCTCCCCGTGTTCTGTGACGGCATTAGGAACGAAGCTGCATTCTTTGAGCCATCAAGCCTCTTCCTTAGTCGAAGATCACTTCTTCTGCCTTATTCAACCCTCTCTATTTCTGAAGGAAACAGTGCTCTTTGCCTTATCAATCCCCTTCCGTATCCCGTTGAACTGTTTCAAGGTGAATCTCTTGGACACGTGCATGCCATTGATAAAGAACAAATTTTTATGATGCCGCCAGATTGTTCCGGTGACTACGACGCCATCAGTGCCCTCAACCCTTCCAATATACCACCTTGCGAGCTTTTCGATTCATCGATTGCCGACGGACTATCGCCATCTGAACGCTCTGAACTCCTTCAGCTGCTCTACCAGTTCCGTGAATCCTTTGACGTTGCTCAACCTACCCTTGGCCGAACTCCCAGTTTTTCCCACCGCATCGACACAGGTTCTAACGCGCCAGTACGACAGCGACCATACCGTGTTTCCGCCACGGAACGTCAGGTTATCACCGAACACGTTGACGATATGCTCAAGCGCGACGTTATCCGACCTTCCCAAAGTCCATGGGCATCACCTGTCGTTCTTGTTAAGAAGAAGGATGGTACAATTCGCTTCTGCGTTGATTACAGGCGCTTAAATAAGATCACTCGCAAAGACGTATACCCTTTGCCCAGGATTGATGACGCCCTTGATTGCTTACAAGGTGCCGAGTTTTTTTCGTCGTTAGATTTGCGTTCGGGGTATTGGCAGGTGCCCTTAGCAGATGGTGATCGTCCAAAAACAGCATTCGTGACACCGGACGGGCTATATGAGTTCAATGTCATGCCCTTCGGCCTCTGCAATGCGCCGGCCACATTCGAGCGCATGATGGACTCGGTTCTGCGGGGTTTGAAATGGAACATATGCCTCTGCTACCTCGACGATATCGTCGTCTTTGCACCCGATTTCGCAACACACCTTGTACGCCTCAAACATGTCCTCACGTGTCTGAAGAATGCGCATCTCCAACTGAACCTCAAGAAATGCCACTTCGCTGCTCGGACGCTCACCATTCTCGGTCATGTCGTATCAAAGGATGGTGTTCTTCCCGACCCGGCTAAACTACGCGCTGTTGCTGAATTCCCCAAACCAACGACTGTAAAACAGTTACGCAGCTTCGTAGGATTGTGCTCCTACTTTCGTCGGTTTGTGCGCAACTTTGCCTCCATAATTGCCCCTTTGACCCAACTTTTAAGCAGTGCCAAAGACATCTCATCATGGTCTTCCGAATGTGATCACGCATTTACCACTCTTCGCCGTCTCCTGACATCAACGCCTATATTGCGCCACTATGATCCCACGGCAGCAACTGAAATCCATACAGACGCCAGCGGTGTCGGTCTCGGTGCAGTTCTCGCTCAACGCAAGCCTGGATCCCCTGAGTATGTCGTCGCCTACGCCAGCAGAACGCTAAACAAGGCTGAGGTAAACTACAGTGTTACCGAAAAAGAGTGCTTAGCCATACTTTGGGCAATTGTGAAATTTCGCCCATACTTATATGGCCGCACCTTTGCTGTAGTTACAGACCATCATGCCTTATGTTGGTTGTCGTCGCTGAAGGATCCATCAGGTCGCCTTGCTCGTTGGGCTCTGCGACTTCAAGAGTATGACATCCGCGTCGTGTACCGTTCCGGCCGCCAACATGCCGATGCTGATGCGCTCTCGCGATCACCACTGTCGACTGAGGCTGCCTCTATATCTTCTATGGAACACGCGCTGTCCGCTCTTGACATCGACACAATGACCTCTGCACAGCGCGACGATCCATGGATAACTTCGCTTCTGGACGTCTTATCTGGGGTACCGACACTTCCCATCACTCGAGCATTGCGACGCCAGGCTTCGCACTTCACCATTCGAGGTGGCCTCTTGTACCGGCGCAATTACTCACCAGACGGCAGGAAGTGGCTGCTCGTTATTCCCCGAAAGCTGCGCTCTACAATCTGTGCATCATTTCACTCCGACCCGCAATGCGCTCACGCCGGTGTCTTCAAAACCTACGAGCGTTTAAGGAAGCGGTACTACTGGCGTGGGATGTTTACTTTTGTTCGACAGTTTATTCGCGGCTGCCACGAGTGTCAGCGACGAAAACAGCCACCGAATGCAGGGGCAGCTCCACTACAGCCGCTTGCGTGCCCTGACCGCCCATTCGATCGCGTCGGAATCGACCTTTATGGACCACTGCCATTGACCACAGCAGGTAACCGGTGGGCCATCGTTGCTGTAGATCACCTGACACGGTACGCCGAAACCGCTGCTCTTCCTACGGCGACCGCTCAGGACGTCGCATCTTTCATCCTCCATCGGTTTGTGTTGCGTCACGGCCCTCCTCGCGAGCTTCTCAGTGATCGGGGCCGTGTATTTCTATCCGACGTAATCCAAGCACTTCTCCGTCAGTGCCATATTGTACACCGGATGAGTACTGCTTACCACCCCCAGACGAATGGCCTGACTGAGCGGTTTAATCGGACCCTGGGTGACATGCTCGCGACGCATGTGGCATCTGACCAAACGAACTGGGACCTGGTTCTTCCGTTTGCGACCTACGCGTACAACACCGCTACCCAAGTCACTACCGGCTTTTCTCCATTCTACCTTCTATACGGACGTCAACCATCGCACACAATTGACACTTTGCTGCCATACGCACCAGATGTATCTGAGTGCACGACCGTGTCTGAAGCCGCCCGTCACGCCGAAGAATGCCGCCAACTAGCGAAACAGTTTACTACGGCTGACCAGCAACGCCAGAAATAGGCCCGCGATGACGACCACCCTCCTGCCGCCAAGTTCGCCCCTGGAACCCTTGTATGGCTGTATGTACCACCCTGTGCGCCTGGTTTGTCTACCAAGCTACTTTCAAATTACCATGGCCCATACCGCGTGGTAGAGCGCACATCGCCCGTCAATTACGCCATTGAACCGCTTACGCCACCCGGTGACCACCGTCGGCGTGGACACGATATTGTTCACGTGGACCGCTTGAAGCCGTACTTCGACCCGCTCGTTCCTACTTGTTAGATCGCCAGGATGGCTTGATCTTTCTCGACGGGGGCAGTTATAGTGAAGGAATGATGACAACAAGAGGGAACAGTAAGCATCATCGCAGAGTATGGCACCACGAGATCGGCGCTCGAGCTCCTCCATCTTCCTCGTCCTGTCGCTATCTCCAATCTCCCGCCTGCCCGTTTGGTTCGCCCAATAAACCTCGTTACAATAATAATAATAATAATAATAATAATAATAATAATAATAATAGCGGGGGTGTTCTATACACGCCCAAAACCGCGAATCGATTATGAAACACACAGTATATAGCTTGAAGGGCTCCGCAGATTTCGACCATCCGGTGCTCTCTAACGTGCACCCACGTCGCACAATAAACACGGGCAAACTATAGCATTTCACCTCGAACCCACGCGATTTTCGGGTCAGCATGCAGAGCATCCGCTGCTCCACCGATTCTAAAGAATGGAATATCTCGCAGGACCGTTTTTAGAGGGCGCACCTGCGAAAGTTCCCGAAGTCAGCATCGGCGCAAGCGCGCAACAAGGAGTCCTGCATGGCGTTCAACCATCGTCTGCTGGGCTGTTTCGACGAACCCGGCATGACCTCCTATACTGTTTTATAAACACGCCCATCGTTTACAACTGCTAACTGCAGCCACTGTGCACGTATAGAAGCCCATATGCTATGGGCTTTGTTTGCGCATATGTATAACGGACAAACAACATCGTGACCCGCGTGGCGCTTCCCAAAAATAGCCCATACAGCAGACGGGTGGTTAGACACGAAGAGCACGCCCTTCGCGCATGCGCCTGTCGTCGTTATCGTTTGATGCAGGCTCACTTCGCAGGCGCGACGCAGACCGTCACGTCGGTTGACGTTCTGAATCCGTCCTTCTTGTCTCTGTGTCGTCGTTTTGTTCTCGCGCTATAACTATCGTCCTGCCATACCAACTAACCCAAGCTGCCACCTTTCGAACTTAATAGGTATACATGTTAAAGAATCCCAGGTGGTTGTGATTATTCTGTCTTACACACACGGCGCGTCTCATAACGACAACGTGGATTTGGCATGTACGAAGCATGTACCCATGCACGGAGAATACATACGTTCGAAGAGCTGTACACCTCTCAAACGTGCAGACACAACTTTAAGACTCGTTCATTGATGCGATAGCACCGCGATTGATTGATTGATTGACTGATTTGTGGGGTTTAACGTCCCAAAACCACCATATGATAATGAGAGACGCCGTAGTGGAGGGCTCCGGAAATTTCGACCACCTGGGGTTCTTTAACGTGCACCCAAATGTGAGCGCACGGGCCTACAACATTTCCGCCTCCATCGGAAATGCAGCCGCCGCAGCCGAGATTCGAACCCGCGACCTGCGGGTCAGCAGCCGAGTACCTTAGCCACTAGATCACCGCGGCGGGGCGCGATAGCACCGCGGTCACGCGACAAGGTTAGTCGCACAACGACTGGTTACAAGGTGCCGCAAACGGCCACTTCGCTCGCTGGTTTGATGTTTCAGTCGCGCGACTGCAGTCGCAAAGCCCCGAACCAATCAGACGCCTGGAACAGGACGTCAGGTATAGTATAGTGCGGCGATGCGAGGGGACGCGAATTCCGTGTGGCCACGGATACACGAAGGTCGAACGCAGGTGTGAACATGGGTTCGCCTTCGGTCGCTTTTTTGATCGCATGCAGTCACAAATGGGCGCGCCACAAGTGTCCTTATTGTTGCAGGTGTGTAATGAGCTCTTCACTGTGTGGTGAGCGCTTTTCCTGCAGTTCTATGTAATGTACCAACGGGAAATATTTGCTGGCGTAGCAAACGTTGCCAGCCATATTTGCTTCACCACCCAGAAGTAATGGTAATGACGTGAATACAGATAAAAAAATAAACAAAGCAGGCGTTGTATAGAATGTAACTTTTGCGCATAATTTGCGCCATGTGTTTACTATGTTTAAATTATACGCTAGCCACCTCCCCCTCCCCGACAGAATGCTTAATGGCGATATATTAAATAAATAAAAAAATAAAAATGGTATAACGCCAACTGACACAACAGTCAGCAGTATACCGTAGACTCTTTCATTAAAGCCACGTGTCACGTATACCTGCCTTGAGTCGACCTGCTTTCACCGCTTGCGCCAACAGAGCACACAGAGACAAGCGCCACACATACAGCGTTTCGCAAGGAGCCCTCTCCCCTCGTTATAAGGACCACGAGCGGGCAGCACTCAAAGCCAGCACCACTGGCCTCGGCCCGTTTGAGCGCAGAATCACTGCGCCACAAGAGCGGAGAGGCAATTGCGGCTTCATTATCAACAACGCCCTCAACGTACAAGGCGGGACGAAGAATTCCACGCCGCTTAAAGGATCGCGCGTGGGCAGACGAACAGCCACTTGTGCAACACGCAGCATCGCGGGACCATATGGGACCCGCAGTATACAAAGCGGTGCAGCGGGCTGGAGGCATACGAACCATTCTGGAGAGCTCTCGCGCCCCACAAGAGCAGAAAGGTTTGCTCAATACAGTCAGATGTCCACTGATTGATAGATATGTGTGGTTTAACGTCCCAAAACCACCATATGATTATGAGAGACGCCGTAGTGGAGGGCTCCGGAAATTTCGACCACCTGGGGGACCACCGGCGCAAGCATACAGAACCACCCAACGCAACGACAAGACTACACACAACATCGCACCGTCACGTATCACAGATTCATGCTAACTTCCAACTGAGCTTTATTGTCAAACTGCATCAAATATGTAGACCGGCATAGTTTGACAATAAAGCTCAGTTGGAAGTTAGCATGAATCTGTGATATGTGACGGTGCGATGTTGTGTGTGGTCTTGTCGTTGCGTTGGGTGGTTTTGTATGCTTGCGCCGGTCTACATATTTGATGCAGTTTGACAATAAAGCTCAGTTGGATGTTAGCGCTCTGCTGTCCTCTTGTGTCGGTCTGCTCGGCCGTTTTCTTCGTCGCCGTAATGCGCTATACCAGTTCAAGTGCGACCAGAGAGGAGTTGCAAGCGGCGCGCGCCGATGAAACCGTTTTGGCCAACAAATTTCAGAGGATTCGGCGCGCGACTCTCTCCTTTAGTTTATAGATGCCGTCTTCGTGGACCACTTCAGCGTGTATCGCGTAGTTTGTAACGCGGTAGCCTACGTAACGACGTCGTCGAAGAATGCTAAAGTTTGGGGGGCCAGGCGGTTATACGAACATTTCTAATGTCGCATCGAATAGACGCTGTACATTAACAAGAATATTTTTCGAATGGTTCATGACTGCTTTGGCGTCAACTACACCGAAGTAAAAAAAAAACCAATAGAATTAACCCACGATTGCGAAGACGTCACAAACTTCTGTGAATATATATATATATATATATATATATATATATATATATATATATATATATATAAGGGCTCGTTTTTCCGTGTTTTAACACAATAATAATGAGATCTAACAGACAGTAATGCCAAGGAATGTACAGGGGAAGTTATTAGAACCAATGGATTGTAAATAAGAAGAAAGAAAAGTGTATGAAAAAATAACGTCCGTGAGCGGTCACAACGTGGTTTATTTCAAAGTTTCGGCCTAGAGTCTGGCGTTCATCAGCATATATATATATATATATATATATATATATATATATATATATATATATATATATATATATATATATATATATATAGGGGTTTTCAAGAAATGTGTCCAATATTTTTTAAAATTAAAACAAAAGGCGCTATTTTGCTCCCTGTCTTCACAGTTGCCTTTTCTGAATTGGCAGGCATCTTAGGAGGGTTGAAGACATCATTGAGAACAATAATTATGGAACTTAATTACATTTTTAATTAGTAGTTAGGCAGTTAAGCCAGATTGGAGAGATGACTACGGCGCAAAAAAAAAAAACATTTCGCGAAACAGGAGGAGCAGAAGACAAGAAAGAACAGAACCAAAGACGGGAGAATTGAAGTCCTTCGTAATAGGGAAGCAAACGCTTGCTCCGTTTAGCCGCGGTGGTCTCTGGTTACGGTTGTTGACTGCCGATCTGAAGGTTGCGGGAGCGAATCCCGGAGGCCGCATATCGATAAAGACGGAGTGCAAGCGGCCCGAGTGAACTGTGCGATGACAGTTCAGCGAATAGAGCGTGCATTTCGAGCCTAGATTTTTCTCCGTTTGTGCAAATATTCTATAAAATGACTGGCTCAAGAATAATCGAACATTTAAATAAACGCCAACTTAAACGTAATTAGCAGAGCTCGCGAAAAACAACATGCTTCTCAATTTTATTTCTTGGAATGCAACATCGTGTGTCTTGGAACTACGTCGCGCGAAATTTAGACACTTGCAGAGAATGCGATTTATTGCACGCCTATAAGTACCAGAGACATCACGAGAAAACGGAATCCCAACTTCGCTGCCAGCCTCAACAGGGGGACTCCTGTTGCGCCTGACTAACGCTGGCTCTGCGAGATAGAGTAACGTTACACTGCCGTTCCACGTTGTCAAGAAATTACGTATTCTGCGCGGAGTGTGACCGTTATCG
The DNA here is from genome assembly GCA_013436015.1 of Rhipicephalus annulatus. NCBI lineage: Eukaryota > Metazoa > Arthropoda > Arachnida > Ixodida > Ixodidae > Rhipicephalus > Rhipicephalus annulatus. The sequence goes on from WOVY01015095.1 coordinate 139,893, forward strand.
CCGCAGCGTTTGCTAGCAGACGGAGCCGTGCGTGTCGTGCACCGCAGGGGCGCGCGAGAAGAAGACAAAGGAATCGTTTCCACAGCTGGCATACGAGACAAGTGCAACAGAGACGAGTTTTCCGCGGCGAGAGAAATGAAAAAAAAAAAAAAAGCGTTCTGCTCGACCTCGCTTAAACGGGTCGCGTCCTGCATAGAAATGCGGACCATCGCATCGCCGTAGTCGATATGGGCGGTGTTCCTGCCAGACATCCTGTAAAGCTATCCTGCTCCGTCAATCCATTCTTTATTTTTTTCCTATCTCGAGGGTTTTGGCGAGACAGACTATAGAACCGAGAGATTCGAGTCATTCGTATACGTCCCGCCTTCATGCCACAGATTTGCGTACGCAATTTGTTTCCGTCAGTTATGTCAAAACACGCCGCAACACGTGTATACGTGTATATGTACGCGCGAACGTCGACCTGTGGTTGAGGTTGTGTTTAGTGGCGCAAATGCGTCGCGATTCATTCTTTTTCTGCGATACACTGCTATCCAGACAAACCCAAAGAGAAAAATAAAAAAGAAAGACCAGAGACACGTGTGCGCAAAAAGACTACGCATGTGTATTGCTTCCGTTTTGTACTGTCACAGTACATCGCAGCGAGAAAACGACGCCCGTCAAATAGCCCCCATCGAAGCCTTGCTATAAGGCTTAAGCCTAAAGGCCTGACCACACGTTGCAGCGGGTCAGCGAGAGGCCTTTTGAAGCGGCGCCGCGCCGTCTCTGACGCGTTGGAGCGCGTACGTGTAGTCAGGCCTCCAGGGCGCCACACGAGTGATGCAAAAAAGAATAAAAAAATCGCCACGCGATGACGTCATCGTACACGCCATGACGTCAACAAAGCAAAAAGTTATGACGTCACCATCTGACCATGACATCGTCGACTGGTCAAAAAGTGGGCCGATCCCAGAGGCAACGCACTATAGGAAACCCTGCGAGTTCTGAAGGCTACGCCGCACTATAGCCACACGGTGACAAAATCACCGCAGCAGATGCAGCACTCACTCCAGCACTTGGAAGTTGAACTCATATTGAAAAGTTGTTTCGTCAAAAAAAAAAATGTGATCATGCCTGTGAGAAGCACCAGTGGACCATGCCCTATAATAAAAGTAGAATGAAGTGTTATTTGTCAATAATAGAAGACGTCGAAATGTCTTTGCAAGTTTGAGTACCATCGGTAAGTTTCAGCCGGTGATCACATATTGCACACAGAATTGCAACGTGACATGTACGGAGCCTAACTAGGTGAACAAATGATTATCCTGGCATACTTTATTTCAGCACAGTGCTTGAAGCGCACTGCGAAAGAAACATTTCATTGTTTGCCGTATTTATTGTGCAGCATAGTTTGCGAAAAAAGGGGGAAATATACTTCTCAGTAAATTACGATGCACAGTCTGGAGGCCCCTCGCGTCCAACTTCTTCGCAAAAATGAAGTAGCTGTCATGCACAGGACAGTTAAGGCAAATCAGCTCATCTATTTCTGCATGTGTTCCACGAAATGTCGAACAAGACCAGGCATTTTTTTTCTTGCCGTAGCCACTGAAATTCCTCCAGTTAAAGAGAATAATTAAAAAAAGAAAGTGGGGGAAAGGGAATGGCTTAACTATTAAAAGATACTGGGCGTCGTTAAGAAAATAAGTCTCCAAACGGCGAAACTTCTCGTCTGTACCAGCCTTGTCACCAACAGCGGATCTAACGACAAGAGGGACTGCCCGAATGACTGGGTACACTCATCCCCTGCATTCCTCATAACTGTTTGCGTAGTATTTTACAAAAAAAAAAATAGACGATGTGAAATAGAAAGGGCTATACACCATCAGAACAAATGCAGAGTATACATAACACTCACATTGTTGCGAACATCGGCAACGCTAAACGACGCGAAATAACAGTTCGTACATGGACATCTTGTATGAACAGTAGAAGTGAAAACTGTGCGTCTTATTAAAAAACGAAAAAGGAAAAAAACGACACAAACCACACAGCAAGAAGAAAAAGAAACGTACAGGAATGCGCGTGTATACTCAGTTCATCCCTCCTTGCATGACTTGTTTTTATTTTTTTTATTACATACTGCAGTCCGTAGACCAAGCAGGAGGGGCACGAAAAGGGAGCATAGCGAAAAAAGCGAACAAGTTATACAGCAAGTTAGAATACACAAAGCTACTGAAAAACAAGTCATACTAAATAGGATGTTTAGTTATACATATCTAGAAAAAAAAAGCGAACAAACTTCTAGAAACAGTTTCTAGCACAAAATAGTAAAGCTACACAGTTGAAATAATAAGATGAGGTAATCTAGCATTGAAATATCAACAGTGTTGATTACACAAAAGATGCATGTAGTTTTCAAAGTCGGGAATGCCACGTTCATTGCCACTTGTGCAATGAGGGTGGCGATTTGGGCTTCTTGGTATATGGTAGCATGATGATATATGGTAGCGCAGACAAAGGACACGGACAAGAGAAGGTGTTGTCTTGAATGTGCCTTCTCTAGTCCGTGTCCTTTGTGTGCGCTACCACATATTATCGTGACTTGTGAAGTTTGCGCTATTTCTAATGGCTTCGAGTATAACTCACGTGAAACGATTGGCCGGTAAAACACGGAGGAATTCGGCAGTGGATTTCTATTCCCGAACATCGTCATCCACAAAAGAGAGACTGGACATTACGCGCTGTGCTTCCTGCTAAACTGCTGACTGCTGCAGGCGGTGGCATAGCCAGGGGTTGGCACACCGGGCCAGTGCACTCACCCCACCCTTTCCGAAATCTAAATGTTTTCTTGCCGTAGCACACAGAGCACAAAAGGATGCTCGACCACACCTGCGGGCCCAAATCAAAGTGCCCCCCCCCCCCCCCTCGAAAAAAAAAATGCCCACGCCCCAGGCTGCAGGCGATGTAGTACATAAGTGCGCGTTAACTTCCGAGAGGAAGGCGAGGATGACAGGAAGCATCTATCGGAAGACGAAGACCACGATGGCGTGGAATACACATCGAGCTGCCGTTCTGGCTTCTATGACTAGCCTTCGCGTAAATGATATGCTATCTATATTGAATACACAAACAGGCCCGTGACCGGGGGATTCATTACAGGTGTGTGGTAGAGGGGTTCGGACCGCCGTGTGTGCTCACATGTGCGCGCGCGCATACTCCATGCCCACCTTATATCACTGGTGGCCGAAATTATGCGCCCCCCCCGCCTGCCCTCCTCTATGGCATGCCTCATAATCGGAGCCTCCACTAATATGATTTAGCACGTAGAGCCCCAGACGCCAATTTTATTTAATCAATGTCAAACTTTCAACAAGGACAAGTTAAACATTTCACGCCCTGCACTTGGTCGGCTTTTATTTTGAAGGTGCCGTCTTGGTTTCGAAGATCAATTTGCCTTGTGTGATATAGGTGTGCATTATCTTTGATATTTCGTCTCGCTGTAAGCACTTGTGTTTTCTTTTCTTTTGATTATAGATCTTGGGTTCCGTTTTTGTCGTCTTTTATCTTGCTCTTCTGTGTATCGGTCAATATAGGCAGGTTTTGGCGCATAAAAAGGCTTGTTGATGTGCAAATGAACTCAGTTGCCAGTCATCGCTCGTCTGTGTTTAGTGTGTCTCCTTTTGTCTTCGTCGAATTCGCGCTGACGCCTATCCGATTATTTCATCAGTGAAGCGAGTGCGTTTCTTGACCACGTCTCCATGGATGACACTACAGATTCACCTACATATCTGAGAGAACAGCTGCTAAGAGAACAGCTGCTCGGTCTATGCGACAATACCGCCGACGCAACACATTGTTCGAGGACAAATTGAGAATTCTCTCTCCTTCGCGAGGCGAATACCAACTTACGAATGTACAGACGGGTTCGCAGTTAAAGGGGAACGCTTTCGTGCGCACTATGACAGGATTTCGCTCTCTGGGAAAAGCGTAATGGTTCGGATATCCATAAGATTAACTACTGCTGGTTAACTGTTCCGACTCTTTCTGATATACTTCCGCCGAGCACGAACGATGTTTCTTCGTCTACTTGCTGTTGTGAGGCCCGCAAGTGACAAGTACTCATCAGAGTGTTCTCTTTAATAACAGTTGGACGATACTGCAGTACACGACCGCTTGTGTGTCGTGTACAGTATTGACGCTTGTTTTTTTCATTCATCTAGGACACCCCGAGAGAGTCTGTGCCCCAAACGACTTGAAGACGTGACGACAGTGTTCGCCCGTCTGGGGAGCAGCGCATCCCTCCATCAAGGTCGTCGCGCAATCATCTCGTGTCAACCACCAGCAGGGTTCCGATGTCAACGAGCTCTCTGCAGCGGCCCCGGCGGTGACAACGCCGTCCTCCTCCTCTTCTGCGGCCGAGCGGCCTGCTGCGATCCTTTTGTCACATCAGTGCCCCACACGCTTGCATCTCCCCGCACGGGATCGAAAAAAAAAGAGGGGGGGGGGGCGAAGACCGCGTCATCGCCCCCCCCCCTTCTTCCCTTTTCTATCTGACGTCTTCCAGCAGCCACCTCGTAGGAGGAGGCGTAGAAGTACAGGTCTTCTGTTGCTAATGGCCCTTGACATTCACCCGTCGCCATACGCTCGATGACGACACACAGGCGCACGCGAAAAAAAAAAAAAAGAAAACTGAGATGCATGAAAAGAACACTTTGTTACACAAAATAACGGATACCTTTGTGTCCGCTTGCACGACTCGCGGTAATAAATCGCGTCTGCTATCTATTTCGCCGCGTTCTATATAAGCACACAAACTGCGTTCTATTAGTCACGCTGTTGCCACGCAAGCCTTCCCGAAGTCCGCTATCATTTTGCATTTTTCTTTCCGTATCAAATAACGTTACTCAAATTTCTCGTCAGCCTGCGCAATCTTCGGCCATCAACTTTTCTAAATTCGTAATACCACCCGTCCGTTGCCGTCTTCGACCGCGATTCAATTCTCTCAGCTCCGATTGTGAAGCGCTAAAATCCCAGGGACAGTAGGGCGAGTTGTTTGAAGTTTATGACTGAAAAATGCACAAAAAACAAAGAAAACAAAACACACGCACGAAGGAGACAGGACGACAGCGCGTGGTGCTTTTCCGTACCTATTGTGTTTTTTTGTGTGTGTGTGTTTTTTTCTTTTCAAACCGAGGTTGCAAAAGTCATTGCTGGACTAGTTGGTTTGTAACCTTAATCATGGGTAGCGTGGATTAAACACAGGGCAGAGGAAAAACACTAGTGCTATTGTCCGGTACGTTTATCCCGTGTACCTGTACTGCGTGTTGGATCCGCAATATCCCGTGTTTCAGAATATGAATTCCGTTTCTTTCTTTCTATGCCCAAACTATACGTAATATACTGGCTAATCCTGCTTGCTCTTCGATCAACGTTCTCTTTAACTTGTGCGGGACGCGAGTGCGACTGGAAAGCAACCCAGAGAAGCATGGAGTGCGTCCCTGACGGACAAAACAACAATTAACTTTATTTCAGCGACTGTGCGGCACTATACCACTCGGTCGCGCAACCTCGCATATCACCTCCCTTTCCCAAACACAACGCGATAACATTTCCCCGAAAAGACGGAAAAGGGTGTCTGGCTGTTTCTGTGCGACCATCGGGCCGCCAAAAACTTAACGCTTACGATAAACTTAACTGAGACGTCCGAGACGCACCGCCAGAATATTTCGATAAAGACATCACCGCTATCCGCGCATGATGATGATTATATGCGGGGTTTAACGTCCCCAAACCACCATATGATTATGAGAGACGCCGTATAGTGCGAGGGCTCCGGAAATTTAGGCCACCTGGCGATTCTTAAACGTGCACACAAATCTGAGCACACGGGCCTACAGCATTTTCACCTTTATCGAAAATGCAGCCGCCGCAGCCGGGATTGGATCACGAGACCTGCGGGTCAGCAGCCGAGTGAGTACCTTAGCCACTATACCACCGCGGCGGGGCGATAACATGACTGCGGTTTGATTCACTGCGGACCACGTACTTCACTTGCACACACCTACACTGAAAGAATAGTCCTTGCTTGGAGTTGCTCGCGTACAACCGGCTACATATATTAGCGCAAGGAATAAAACGACATGCAAACGCGGGAAAGAAGCACCGGTCTTCGTCTTTGGCGAGTATTTGCCGTTTCATTCGTATCCGCCATCTGTTGAACAAAACACAAACACGCAGTTTCCGTTACGCGGGATAGCTTAGGAACCGCTTCGATTCTCCAAACTCGAGCAAGCGGTCTTTATACGAGCCGCGACACGGGTTACAAGGGTGTGTCAGCGCATTTAGTTTTCGCCGCGGTCAGGTATGGTGTACAGCTCTCACTCGAAAGACGACAGCAGAACCGGTCGCTCTTTTTTTTTCTACTTTATCTATTATATCCCAATTTATCTTCAGGCTGAAATACGTGGCGCAAGGTTGACAAAGAAAAAAAAAGACGAGACAGAAAGATTTATCTTTTTCTTTATTTTCTTTCAGCCACGGAAAAACAATTTTCTCGCACGACATGGTAGCACAGCCCATACACCAACCCGGAAACTGGAAAGAAGGACGACTCAAGAAGAAGGGGTTAAAAATAAAAAAAAATGCGCGTTTACAAACAACAGGTGGTATAGGCAGTGCGCCGTAACGCGAGTCGCGGCCAGATCGGGCAGCTGACGCGCCTCTGACGACGGCCGTCAGAGTGCGTCGGCGTTGCGCAACGAACGTGCGAGACGAATCGAAAATCGGAAGCAGGACATCACGCGCGTATACCACGCCGCAAGAGTTTCTCGAGTCACGTATACTGCCGCGGCAATGGCGCTTCGCCGAGAATATTTGGGAATGACAAACACGGCTCACGCGCAATATCACACGCCCTCTTCTATAAATGACCGGAAGATGACTAAAGATTTTTCATTGCTGTTGGAAATTCATTTAGAGGCATTGCAATAAATCCTGTGCTTTCTTAGTTGAAACAAGGGTTGAAACAGTGTATCGCACATGTGCTCCCACATTGCTACATGTGCTTAACCGCCTGCATCTGCATATCAATGTTACCGTTAATGTTATCATGCTAAGTAGTTTTTTTTCAGTGAAACACATGTGCATTGTTCATTTATTGCTTTATACTGTTATATTGTTATTTTTATTTCCTTTTCATATTTGCGATATGAAGTGTTATTTGCTCTGTACGCCCTCTCCTGTATAGGCCTGAAAAGGCCCACAGCATTGAATAAATAAATAAATAAATAAATAAATAAATAAATAAAGATTGTGTACGCGTTCCAATACTGATCAGCATCACAGACTATACGCTGGCAGCTTAGAAGACCGCTTCCCGAGTGGCTCAGCATGAGCGAAGCCCCCCCCCCCCCCCACCTTTTTTTTGTTTTTCATAGCATACGCAGCACAATATGACAATGAACCGCGTGTTCCTCCCCCCCCCCCCCTTCAGATACGTAATAAGCAATTTCTATTACTGGGCACGCCACACATATGTAGAGTGGCGACTTTTTTGGCGAAATTAGAAGAAAAATGGCGACTTTTGCCGACTTTTTGCTCGTCGTTTGTCGAATTTCCCTGGAAAGTTCTCTTTGCCCCGCCGCGGTGGTCTAGTGGCTAAGGTACTCGGCTGCTGGCCCGCAGGTCGCGGGATCGAATCTCGGCTGCGGCGGCTGCATTTCCGATGGAGGCGGAAATGTAAACCCGTGTGCTCAGATTTGGGTGCACGTTAAGAACCCCAGGTGGTCGAAATTTACGGAGCCCTCCACTACGACTTCTCTCACAATCACATGGTGGTTTTGGGACGTTAAACCCCACATATCAATCAATCAATTTCACTGGAAAGTCAGTGGCAACCATGACGGGAAGTGTCCAGAGAATTCATAACACGTCAGTGCAAAAACGTGATAAAACAAATCAAATTTCATGAAACTGAGATACGGCGACCACGGGTTCATCCTATACGGAAACGAAGGAATAATCTTCACAGCGCCCGAACTTTCCACCTGAATCCGAAAGAAATGCAAGTCCAACGCACTATGGTAATCTTGTATGAGCGTTCGCTAAAACCCGTCAGCAACTCGATGATATGGCGACTGGAAACAACGAAAGCTTCATTTTATCACCTCCATCTTTCTCCGAGGAAGCAACGAAACTTACTTCACAATGAGATAACAGATAAGACACAGATGCATTGAAGCTCAAAATACATGGTGTTTTACGGATGTGATATCGCCATCAGTTAAATAATTCGTTATATCGAGAATATCGCTATATTATAGTTAGTTATATCCGGGTGTAACTGTAGCTTCCCTTTTTGTCGTACTTAAAATGCGACCCACACGCGGCCAAGTATAGAAACTGGCAAATCAACAATGACGCGAACCATGCGAAAAAAATCACGCAATAACGTCAGATGACGTCACACGTCGCCAAACTGTGACGCCAAGCAATGACGGCATCACGCCATCGCTTGGTGAAACGTGGGCCGATCACGGAGGCAGTACACAACCAGATCCGTTGCACCTGGTTAGCAAAAACTTGCAATGACTTCTGATCTTGGAGGCAATGGCAAACCCCGTTTGGCGCACAAAGCCTTCAGAGTGTGTCGGAGCAGTATCAATACGACGGACTGAGAAGAAAACGAACATGACTTTCGCCGTCCAGGGGGGGTTTTAGGCGAATGACTGCGAGTTTTCTCTTTCCCTCTCTCACAAAACTTCTCTCCGCCGCGAGGAAAGCACTCGAAGCAGAGTGTCAAGGTTCAACACACGGGAACCGGCGCCGCCTTCTTAAAAGGGCCGTTTTTACGACTGCCGCCGATGTGGGCGCGCGTGTGCCAACGCTGATGACGCGCCAGCGCCAAGCGGGTCCTCGCGTGTTGGCGGCACATACGAACCGCCTTCACACGGGACGACGTCAGCGACGGGCGCTGCTGCACACGTTGGTAGCGTTGCCTACTATATACGCGAAAGACGTTTATAAAAAGAACGCCGGCTACCGCGAGGCTGCAGCCCACGGCAGCCGCCTACGAAGGACACAAGAAGGAAAAGCAAAACAATGCGCACACTTTCACGTCGAAACAGTGCAAGGCGGCGCAAGCGTTTGTCTCTGTTAAAAAAACAAACGTGTAACAAAAACCAGCAAAAAACCAAAACAAAGACGACAAAGAAGGCGCACACACAACACATGAGAACCTTCTGTGCGTATCACGGAAAACGATTGGCTTCTTCATTCAGGACGTGTACAACCAACAGGCGGATGATAGGTGCCTTCCGCGTAAAGAATCCGCTTTGAAACGTACAGCTCGGGTGGGATTCGAAGGTTATCCACCAAGAGCTACAACAGCGCCACGTCCCAGAATACTTTTCGAGGAGAGAGGGTGGTATCACGCCAGCTTCGCTCACACTTTTTGCTGTTCCTTAAAGCTTGTATCACTATCCCGTCTGATGAAGCTAGGTAGGAATCGCATCATGTCACACTAGGTCTTTCTTTCAGTCATTTATTCCCCACACATCTCATGATTGGAACCGCCTTCCCTCGAATGTCGCAACCATCACTGACTTCAAACTTTTTCACGAAACATTAGCTAACATTGTATAACCAAGAAAATCTGTTACCTATGCTTATTGCTTCTGTTTTTGTATATTTGCAAATAACTATTTTTAGACATTCTGCAGAAATGTTAATATTATCAGTCTTTTATTGTATTGTTTTATTTGTATTTATTGTATTGTTTATTTGTATTTATTGCACTGTTTCTCCGATGGAGGCGGAAATGTTGTAGGCCCGTGTGCTCAGCTTTGGGTGCACGTTAAAGAACCCCAGGTGGTCTAAATTTCTGGAGCCCTCCACTACGGCGTCTCTCATGATCATATAGTGGTTTTGGGACGTTAAACCCCACATATCAATCAATCAATTTATTGCACTGTTTTATTTGTATTTTTCATGTATTTTCCCACTCCCCTCTTTAATGCCTTTTTGGCCCTGAGGGTATTATAAATAAATAAAAAGGAGCAGTGCCAAGCACCGGCTTAATTTAACACGTCTTTTCCAGCAATTTTGTAACGACCTCAGAGGTAAGAAAGAAAAAAAAAACATTCGTTCAGTAATGATTTTGAGTGAAGGTGGGAGGGTCCCTTATTCCAGGAACCCTCTGTCCTGGACAGCCCGCCGGGCTCCTCGAGCGACGAGTCGACGCTGGTCCGGCTGGGAGAATCGCAGCCTCCCACTCAGAGGTAAGAGCCCACCAAGAATGCACTTTACCGAAACAAACGGAGGGCTCAAAACAGAAAGAAACGGTGTAGAGAAGAATGCGCAATCTCGATTTGCTCCCGCCACACGTTAGGCAGACCGACGATGTAAAGGGCACCGATTATCGACCATACAGACAACACCAGAGCGGAACAGAGAATGACAGCATCTTCAGCGGATCTACAAGCGAGGCGAATTAATTATGGTTCCGCACCGCCTGCATAACACTTCTTCGCAGTCGGGCGTGCGACCCATATATTTTTTTAATTGCATTATTCTTCGTCCAGGGCCTCGGCAAGTACTCCGCACAACCCAGCCCTGCATCGGCTTCCTCCTGGGTGTTCAGGCGACCGTGTAATTATGACAGGGATTTCCGCGTGGCCACGCATCGGAGGGCATGCACCGAGCAGGACGACAAAGCGATTTACGGCTTCCGGACAGTGCCCGCAGAGCAGCAGGTGGCTTCTAGGCTGAAAGCGGAAACGGCGAGCTATAGGGCAGAACCTACACAAGGTCTTCGCGTCGGCGTCAAGTTATCGGTTACGCTGTAGGTCGAAACAGCGCGCCCCTGGCCGTACTAACACAAGATCTGTGATCGTCTCGCGTATGGCTAGCCACGTTATAGAGGGGCAAAAGATTTTTGTCGTATTTGAAGCAGATTCTTTCGAACTCGCCACCGATTGCCACGAGAGCTACGTGAACAGCGCGAAAAATGACAGGGCAACAACGAGGACCATGGCGTTGACTGCCAGAAAAAATCTATTAACGGGATACAAGGAAACGAAAACAACAAACAAAAATAAGCACACGTGATCGCAGTTGATTCATTTGTGCGCGACAACTGGAAGTGAAGCGGGAACCGAGATGACAGCTAAAAAAATTGCCCGCAGCTTCCGTCGGGGGAACACTGAGGAGGATGCGGAGCATATAATTGGTTAACGGGGTGTTAAAGTGCGACTTCCTTGGGTCGATGGCTAAATTGGTTAACGTGGTTGTGAAATGGGGTGCTAAATTGCGACTTACTTGGGTCGATGGCTAAATTGGTTAACGTGGTTGTAGGAGGGGGTGTTAAATGAGTGAACACGTACACACGTATGCGAAAGGGCGGCGCTGGTCGAAGGGACGTCGATCATTGTGTTTGTGGATTCGTTGGAATTCATTTCACCGCGACCTTGGACGTCGACGCGCCGTACAAACCAACCGACGAGCGGCAACTGAGCGAGCGAGCGCCGACCTTGAGTATATATACAGCACGACGGCGCATGCACTGTCAGCTGTGGAATGTTCTCGAAGCGCGACGCCACATGCGCGTCCACTGGAGAATCAGGAGAATTGTAGATGTCGAACGCGGTGTGTAGAGGAGGAAGGGTGCACAGATGGTGGAGGAGTGAAGCGCGCGCGGTGTGTAGAGGAGGAAGGGATGCACAGATGGTGGAAGAGTGGGCGACGGCGCATGCGCGCGCGTCAGCTGTCGAATGTTCGAGAAGCGGTGTGGACGGCGCGGACGGCGCACTACAAGGCGCGAGTATAAGATGCTCCGCATCTAAAACAAGAAAAAAAAAGACATCCACAGAACCAGCCCGGCTGATATGTATATGGGTCACATTTGTAGAGGAACTAAGTCAATCAGTAATACCGACTGGTGGCCTAGTTGGTACTGTTTAACTTACGTTTCAGCGCTGGAAACACGAGGACGGAAACAATGACAAAGCGTTGTGCTTACAACTGAGGTTTACGTAACCCACGGTAGCAGCATAAATACCAATGTTTAGGAAAGAGGGAAACGATTGTGAATTGTTGGGCTAGTCGGTTTGACATCTGGCATAAAAGAGGCTAGGAAGGAAAGACAGACTACAAGATTAAAATACAAGTAAAACTACTTCTCAAGTCCCCTACAAGTGTACGAGTTTTCAATTATCTATCATAAAATGGTGATGTTTACCTTTTGCTTTTATTGTGTATGTGCTCCATATGCAAATACATTTACTTTATCCCAGTTTGTAAAAAAATCTTACCTTATATTCACCGTCAAAGTGTTTCTTCTATTTTCATTTGCATACTGCGTAGTGAGCAGTTATTTTTTTTTTATAATTTGACATGTTTCCACTGCTTTTGTTCCTGCTGTCGGACATGCAAGTCCGGGTAAAGACCTCGTCAGGAGACATGCCTCCTTTTGCCTTATCTCGTGAACATATTTCCTGTGTATATATGTCTGAAATAAGCAATAAACATGGAAAAAAAAGGCGTCTTCCTTCTACGTAGTCTTCCTTTCAATCAAGGCCTTCGCTCTTCTATGCCAGAGGGAAAAAATGTCAGGATCACCGTCGCACCACATACGGCTTTTAAGGTCCCTATATTTAGAGGGAGTTTAACGGCTTTACGGCAACAGTGCCACCGCTGCCGTGACAAGAACGCCATCTATTAAAGAGAATGCGATGCGCAGTTCACGCAACCCTCGCTTCTGTTAATGTCAAACACCTCAGCTACTTGTCTCGTCATTAGATCTGAATTTCTCGCAATCACTTTATTACTGTAACAAACATGGGCCTATAACCGCAGCACACGCCAAGATGACTACTCGATGCCAGCTTTCTGAAATTGTTATAATGCATACAAACACAAGAATATACAGAGAAATAACTGTTGCCTTCAACATAAAAAAAAACAACGACAAGTGCATAAGCCAGACATCTATCACCCTCCATGACAGCGAAATAGCACTCCTTGATATGAGCAGCAGCCCAGACCCCGGGTCGAAGCCATATGTCATATGCCAAAATACAGGACACAGCGCTGTCCTGTATGTTCTTCATCGCAGCCTCCCCCCCCCCCCCCGCCTCCCTAACTCGTTGGTCGATTCGAACCCAATGCACAACACGCTCCACAATTAATGGAACTTAATTCTACATTTTGATTGATTGATTTGTGGGGTTTAACGTCCCAAAACCACCATTTGATTATGAGAGACGCCGTAGTGGAGGGCCCCGGAAATTTTGACCACCTGGGGTTCTTTAACGTGCACCCAAATCTGAGTACACGGGCCTACAACATTTCCGCCTCCATCTGAATTAATTCTACATTTTGAAAATTAAATTGAGGCGGTTATGTGCCACTCACCATGACCTGTCTTTTGTCCCTGCCTTTCCGGGAGTAAAAATTCGAAGCAGATATAGCTATCAAATTTCATTATCAGGAGTTTCAGACACTATTATCATGAGAAAACGGGCGCGGCATAACACTGCGATCTAAACGTTGACGGGGCAGGTTGGTAAAAGTATAGGCGGAAATGTTGTAGGCCCGTGTACTCAGATTTGGGTGCACGTTAAAGAACCCCAGGTGGTCGAAATTTCCGGAGCCCTCCACCACGGCGTCTCTCATAATCAAAGGTGGTTTTGGGACGTTAAACCCCTCAAATCAATCAATCAATCAATCAATCAGGTTGGTAAAAGTATGGGCCAGACTGCGTCTTTCGTACGTGATTACGGGGAACGCGGTCTGGATGTGTTAGGTATAACGAATAATGCCCATTTAATTAACAGACTAACAGCGCAATAAACTTGAGTACACCAGCCAACGAAAGAAAGCAGCTTGCAAAGACGACACTAAAGACTCGCACACATCCATGTCCTTTTGCGAAAAGGTGAAAACGAAACGGTCCACAAACGATTACCGCTGGCAACATATATAGCTATAGTATAGTGTACTATATTCTAGTCCACTATAGCTATAAAATGTCGCTTCTCTCAGTGGCTTGGCCAGTACAGTGGTACACTGTAGTAGCCAGAATAGCCAGGAGGTGGCAAACAGGTCCGTTTAGGCAAGCACAAAAGCGCCGCAGTGTTTTAATGTCGCACGTGTAAGCCATACAACATGCGAAAAGGCGTCGGCTGGTTGTTCGGGTTCCTGTACCAATGGCTTCCCATATATTTTATTGAATGAAAATTACGGCAGAGAATCATTGTTTGTCAGCGTTTCAACGGCAGTGTAGCTCGAACAATAACCCACCTGTGTTTCAGCCAGTTCCTCTCCATTGGCCTCACATTTTAGATTAATTGCGATATGTAGTACCCATTACCTCCCAGCAAAGGTTATAAAGTATGTGGAGGCAAAATTATCTGTATATTCATTAATCTCACAGTCTCTCCAGTATAATTGTACACCCCCACCCCCCCACCCCCTAGAGCTAAATAATTAACTCATCGATCTATATATGCACGCGCATTAACTTCTGGCCGGCATTATGGTAACCTCGTTCCAAGTTTAATTCATTATTATCGACGTATTCTGTTCTCCCACTCATGTAACAGATGCTACGAGTGTAAACGCACTTACATAAAGCTACGAAACGAGCGACGAGCTAGATTAATTTTCGATTTCCGTCGCGAAGCACGCGACAATCCGCCAACGTCGTGATGCGAAGGCCACGCTCCAAGTTTGGCGGCCACCCGTTCGTCTCCTGGGAGTCGACAGTTTTGTGATTTCTTTCTTTTCGATTTACGACCACGAGGGAATCAACAGGTAGCTAGGCCAGGGGCGTAAGCGGTTCTGAGCTGCTCCGCCGTGATTTTGGTTCGAACAATGTTCTTTCAGGAACGACTTCCATGAAAGCCCGTTCGTGCATCGAGGGAGTGCAACCCGTGCTTTTCATCAAACTCTGAAGATAAAAAACTTCTTTTTGAAAAGAATTAAGTTATAGGCGCGTTGACGCGTCTTCGAGGCACACAAGGTCGCCGCTCAGCGCGGCGCTGGCGAAAGGAGCGCAAACGAGAGCATTGTTTGCGAGCACCTGGACACAATTGTCGCGTATCAGAGCTCGCCTTGAACGTTAATCTTCGCGGAGCCGCAGCACACCTTGCGACGCACATCAACACGTGCCGCCAAATACGAAAGGAGAAAAAAAGAAATGAAACCGGCGACGAAAGGTTGACGAAGCGCTGAAAACGCCGGAGAGCCAGAGGGAAACGGATTTCCTTACCTTAAAAGACGAATTGTCATCGGCGACCACCTGTGAATCCTTTGGGGAGGTGTGGAGGCGGCGTGTATTCCAGTTGTCGCGACGCAAAACGGACAGCACACATGAGTACGACTTCTGGGAAGCTATGTACGACACACGGGGCGTTTAAGCAGGGCACACACACACATTTCACGCACTCCTCGTCGTGCAAGCAACGCTTGCGAACCCACCAGACTTGACTTAGTGTTTCTTCAGCTCGGAGTGTTCGTAACTTCTGACGGAAAACGAGCGCGAAGCGATGTGCGAGTGGGCAGCAGCAGAGATAGGCTGCCACTGAAAACCTTTAAGCCTGTCCCGCGCAAAAAACATGCCAGTCGTGGCACTAGGTTCAATTTTTCAACACCAGGGCATGTTTGGCGCTACTATACTTAGTTACCATAATTTTTGTTTTACGGCATTTTTACAGCATGTAGCGCGCAAACATTGTGCAACCTTGGCGTCATGAAAGTGAGAAAAGTTAAAACAAACTTTTAATGATCGCTTTAATGTTTTTTTTTGTAAAACATGGCGAAGTGTTGCTTCATAAATTTAAACCTGACGCTGCTACCGCTAACTTATTATGCGCAAACATTTAGCAAAGATTAGAGTTACTGTTTATGTCACCTTATGCAGTAATTATATACAGTCAGCATATACAGTAACTTTAGCAAAGATTGGATGAGTGCGCCACCACTCGCTGTGAGTGGCACAATGAAGCATGAAGGCATGCCGACGTGCTCACATATAGGCCACAGCGCGTTTTTTAAAACTGGTGAAATGCCAGTTTTGGTTGGATGAGCCACGAATTTCGTTGATTTCTAGAAATTCTTAATAGTAAAACAAAATAAATGACCCAGCGCCACACCGATATTCACTCTACGCACACCTAATTTATCGCACTATGCGATTCAGTAGGTGGTTACCGACGAAACTACGCTTAACGTCCTCCAAGTCGCTTTAGTTGTCAGCAGACCAGATAACTCACGGAGGTAACAGATAACTCGCACATACCGTCACCATAATAGGCGATATCCACAACGTTATGACCACGAACAAGTGCGTCATCGTCGTGCTAGCTACTAAGAAAAACTCGCACACATCCCCGCCCTTTTGCGAAAAGGTTATAACGAAACGGTCCACAAACGATTACCACTGGCAACATATATTGCTATAAAAGGTCGCTTCTCTCAGTGTCTTAGCCAGTACAGCAGTACACTGTAGTAGCCGGGACGTGATACGCCAGGCCCGTGCCCCCCCCCCCCCCGTTTTTTTTGTTTGCTATGGCATGCAGAGTGAAAAAATACCATTTCAAGGAAGTGCACACCGTCCCCTTTTCGAAAAAAACAAAACTAAAATTCCCGTAGCATTTTTTTTGCTTTTTCTGGCACCCCTTAAACTACGCAAGCTTAATGTCCAGAATATGTCCGTCATAGCGGAGGTTTAGTGAACTGGAATATAAATTTATATTCTAGTTCAATATACTTGCGAAAAAGCACGTTGTCGCGGGTCCTTGTCCGCAAAGTTCGAGGTTCATATCACTATCAGCGGAGTTAGGCCTAGTGACGGCACCGAGCATCGGTCGAGCGGTCTGCGAGCGAGGCGCACCATAATCTGATTCAGCATCCACTCGCAGCTCCTAACTAGAGCGGAATTATGTTGTAAGTGATCGCCAAACCGCGAACACGTCGCAAAGTAACGCAATTTTCGACAGTCGTGACCTCGCGACGCGCATACGGCGAGTCCGTCGCAGGTTTCATCCCTCCCGGCGGCGGAAGTCACATTTTGATAGAGCCGAAATGGTAGAAGCCCGTGGACTACGCGATGTGAATGCACGTTAAACAACACCACATGGTCCAAATTTACGGAGCCCTCCATTACGGCGTCTCTCATGAGGTCTTCTCGATTTGGTTGCACTTTGTGGCTGCTGTTCATATAGCGTCGTGCCAGTGCCGCGCCCGTTAATAAAGTACCGCCATCTGCTCTCCCCCTCGCCTCCTCCTCTCCGACACGTTGCTTTTTTCTTTCGCTTGCGACAGTGGCGCCCCCTGTGACGCGCCACGAGATTGCTCCGGCGGGGAGAGGAGGAAGCGGCGAAGATCAAAAGAAGGCTGTACTTTTCCGAAGGTATAGGGGCTTTAGCGCCCGTTCCTCTAATGTCAGTGGAGCATGACACTGGAAGAAGGAGCCAGTTGAAGCGGGGAATTCAAACAAGGAGAAATTCTCTTTCCAACGAGCCCAAGACGCCGGCTCCATCGGCCGCCCCATCCCGGAGATATTTTTTTGAATATCACCGTTTTCTTGCGACTTCCACAACGTTTTTCATTCCCTATATAGGTGGGCAAAACAAATTTTTGGAAGCACACCTGTGCAGTTCTCTCAGTATGTATATTTGAATCAGAAAGAAAGGGTGCATTCCCGAAACTGTTAACATGATTCGCAAAAGATCCAATTATTATTTTCCCCATTTTTCACGATTCGAAAGCCGAGTCTCCTCTTAAGATATAGGGCCTCTGCTCCCCTCCCACAGTCCTCACTCTTTTCATTCGCTCAATGAAGGCGAACGAAAACAGTGATGAATGAAAAGGCAAATAAAAACATTTCATTAGAAGCATGGGTGTGTGTGGATTCTTTATTCTTAGGGCACTTCGGCTGCAAAGTTGAACTTTGACCCATGACTGACCAAGGGCCCCCCACCTCAAAATCTTGTCGCATTATCTTTCACCATAGGGGTGGGGTGTGGTGGGGGCTTGCTGGAGATTTTACAGTACACAGAAGTAATGCTGTCAGAATCATTCCACAGCTGTCATGCATCATCACACCATTTATTTCATTCCAGAAATGTCATCGATTAGTATGTCATCCCATCCATCAACCATCACCGTGCCTACGTCAATATGCTGCCTTCGTTGCTTCGGGCTTGTATAGTTGTCACACCGTTGAGGACGTTGCATCATCATACAATTTATGTTTTGCCATATACCGTTGTTGCAATGCCTAACAATATTTTAGGCTTAATGGCAGCACTGCTTTCCAGCTGTCACATTAAAGCCTGCATTTCAACACCATAGCAGTGAGCATTGTCACGTGCCAGATGCACACATTCCGACTGCGTTCACTTGCCATTGCAAATGCGTCCAACTCACTTGTGTGCTACATACTTGCAGGTGGTTGCTAAACAAGGGTGCTATTATTTGCAAACACCAATTGCAATTTTAATCAATTCCCACAGCATTTTAGTACACGCACATTTCATGGTATTGCAGATGCCACCAATGTCTGCAGGATTTTGTCTTGGAGGGTGCGAACTTTGGTTGCATCGTGGCTAGGGGTGAAGAGAGCTTGCAAAGCTTCAGCGGTGGCAAGTGCCCCTTTTGCACGCCAGCCGACAACCTTCATGATGACAAATAATTATTACTGCAGTTTAACTCTTTTGCTTCAGAGTCCACCCAAGCCGAAAGCAGTTTTTGTTGCAATATAACTCCTGAAGTTGTCATTTCCTTCTGCTCATATCGCCGTACATTGCTTGAAAACAAATTCAATATAAATTTTCATCTTCAACTAGTTTATTCACTGACTCACTGTCAGCATAGTAAAAGTGCTGTCATACTAAAGCTATGACCTAGAGAAAGATATTCTCCTGAAGACACTACAGCAACATCAGGGACATAAAAAGAATGAAACTGAGGAGTCAGCTCAGTGCCCTAGATGTGGGAAAAAAAGAAAGCACCAATTTACTCATTAGTGTAACTCCCACAAGACTTCAACTTCGGGTGCCCTTGGTGTACAAGAAGAGTGCTTGGATAAATGAAGATGATAAAACCTAAAGCGCGAGAAAGCTTTTACTGCCGTAGCACAGTGACCAGGCCCAATAGTGTACATCTTTTATGAACTGGAAGCCGGTGACGTAAGTATAGAATTTTTATCTTTGCCCCCTACATCCCAAGAAGCATTCTTCAATTACACCAGCCATACATGCGTCAGGTGAACAGATATGTTTAGAGTTCTGTAACTTTCTATACAAACCATGTCAGAGAACATCAACAAAATGCTCTTCAAAAAAGTTTATTTATGTACACAGTATTAACAGATCACATCTCACAGCCACGTGACTCTACACAAATGTCTATACAGTGCACAATTAAAAGCGGTAATGCACACATTGCTAGAATTGATAAACACCTACTAAGGATCCACCCTTAAATGTTTTGTGCACGTGAACCAAAAGGTACAGTCGTTTTACACGACTTGAACATCTCATACGAGGCACATAAACGGTCATGTCAACAGAGTCAACATATTACAAAAAGAACAAAATATATAATATAAAACAACAGTTTCACATGCTTCCTCCAAAATGGGCAAGGTTAGCAAAGGGGGTAAATAAATATGCTATTAACTGTTTTATATAAGCTATGCTAAAAGTGTTAAGTGTAAAAATAAATGCACTAAGGCAACACGCTGCAACCTTCTTTAATGCTAAGTCACAGCCAGAGAACAATAGGCCTCAATCCTTCACAAACACCGGTCTTCACAACGTTCTGGCATGGTGAGCCAAGCTGGCCAGAACTTTACATTGCCCGAATGCAGGAGGCCAAATGCAAGCCAAATGCTAAAGCAAAAATCAAGGGTGTAATATTGAAAATAAAATTTGTTCCCTGACACACTCAAAACTCATATGTTCTCAAAATAAACTAGTACATCTCGCCCTGGCTCAGCTGAAATGTTACCATTGCGTCGAAGATAACGAATTTTCTTTGCATTCAGTATTCTGATGCTTTTGTTTTTTTTTGCACTTGCCTAAATGCGTAACAGTATGCACAAGTTGCAGACGATGCAAGCTAGCAAGTTATCTACACCGTTTCGATGTAAGCCCTCGGCGACCTCACATTCTTATTATGTCCACGATGCTTCAGTCGTGCTTATGGGCACACTCTCAGAACAATTAGTCTGCATTGTAAATACTGCACTTAATTTCTAGCACTGCATACAGTTTTTGTGAAAAGTTTCAAAGCCACAGCACAAGCACCCCGGGTTCTAGAATGTCCGTCACGCTACGCTGCCTTTTCACAACGATGATGACACTGCCAGAGTGTGTCGGCTATCGGAACTTTTCTTGCTCAGAAGTCTCGGAAATAAACAAAAAAAGGGGTACTGCTCAATCTTCAGAACTTCAGTCTATCATATGTGTTACAGAAAATATACAGGATCAGCAATGGGGCTGTGTAGAAGGTGCTTTCATTTATGGAATGGCTTTGAAAAATTTCACAACAGCCCACCACAATCAGCCTCAACATCACCAGAGCACATATCTTATCTACAGCTTAAAAACAATGCTACTCAGTCTTTCAAAACAGATAGTCACAGCGTGGCAACATTCAACCAGCTTCCATCCCTCTCAGAGATGCGACACCTCGAAATCTCGGTTGCGTTGCAGTCGTTAGATGACTCACTGATTGACAATGCACCATGCATGTACACAGTCTCCACTCTTGGGTTTAGGGAAACAAGAAGTTGGGGTGAAGCGAGTGAGGGGGAATGATGCAAGTATGCATGGAAAAGCGTGCCCTGCCTTCCTCGTTAAAGCAGTTGTAGAGGAGTCACTGCGGGGAGCAGAGAGTTGACACAGTTGACCCACAGGTTGGCACAGGGGGAATGGTACTCGCGGCCGCTGTACGACAGTTTGGAAGATGCAATGTCAGGATTGTCAACGTGTAGAAGACACACACCACACGACTTGGCCGATTCCTCAGCGCTTGGCAGCCACTTGGAGTTTTCGGCGGGAGGTACCTTCACAGTCTGCATGTAGTACACAACAGTTGAGGTTGTGCTAATTAAAAGCAGGTGCAGTGATTTTTCAAATTCAAGTGAACACAAATTGAAATTGACGTTTATGATGAACATTACACAACTGATATTTAGGCAAATTGATGTCATTACGCCATACAGCTAGCAAAAATGTTTTAACTGAATGGCATTTTCAATACATTACTTTGTGGTCTGAACTTTTGTGCTCTTCAGTTGTCAAGCTTGACAACGAACAATCAAACCTTGAACCTGAAGCCTTTCATCTGCCGGCATGTTGTCATAATACCTCAAATACTCGGCTGCTGCAGTTGCTGAATGATCTTACCTAATAAAACTAACAAAAATAACAGCCTCTCATTCTTGGTACTGAATCTTTCTTACACATTGCTGTCTGGTAACGTACTATTGTATATAAATGTAGTAAATAACTGGAAGACTGAAGAATTTTTATACGCTGACTTCACAAACAGGTAAATTACTGTATTTACTAAGTTTCAATGTGCCCTCGATTCATTAACCTGACTTGCATGACCTAAAAACAAAAATACAGCTACGGGGTAGTTTAAATGTCTGTATCTGAACTTAATGCGCATGTGATCTTAGGGTCTATCTTGCCCCCCAAAAAAAAGGTGCATGTTAGAATTAGGCAAATACGATAGATCTTTCTCAGCCAGCAGACTGACCAGCACTTCTGAAGAGGCCAGCTCGTCGTTCCTTTGTATCGGTCAGTACTGTATGCAAATGAATCATGGCCAGCGAAGTGGGTAGCACTTACAAAGAGGCAGGAGTTCTCAAGATACGAGGCCAGTCGGTCCCAAGTCTCCCGCACCTCGCAGCAAAGCTTGTCCAGGCTTTCAGACTGCAGGCCCGTCAGGCGTGATGACAGAGAGATGCGCTGACACACCTTGTACACCTCAGCCAAGTCTGAAAGTTGGCACGAGAAGGCATACAGATCCAGTCAAGGGATGTGCTAGGCCGCGTTAGCACGGCTTCATTGCGCTGCTGTCCCGGTAAAGCACCTTATAGTTGCTTCTTCTAGGATGCATACCACATTCCAGGAAGAAATGCAGACCACATTCAGGGCATTGGCACACACCATCACCGTGCCGTTATATTCAAGAAACCACAGCAAGGAAACGCTGTTGCATGATGGGCGCTGATGTGGTGAAGGTGACAGGAAAAGCATTTGATAGCCGTGAGAATCATGCCTTAAGCTCCTTATGAAGATTGGCTAGCGGAAAGCTTGTTGCTCAGAAAGATGCTACGCTGTTTTAACCGCCAGTACTGTGACGATAACTAATCCATATGTTATCATGCGGCTGGTTTCCATGATAAATTATTACAGCTGTCAATTTTATGGAAATTTTCTTTCGATTAACTTCAAATTCGTTGCATGGTGCTTACTATATCAGCTTGATAATTATGCCTGATTGATTTGCTAGCCTTCTGCAAAATACTGTTACCCTCCTGTAACAACGATTGTTTACTCAATCTATTGACAAACATAGCCTCAGCACGATCTGTGCATATATATTAATGAACACCGTAAACGTGTTCATTTTCATTACAATAAAAGAGTGATTCGAGGGTCGAGACGTTGAGTTAAGAGGTTTGACAGCAGAAGCCCTAATCACAATTTGACCAAGCTATCTCAAATCAGTTCTTTGAAAGTACACAAGCCCATGAGCAAGTCACAATTCGAATGTCCCTCGAACCTCCATATAATGAATTATTGGTTGTAAAGAGGTTTTGGATATAGCTAAGTTCTTTTTTGTTATCATGAGCTTTGAGGATACTTCCACTAACGGTCGAAATGGTCTCCAGTCACTGCTGCACAAAGAGTGATGGCCAGATAAGACCTGCGGCCAGACTACAAATCGTACTACTGTACCAAACCATCAACAATGACCGCAATCAGCAGTAAAGTAGACTATAGAACACTTTCTGCTCCAAAACGCAACTTTAGTCCGTGAAAGCGCTTTCCGGACAAGAAACAACAAAACCGCTTTTCCCAAACACAGCACCAAGCAGCCATTATGAGGCTTGATAATGTGACTCTGTGTGTCACTGATTGTGCCATAGTGCCAGCTAGCTCTCATTAACATTGTGCCCATGCCAGACGGACTGTCACGTGGAGAAACGCAGCGTAGCAGCGGCTCACTGTGTATGTAGCTGGCGCCCTCTGCAGTGTCCAGTGCCTCCCTGCACACCTGGCTGCTGGCCTCCCGGTTGAAGACGGACTCTGCTTCCGTTACGAGCTCGCACACACTCTCCACACAGCGTGTCCAACTGTCGATGCAGGCTGCCTCTCCAACTGGGATATCCTGCGACCAGTGAAACAAACAGGCATTTCCAGCAATCTTCAAGGCTATTCCAAGGGCGGGGTTCTCCCCATGGCAGGTTGCTGTGGAACTGCTCAGCTTTACCACTCGCCACTCTGGTTCACTGCCTACCGCTTTTGACACAGCAGCACACTGCTCCAACGGTCCTTTGAAATGTGCACCAGAGGAATCGATAAATAGCAACTGTGCACATGCTACGCTAGCAAGACATCCACCACCTACCTGGTTATGTGAAAAGGAGTCTGAGCAGATGTCGTTCTTTGTGGCATGCCAATCACAACAGATGCGAACAAATTTTTGCAGTTTAGGTAATCAGAATGTGTACGTTCAATGTTACGGCTGCTTTGGTGATTCAACAGCGCTACTTGGAGATGAAACTCAAATTTGGTTACTCTTTCAGCAAACAAAGCTGTTCAGCCCCTTTCTGCACTTATTTAGGGTGCACACATCTTGAGAACCCAACTTGGTTATTGCATAACTCATAATAATAAGTTTAACCAAAATCTATTCTAATCTTTAGGCAACTACTGAAAATTCTGATGAAAAAAGTAAACAAAAATACATTCCCCCTAAAAGTTTAAAATAATGAGTCAAATATGAAGTCTTCAGGGCACTTCTAAGTACTTCAGCTAATACCCCAGATTTCACTCCAATGGGTAACCTCATTGACACAAAGTATTCTCAAATATCATAATAACAAAGTTGATTATTACAAATAGGTTCATTTTATCCCAAAACTCATTATAAGGGTATATTTCTAACACTATATATATAAAGTCTGACTATTCTTTGTTTACTTCGTTATAACCGGTATTTCTTTATATCTGAGTTTGTTATATCGAGGTTTGAGTGTACAGTACCCTTCCAATAAATTGAAATCTTCTAAATAAAACTGCTGCTCAACTGGAACAGATGTATCTAATATGATTAGGTTCATCATTGACTTCTGCGCCCATGTTCATCTCTCAGTAAACAGAACACCCATGTTTCATTTCTCAGCAAACAGAACTCCTGTTAAATGGAACATCCCTTCCTGTTCCGTTTAAGGGGATGTGCGAGCCGAAAAATGCAAGTTTTTCCTTTAACAAGAGTCTGCACTACTTCTACAGCTGCCTTACCTGATTCATGCCCCGAATCACACTATACTTGTCCAAAAGTAGCACCGGTTGCTCCGTCACGGAAACTGCACCTTCAGGCTGTGTGTCTGATGTGGTGTCTGCAAAAAGAGGAGAAAAACACACGTTCACTATTGCAATGTCTCAACAAAACCTGCTAGCACCCACTAGTTCTGAAAGCAGGTACATCCAGCCTCGAAAAGTTGACAAGATGCAAGATTTGTGAAAGGCTTTATTTTTGCCTAACCTAGGGAACATTGGCTCCAAATATTAAAAGTTCCAATATGTAGTAATTTCTGTAATGTATGCAACAATCTACTTAATTAGAAAAGTGACGTGTTCACACAGCGTAAATTCACAATCGCCGTGTAGCCCATGTCCTGGAGACTGCTGCTGCCGGGTGTACTTTCTCCTTCAGCACTATGTCGTTGCAAGTTTTTGCGTTGTCGATTGAGCCTAAACAAACTGCAATAGTAACAGCTTTCTAAACAGTTCAAGTTATTCGCCAAAGCACAAATTCAGTTCGTATTTTAAGTGAGAATTCCAAGTTTAAGTACTTTAGATCATTAACAGAGTAATTTAGACGCTCCTGGTAAAGTGTTCGATTAAAAGGGTTGATTGATATGTGGGGTTTAACGTCCCAAAACCACTATATGATTATGAGAGACGCCGTAGTGGAGGGCTCCGGAAATTTAGACCACCTGAGGTTCTTTAACGTGCACCCAAATCTGAGTACACGGGCCTACAACATTTCCGCCTCCATCGGAAATGCAGCCGCCGCAGCCGGGATTCGAACCCGCGCCCTGCGGGGATTAAAAGGGTTAAGCAATGGGCATGCTACAGATAGGAGGTGGTGCCACCGCACGGAGTTTTCAGCCACCTCCTTTCTTCGGACACAGAGCATGGCCTGTGTTTATGCAGTTGGTGGTCACTTATGTGATCCCCCCTCTAGCTGATGCGACCCATCTGGTGTTTCGTTTGTCCTGCATCGCTTGATTGATTGATATGTGGGGTTTAACATCCCAAAACCACTGTACGATTATGAGAGATGCCGTAGTGGAGGGCTCCGGGAATTCAGACCACCTGGGGTTCTTTAGCGTGCACCCAAATCTCAGCATTTTCGATGGAGGCGAAAATGCAGTCGCCCCAGTCGATTAGGCATCACTTGAATGATGACTTGTCTGGCAATATTTAATCTTCTGATGGACTACTGTAGAAGGTATAGATAAGCTCCGACTGCTCAGCAATGAAACTGAGAAAGAAAAGCACGGCTTAGGAGGAGAAAAACTAGAAAATCACTAATTAGGAGGAGAATATATAGCAATTTCCCCCATTTTCCTTGAAACAAAAAGCTTACTTTAAATGCTCTGAATTACTTACTCCAGCTTCTGCCCAATCCCCATGCACAATCGATTAAGAAACTTCCACCACATGCATCGTCAGTTACCTTGCCACGGTGGTCTAGTTGCTAAGGTATTCGGCTGCTGATCCGCAGGTCGCGGGATCGAATCCCGGCTGCGGCGGCTGCATTTTCGATGGAGGCGAAAATGATGTAGACCTGTGTGCTCAGATTCGGGTACACATTTAAGAACCCCAGGTGGTCGAAATTCCCAGATCCCTCCATTCAGCATCTATCATAATCATATGATGGTTTTGAGATGTGATATCAATCAATGTATGAGGTCAGTTCATCCCCCTTCAGTCCTAAACGAACGAAACAACAGACTTCAGCAGCCATGTGTACAACCGTACTACACATAAACTTTGGAGGCGCATCACTTAGTGCGTGTTTTTTCACATGGCTCGAAATGCAGTGTGCACATTACTGCAGGCTCTCTGAGTGGACAACTAGCAGTTGTAGAACTTCATTCTGCTGCACATTGCTGCAGAGAAATCACTTTTCTGGAGACACGAACATGTTTGACAAATGTTCATTTGCCGCATTCTAAGAACCAAAATCAACAACGCTAACGCTCAAAATGAATACAACCAAAAAACAAACTGTGCATTTCGGGCCTAATATTTGATTATTTTTTGAGCAAGAATTGAAGTCGACTGATTGCAAAAGAATTAGATAGTTAATTATGAGCTAATGAACATTAATTACTGAAACTCACAGAAAAACAGCACATTCCTTCATTTTCTTTCTTGGAATGTAACACTGAGTGCCTTAAGATCATGTCGCGTCAATTTGACATTTTTGTCGACAGTGCATCGTAATTCGCGCCTGAAGGGGATATGATGGAAGTACATGATCATATGACAATGACTTTAGAGGTCTCACCAGAGGAAGTAGCGGAGGGGGATGCCTCTCCCTGGCTGTCAGCCGTGGTGGCCGCACGGGCTTCATCCGAGCACCCTGTCCTAGCCGAAGCCGATTCATCGTCATCACTGTTCCCTAGCCGGAAGTCCAGGCTGAGCACTGATCCATGCCGGCTGGACAATGAACTATCACGAGCACCGAATTCGAGGCTGTTTACAGAAAGGCCGTCACCTGCAGATGTGCATGATGTGCCTCTTAAGACATCTTCAGAAGAAACAACAAAACGAGGCAAGTTCCAAAGAAAACACAACACAGAATAAAAGCCCAATTAGCGGAGGTACTTATTGAGTGAAAAAAAGAACATGAACTTATCTATTGACGGCTAAATGAAATAACCTATTCAAAAATAAAAGCAGTGCTTTTTCTTTAGCCCCTTTAGTGTGAAACGCGAAGTACCCCCTAGAAAAACAGGTTTTTGTCAAAATATAAAGATACGTAGTGATATAGACAACATTTTGCAGAAATTTTTTCGGCTGCACAAAGGCATAGCAACAAGCTGAACCCTGTGAACAGGTTTTATCGCAAGTCCTCTACAGCTTCTTACAGTAATTTTCCAAAGAGTTCTGTTAAAGAGCCAGTCAACAGGCTCAACCTTTTTTTTACACCTCCCAAACAAGCTCGGTGATTCGTAGAGTAGACCACAGCGGTCACGCTTTCTTAATATTGTAGCGCTGTGCGCCGCGCAGAATCTCTATTTTGAAAAACAATTCCCGCACTCTTATCCTACGCCTGGCCAATCCTCCTTCCACGCCCAGCGACGCAAAATCGACAAACAGCGACTTGACGCAGCTTGCAGCTTGTCGATTGGTCTAAACCAGGTCTCAACAAACAGTAGTGAAGTTAATGTCACTTCCTCTTCCCACCCACAGCTAAGAAACTGCCCCTTGTTTCCTGGCATTGCTGTGATACAGTTTTGGCTTCGCAGTTGTCACGTGTACATTCCTCACTCAACTACAGCAGCATAGCACCTGCATGAACGTGCTTCGCCCTCTGCATGAGCAACACGAGGAAAAAGCGTTGCTTAGTCGTCGACTGCAAATAGAGCAAGTGGGCAGCGAAGAAGCATCGGCACTGGATAAACAGTAAACAACGAGGCATATTAGCAAGGCGAAGTGCACGGCGACTGACCGAGTTCGCCGATGACGTCAATTGCCGACGTCGTGTCACATTGCCGAAGTGGGTAGAGCTACGAAGGGCTACGCCTTAACCTCAAAGTGAGTAAGAAGGATGGCGAGGCTGCGCGAAAATTTGAAACCAGCTGAAACCGATGTTCTAACCCATGTAACTTCATTGATACAGCACGCATTTGCAAAATTCTTGTGGCAGCATGTTCATGAAGTAGAAGTGCACTATTTTTCTTTTTATAATAATTTCTGGACCTTGGCATTGTTTACTGGTCTTTTAAAGAAAGCACTGCGTGTACAATGTACACGTGCGTGAAACACACGCGTACACTGCATTATCTCTAAATCACCTGCAAGATAGCACTGTGGCTTGAATTCTAGCATCTTTCTCTACGCTACGACACACTTTAAAAAGAAAGTTTGCCAAATACAAGGACTCCTCTTCCTCGCCCTATATTTCTTATCTAACAAGTCATGCTTGTTTTTGCATGTTGTTCAGTGCTGGCAAAAGTCATTTACTGGAAACACCATATTCAAGACTGACACGGAGCTAAAAGTAGCATACTTTTGGGTGTTGTTGCCTGTAGGCAACAATAGAGTGTGAAAGTAACAAGCTGACTCATTATTACCAAAGAATATATATATATATATATATATATATATATATATATATATAATTACACATTCTAGTAGAACATTTTTTTAATACTAGCAGGCATGTCAATGTGTTTAATGACAAGCATCACACACACTGGAAATTTGCTGGGTCTGTGCCATCATTTTAACCCATTGGGGTGCATTTGTGATTTTAGGGACCATTATTTAATCGCTTTCATAGCAGACTACGTGGCGCACCTGTGACAGGCATTTTATTCTTTTGTAATCTTAGCCTTCTTGACTATCATTTACCTATTCCTAGCCAAAGCTCTACACTAGCCAGATATATAGTTTTTGCCCACCTTTACAGTAAGGCTAGACCATCTCACACTGCACTCTGTATTGAGCCTCCAAACTCCACTGCCAAATACACCTTTTTATGCAAACTCAAACTGCGCTTAGGACAAGGCACTGGCATAGAAGCAGGCATTTAGTCTAGTGTCTCGTCCCAAGCAAAGTTTATATTTGCATAATATGTCTAAACTAACCCCCACCACACTTCTCAAATAAAGTGATATTTTAAAGGAAGTTTCACCCAAGCACGAGACCAATTTAGGGCAAACGAAAAAAAAGCTAGAACAGCATTGAAAGCAACAAAAAGGCACACACAACTAAAGAAATAAGACAACAGCACTGAATCTCAACTATAGTTTATTCACAGAGGCAACTTGATAAATGAATCAGCACAAACAACTAATATAACTAAACAACCTAAATATATAATTAACACAATTGATTTTTCCCATTTCCATATTTTGAATGTCTTTCTGATGGCCTTTAGACCTGCAGTGGCCCTTCAATTGATTGATTTGTGCCCTTCAATAAGTGTGCGAAAAGATGTGTGGAAATTTCTTCCACATTGACTTATTCATGTAGTTATTTTTTTTGACAGAGGGGGTGTAACGTAACATGTAGCTTTTGCCACTTGAGACCTCACATGTAGTGGTTAAATTTGTGCCACCTAAAATTGTAAAATTTTAAGTGTGCTCAGTTAAGCTTCTTTTTTTCACATTTATTACGACAAACATGCTCTCAAAGATCAGCTTTTAACACCTTCTAGCTTTACTTCATCTTATTTTAACTACAATATAAATATTGCTGTGCTCTCTTGCAAAATGAGGTTATGAAGTTTTCATTGTGAAAACAAATATGAAAAAAAAAAAAACGATTTTCTGTTTCCTACCAGCCCAGATGCTGAGAACTTCAAGACAGTAGAACTCTATACAATTCGTTAACCGAGTCAAACATATCTCTTTCTATCAGTTAAAAACCACTTCTTTCACTAATGTTCACGTTACTAAAAGTAATGAACAAACTATTTCAATACACAGTTTCTCCTTTCTAGTCTCCACACATACCGAAAGCAAAAATGCAGACAATAGGCTTTGCATGCATCATTCGTATTGTCCCCGATATCTTTTGTGTGTGCTAACCGGCAAGAAATAAAATACCGGCAATTATGAATTGCCACTCTTTTAGGATCTACCTTATCTCAGTTTGTATTTTTCACTCTTTGCGTCACCATTTCATACGTGGGCCAAACAATATCTGTTCTAGATATCTCAATACTTTAACTGCCTGCTACTATTGGATTCTCTATATAACCTACTAAGAGGCAACATAATCCTACTTTGCAATGCATTTTCCCGAGTGCGTGTTAATATATTTGTACTAGTCTTTTCTTTTTAATCCACAAGCAAAAACCAGTTGGAATACCTTACTCACCAATGTTGCAGATTGCCTTAATGTGTGTTTTCATGCATTCTTCCAAACATTAGATATTTATCCCATGCCTATGCATGACTTTTTTTTCTGTGTTTGTATGACCCATTGAGCAGAGGACGTTCTACAGTTGGCACAAGAGATCTTTTCGTTCTTGTTCTGTACATTATTTCTGTTATAAGTACAAATGCTGCTTCGTTTGTTGTTGATTTCATTTGTGTACTGTAACCCCCCTTCTGCATAAGAGCTGAGTTAACAACAACAGTTTTAAAGGAGAACAAATACGTATACTTGATTTAAGTTGGTTGCTTTGTCGAAGAGCCTTTAAGGGCCAACGAATAAGTAAACAAATAAACAAACAAAAGAGTCAGCACATTTGTCATCTATCTTTATGTGCGTCTGTCCCATCGCGCTGTTCGGCCACCAATCAATGCAGGCAACACTAACCTAGAGAGTTGGTGTCATGGGATTGTGACGAAAAAAGTCCGGTATTGTACAGGAGATCACCGAACATGTTTGCGCGCTTTTCGGGAGTGGGTGGTGCCGGTGGAGGGACCACTTGGACATGGCAGAAGTCTCCAAAGTCTTCCTCATCTGCCCTATCGCCATCGTCTGGCAGCGGGTTGTGCCACGTCTCGGTTGTGTGAAAACCTGAAAAGAGAGGCATTTTTCAGCTCTTCGGACAAACGTACTATTCAGATGCTCCAGTCTGTTTGGTGCAGAGAAAGTAGGGCTTCAAAGGTACGCAGTTGTACAATTAGTAAACTTTGAAACTAAATTGAATCGAAATGTGAATGAAACACCTTTTTCTTAATAGTAATATAATAATATTCTTGTAATATAGTTTGACCGTTCTGCAACATGTCATTCGAAGCATTAATAAGTTTCAACTAACAAAAGAATATCAAATTGACCCACATTGGTATAAACGGCACAAATGGTTTAATTATTTTCTAATGTGAACACTTTTGCATCCTCTAACAAAGTCATAGCCAATGAAAGGGAAAAATTCATCCCCCCTCCCATACTAATAAATTTTGCTTGTGTATATATACACGCACATATGCAAACAGACAAGTACAGTCGCGCCAAATGAGAGTTGTAACGTCTTGCCTGTAGTCAAAGTGGCGCCAACACTGCCCGACTGTGCTGTCATAAAAAACTATTGTGATGCTAATACCGTTTCATTTCCTAGTAATTATTAAACCAATACATTTTTAGGTGTCACTACATAGACTTTGGGCCCCTTCAACCAAGGCTACCATATTGCAAATTATATTAAGCATGACTGTACATACCTAAAGGTTCCCCCCATCTCCTGCACCCCAAAAAATTTCCGGTTATGGCTGTGTCCCTTAATGTACTGTTTGAGTACAAAGTCAGAATATAGAATTTTTTTCTAGAAAATGGCAGCACTTTCATTTCACTGTAGACTACCCACAAGGAAGTTTTCCAGGTCACCACACATTGATTTTCGCATGCTGCAATGCAGCTCAACCACAGCCTAACGAGCCTAGTATCTACTCTGTATCATCATGCTGACGTCACATTCTCTTTGTACTTGGCAATTTTTATCAACTCAGAAATATCAGATAAAGACCTTAGATTCCATGTCGTAAGTCATGATTAAGAATCCACGTTTGGCATTATTTGCAGCATTGAATTTGTTCTCAACATGATGGTGTGTACTGGCCTGTGACTTTGTATGAGTGGTTGTGAATTCTACGTTTTATATGAAAGGTTAGTGAACATTGGTAATTTTCTATGATGAGACTTCATATGTTTCATTCTCTGTTCTCAATTCTTTCCACATGCCAAAATAACGCACAGCCCCAGTTATTAGTTTCAAACATCAGCAACAAGGGCTACATGTGCACAAACCATTTGCCAGCCTTGTTCATTTTTTTCTACAGTCTATTTACTTAGTTTTCCCAGCACAAAGCAACACGTAAAATAAATGCTAAGGGATGTTCTCGGTTCTTCCATACTACCTCTGTTGGACACCTCGTAAAAACAGATTGTACTAGCTAACCTCCGACGATGATTGTACTTCGTTTGACATTGTTTCCTTCATTGTCATTTCACTTGTTTTGCATAAAGGCTGTGGGTGTCACACGACTACCGAATCAAACTCTGACTCAGTAAATGCCAACTCTTCGTACAATGAGCACATGTGTAAAAAGGTAGTTACAAAAAAAATTTGGCCCCCCCACTTTTTGTAACATAATGCATGACACGAATTATGCCGAAATGTACGCGCACTCATTTTGTTGGTGTCCTATTCATGCATTACGTTCTAAGCTAGCCCGAACGAAAGCGTTACTGCATTATTTTGCTGAAATGTGTTGCTAAGGGCCTGCTAGCCATAACACAGCACATCATTTGCTACAGTGCATAACAGATAACTATCCACATGCTCCTCATTATTGACTAGTCTAAGCTTCAGTTCAAGAGAGCTCAAAAAGCGACAGGACATTGGGTGCAGCTATCACCACCTAGTGTGTGCAATGCTCGACCACATGAGCATAAAGAACTGTCACGCACTTGCACACGGTCCCCATTAACAAGCCCTTTCAAATAAGAAACAAAACAGCAGTGTTGCCAAATGAAACTTTCAACGTGTGAGCCACAGCCAGCCACATAATCGCGAGCAGCCATCAAGTCTGTGGGAGGAACATGATAACTTGTTGTAGTGACTGCAACATGTTGTAGAGTAAGCAGCATTTCAAAAGCATGCGCAGAAAGATCATGCTGACTGGATGAACTACATAAACATTTGTTTCAATGCATAATTTTTTAATGACTGTATAGGTTATTTTTTATTAAAAAAATTTATCTTGCAGTTACTCACTAATAAACCGTGTGTACACATCACAAATTCTTTTTTGTTTCTTTATGATCCCTGAAAAAAAATTTGACAATTTTGTTCTTGAATGAATTCATCTGAAGAATTTAAGCAATAAAAATACACTGTGGATACGCATTTCACACAAAAAAAAGTCTACCCTCCGAGGACTAAGGTATACTAGGTATGGTATATAGTTGACAGCATGTGAACAATGTAGGTAGACAGACTAACGTTCAAGTGCGTTCTTCTTGCCCTGAAGCCTAAGCCTATCTTAAGGTAAATAGATGGCGCACGCAGTCATACAACTCCAGGGCCATTTCGAAAACATAAATTACAGCTCCAAGCGTAAAAGATAAACAGTTTCCTACTACCCACAGGAAATGTTCACGCCGATCAAAGTAAAATAACAGCAGCCTTATTTACCCAGTCACAAGTTAGTAGTGCAAGTAAGACAGCTTCTACTATGCTTTTATAAAATATATTGGGTAAAGTCTATGGCAAAGTTAGCATTGGCAATGTCGCTTGTATTTATGGCTATCATCCTTTAAATCAGTCCTTGGGAAAATTCTGTGCGAATACATAGACATGAAGAGCGCCCATTTTGTGATTTGAAGCTACTAAGCTTTGTGCGAGTGTATGATCTTTTCTGTCTCTGTCTAGCCACACCACCCTATCTTAGTTTGATTCTTTCAGAACGCTACTGTAATTATTTTGCCATCATAGGATAATTATTAAAATAGGCAATAAGCCTCAAAGGTTCGTAGTTGAATTTCCCGCCAAATTCAACTTTAGCGTGACATCACGAGTTTCAACATACTCTTGCGTGTATTGGCCACACTGGCTGAATGAAATTTTTTGAAACTAGCTATTTCAAGACTCTGGGTCCCTCAGAACACAATGTAAATCATTTTTACCAATACATGATTACATAGGCCCTATAGCATATGCCGTCAAAATTTATGACGTTGCAGAAAGCTGGAGCTTATGGTGCCATCGCCACATGCACTTTCCTTCTGAGTGTTTTGTCGCTTGCCAAATGTTCTCTCGCATCAAGAGTGGTGCTTTCCGTATTGTGAAATTGTAATTTATCGATATGAGAAAAAACGTTTTTCTTTTTAAGTGTCCCTTTGTATGTGAATGTTCTTTGTTTGATACCATTAAACAGGAAAGTGAACGCAAGAAAAATTGTTTTTTCATGCCTATCTGCCAATAGACTTTGTCATTCACAGAATTAACTTCAAGGGGCCCTGAAACACTTTTTTGAGTTGCCATGGAATTAATTCACTGGAAAAACTTATTGCCTCGCAAATTCAATGCCGCAAAGATTTCTAGACTCCATGCAGTACAAGTGGAGTAGCAACGGTTTGTCGCACGCTTGGATTGCATTCTCTTTTCTTGTCCTGACGAAAACGCTGGAAGCTGAGCAGGGAGAGATGGGAGGGGCAAACAAAAACGTCACGCTCGCCTAGTGACCTTGAGCACTTTTTTTCTTAGAATACACGACTTTTTCAATGCGATCGCGCTTGCACACGTGGACAAGTGACTGCCTACCACAGGATTTCTGTAACCACCGAGCGCGCCATGTTCAAATCAGCCAATGGCTGATAGAAGGGCATTCTTCGAGCGATTTTTGAGTGCCTTCCGTCATATGTCAAAGCAAACATTTTTATCCGACTTTGATAGTTTATTGTGAATTCCAGGTCGCGTGCTGCACTATAAAATTTGGCTAGTGTGTTCTTGGTAGTCTCTACTACCAATTAGCAGTGTTTTCTGACCATGCTCAAAAAATGTTGCAGGGCCCCTTTCCTTTAGGCATACAGTTCATGTGTGCCTATATAAAACCAATATAGTTTATTAACAGGATGCAACAAAAAGGACATCATGATTAACACCGTACTCGCACAGACATCCGTCATAACGTCCAATAAGGAATTCAATTTCTTGAGAAGCACATGTAGAAATCCTGCTATGGATGTGCGACGTCAGCTTCAAGTTAGTTAGCAGTTTGCTTAGTTCCTTTTGAATTGTTTATATGACTTAGGGTATTGAATATGTTTACTGAATTTTATCCAACAGTTATGGATCCACTGCTGGGGCGTTAAAGGGGTACTGCCACCATTTCGGGGCCGAGATAGCCAGTGGGGTCGATTCTCGTAAACATTCGTATAACATCTGCAAGATATCAACAGCGAATATAGCTTGGAAGGTATTTTAATTTAATTTTGAAGTTTGCGTGAGCGACCGACTCCATAGCGCTATAGACACCCTCGGAGGTGATCCCTACTTCCCTCACATTCCCACGCTGCGGTGAACAAAACAAGTTATGATGACGTCAGAGCCGCCACTTTTCTTTTGCCGCGTTAGTTCCCGAAGTCTATATTTCTCGCCGGCTGGTTGCAAGTGCGTGGCCGTGGCGCACGCTTAGAAAGTTGCCTGTTTGGCGACATTTCAGTCCCGTTTTCTATTCGAAGGTAATTCTTGATGCCGACTGTGTGGAAATGCATCACAGTTCTGTGTGCTGGCGTGGTGAAGGGTTGCACGTGCTAGGTGGCGACAGTTGCACCCAGTTTTTGAAACTCTCTCAAACCGAAACTGAAATGATATTGAGGGGCCTGTAATTAATTATCTGTCGTAAGCTGCCGCAAACGATGCATCGTGTTGTGACTAACAGGCCCCCAGCAACGCGATGCAGCATAAAAACGTGAGGCCAAAGTTTTTGCCAGTACCCCTTTAATGCTTCTTGAAGTGGATTTTGTTCTTTCTAATAACACACGTGAGTTTGTGGCCGTGGTGCCTGTTTCTATTTTGTCCGTGTGTGTTGCGCAGCCAGTCATGAATCGGTACCACCTTGCCCGATAGTCACTACTCTTACAACTTTATGGCCTATTATTTACATGTTCAAGCAGAGCATCGTTATATGCATAAATTAATATAGCCGGCAACTCATATTGCGAAAATTTATTACAATAATGTATATACGTATTGCTTTTTTTCCAAAGTCAGCTTTATAATGTGGCCCGGTCAAAATATTTTCACCGCTAACTAAGGTCAGGAGTTTTCACATGCAGTAGCTATAATTGTACGTGGTTGATGCTGTTAAGGAAATGGCAGACACTATTTGGTGTGCTCAGGCATGTAAGAGACATAAGCTCTGATGTTGTGCCATTATGTTCCAAATGAAATGAACAGCATGGGATATCAAGAGGCATTAAGCCTTACCAGAGTCTGTGACGTCCGTACTTGTATTTACGTCCTTTGCATTACTTTCGGGAGCAGCCGGCACATTCCACAACGATATTCCATCGTTACAGAGTTCTTTGAACACATTGTACCGATCCTCAGAGGGCACAGATGGCTTAGAAGCTTCCGGAAATGCTGTCTGGAAATCAGCAAAATCATCGTCCGTCTCCAATACTTGCTCCGGTGCCGACATACTGTTAGACGAAGGCGTAGCGACCGAAGCCGGAGCGGGCTGGGAATCCAGGGGACTCGAAGAAATGAGAGAGTTCAAGTTGATTTTGAGGCCGAAGTTGAAGGTCTTTGGCATCTTGGGGCTTTCACAAATGTTTCGTTGTTGAGACAGCTGCAGATTATGCGCATTCACCGCCGTAGTAATCTTGGGAGGTTCTAACCGTGGAGAGTCCGGAAGCGAATTCACTCTTCCAATATTGTTGGGTAAGACAGGATGAATAAGAGGTGGCTTGTCCACTGGAACTATAGACTTGCCGTCTGCAAGTGGCGGCGGGTGCTGCGACTGACTTCGTTCTGGCGCCGATTTGAAGTCGTCAAAGTCATCATCAAAATCTCCTGGAGCAAAGAAACAAGGCATACAATTAGATATGTTGGTTATCACTAATACAACACAATTACAGAAAGAAATTTATGTACAGTGCATGGTGAGCATTTACATTCTCCTTAGTGGAGGCTTTTGCAATTTAGTACAGCATTCTCCATCACCAGAAGCAAAGGCAATGGCACCGTTATGTCATGAGAATTACCTAATATTCAATGTAATGGCTGTTACATATTTGGTGATGTCAGACAGCATCAAAACTGATATTTACCTAAAATCTGAGGCAGACTACGGATACTTAGTCAAGGTCACATGGAAATGGTACCATTAAATAGACCAGGCTTATTCAGAGAAATGGTTCCCTTGTTTGTGGTGCTTGACGACATTTAAGCAGAGGTTGCCAAAAACAAGCATAAGATTACTTTAAAAAATTGACCGTGAATGGCAGATTAAAATAACCTATAGTAAATAGGGACTCCTTGCTTCTTATGACTGTAAGAAGGAAATCGCACCTACAGTGAATTTGGCTCAAAGTAGGCACCCTACTTGCTATTGTGCTTATATGTTAAAGGGATTCTGAAGCCCATCTTTGTACAGTTCCAAAAGAGTTATCCCATCAAACCACCTGCCCAGAACTATTCATTTTGGCACAGTAGTGGGGGCAATAAATGATTGTGACATGCAGTACATTGCCGAGCCTCAAAAAGTGACAATGCACAACACTCAGGTTCAGGAGAAAACTGTCTATATAATTATGTCATGCCAATTAACTCCGTAGAGGTCAGTGAATAAAATTTAGCAGCAAGGTCATTCTTCTACAACAGCTTACTAAATGCAACCAACATGTTATTAATCAGAACTAACAGAAAAAAACGAAGGAAAGTATAGGGAATATTATCTGAAGTATATATGATGGAAATATAAAGAAAGT
This sequence comes from Rhipicephalus annulatus, assembly GCA_013436015.1. NCBI lineage: Eukaryota > Metazoa > Arthropoda > Arachnida > Ixodida > Ixodidae > Rhipicephalus > Rhipicephalus annulatus. The sequence continues at coordinate 177,818 of WOVY01015095.1, forward strand.
GAAGTGGACAAAAAGAAATAACAAGCCTCTGACAAGGACCAAACCTGCAACCAGGTCACAGGTTATTCGAAAATCGTAGGAGGCACACCTGACCCAACATTCTGCAGGTTTTTAACAAAATTACATATGGTATATCACAAGTGATACATTAATAAATAATGAGCAGATCGAACTAAACAGAACTGTTTTTATTTGATCTCGTATTTCCAGTTAAGAGGCTCCAGAAAATGAGAAACTTTTCTTGCTCCACCTTATTACACAGATTTCCGACAGAAGTCTCGCTTGGCGAATAAAGTCCTGGAAATCTAGCAGTGTATCATAAATAATGTTAGTTACCAAAACTATAAAGACAGTGAGACTAATCATTAGGTACAAGATGAAAGGTACCCGAACCGGTGAGCTGTGTGGATGGCTTGGAAACTGGTTCGGTAGGCAGCGGGCAGCCATGGTTCAGCAGTGACGGCATGGAGCCAGCAAACACACCACCGTTTGCTATAGCAGCACTACATTCACCGGACGCCCCGACCCCACTGCACGGAGCAGATGACCCTTTGGGCGCACCCGGCGTCACAGACGAAAACGTCGGAGACAGGTGTGATGACATGATCGGTGGCACTGAAGAGGTGGGGAGACCCACCGTTGGCCTTGTCAAAGGTGACGCTACTGGTAACTGACACGTTGACGACGCAACAGTCACCACAGGCTGAGATGCCAGCGTCATCACCGGAGGAACAGACGAAACGAATGTTGCGGGAACAGACGATGAGAACGTTGTGGGCGCAGCCGACACGAAGGTTGCAGGTAAAGACGGTGCGAACATCGCAGGGGCGGAGCTCACAAATGCTGCAGCCGGAATGGACGACACCGCAGGCAGAGGCTTTGCGGCGGGGGATGAAATGTACGTTGCAGCGAGTGCAGACGACGCCGGTGCCGGTGGTAAGGGATTCGCAGTAGACAACGGGAGGAAGCTACCCGAGGCCTGGAATGTTGGGCAGCAAGTCACCGGGGTTTGCTGAGGAACTGGCGGAGATGGCGAGGGCGAAGACCGGTTAGGCCATGCCTGAGGCGGCAGCGGTCCACTTGGAGCAGCACAGAAATTGTTCACGGGGTGGGCAAACATGGGTATGGGGGGCTGCGGCAACCGGAAAAGCAGCTCCAGCTCGGGTGGATAGCCTTTCTGCAAGTGAAGAAGAATGAATCAACACATTGCCAAGTTCTGGCCCGACCAAAGCCACCAAATATCACCTCTTGTCAGAAATTTACATGTAATTTTACTTGCCCTAGTGTGACCAAATCTATAGTAAATGTGAATAACATTAAACCCTTACACTAAACCTAACATTAACACTCTTGAACTCAATCAAAGAAAGGCTATAAGATTTGTATTTAGCAAACTTTCCCCTTTAGATACGCTCAGATTAAATACACGCAAATCACATTCCCTTATAGCAAAAATGCAGGCAAAAAGCTAGATAAGAATTTCTTTATCAACATTGGAAAAAAAAAACTAGCTCTAGATCCAACCCCATATTTGACACCTATAACTTGCAGGCTCTCCCGACACCACCACACGAACATTTGACCGCATACTTTGCTCGCATTGACCTTTTAAGTATTCATACTTTTCGAGAACCATTAGCGAATGGAATTGTCTTACTGATACGTGTGATCACACTGCAAAATAACATTATTCACCTTTATTGCTGTTATGTAAGCTTGTGTGAATACTCGAGTGCTTCGAATATTCTAACAAATAAACGAATGGTACAGTTCAAATTCGTATTTAAAATATTGAAAACTTCGAAGTATTTGCAATCAGCAAATAAATGAATAATGACCTGCATATAACTACCTGTAAAGGTGGTTTCACTGCAGTGCAGCAATGCTAGGCCCTTAATGCACACACTTAGGAGAAATTTGCTCTGCCATGAAGCCCAACTTCAAATTTAAAGGGGCTCTGCAACATGTCTTGAGCATTGTCAAAAAACGCTGCCGATCGGTAGTCGAGGCTCCAGAGAACACGCGAGCCAAATGTTACAGTGCAGTACCTGGCCTGCAATTCACAATAAATTCTTAGAATCAGCTAAAAATTGCTCTCTTCTCTCGGCAAATGACGCCACAAGCTAAAAAATCACTCGTCACAGCTATTGTATCAGCCATTGGCATGGCACGCTCGGTTGTTACTGGGGCCGTCGTGGGAGGCCCCCCATTGTCCACGTGTATGTGCATGATCACACTGAAAAGCCGCATATTCGAAGAAAAAAAAAAGAGAAAGCGCTCTAGGTCACAAGGTCTGAGTGACATGTTTTCCCCCATGAAATCACTCCCTCCTTAGCTTCCAGTACTTTCATCGGGACGAGACAAGAGAATATAAATATAATCCAAGCGTGCGACAAACCATTGCAACTCCACTTGTACTGGACGGACTCCAGAAATTTTTTGCGGCAGTGAATTCGTGAGTCAATAAGCTTCTTTAGTGATCTGATTGCATTGATATGTGAGGTTTAACGTCCCAAAACCACCATATAATTAAGAAAGACGCCGTAGTGGAAAGCTCCAAAAATTTCGACCACCTGGGGGCTTTTTTAGTAAATTCATTCCATGGCTACTTGAAGTTTTCAAGTGTTGCAGGTCCTGTTAAAATGAACATATTACCCTCAAATCACTTCATCATTCTTTAAGCTTAGAAGCTTGTTATGACGGCTTATAAGCTCCAAGAATAATAAATTTTAAAATGTTTTGCATATTAAAGGTTATCCCTCGCATCGTACCAAAAGTCAAATCCGGCTACTACTCAAAGTTGTTTATACTTCCTTTGACTGAAAAAAAAAAGGCATTTGCAGAGAGGTGTAATTTAATAAAAAAAATATAGTGCAGGTTAGGTAGGTTAAAATAAATATGCCTATTTTTCTTTTTAGATCATATATACTGTTTGATTTCCATTCGAAAGTATTTGACCAAATTGAAATTATTTGACCAAATTAACTATTCACTTCCAATTAGCTTTGAACTTGGAATTCACTATTCACACTAGCCTACTGTTGTGTCATTGCCGCTTTTGTATCTGTACCACCCTGCATGGACCATGAGTCCGCAGTAATTAAAGTAAATCTACCCGACCGTGTCTGGTGATCTCATCTATGTGGAATTCTGTGCAACTAATAGATACGTTAAAGGGACACTAGAGAGGAACAATGACTTCGTTCATATTGACAAACTGCACCCTGAGAGTTCTAATGCCATATGTTTCACTATCACAAGTTCATTTTCAGCAGAGAAAATCAACACTGAAGTTTAATTTTTAAGTTTCAACCCATAATCTCCGCGTGTGACGTACGAGATTACAAAATGTATTTTAGGTATTTTCTTGGCATTGGCTCAATTAAATCTTCTGAAACTTTGTATGTCAAGTCTATAACACCCACAGATTACAATGTGTTTAATAAATATTTATCGATTGAAAGCTGCGTAGAACCCAGTAGGTGCCTTCGAAATTTCTTGCATCACGGTATTTGATGCGGGAACCTTAAGGGGACATCGCGACCCGCATTTTGTTTTTGGACGTTTTCTCACTAAGCGTCATGTGGCATCAAAAGGGGTGTTTTCGGAATCGTGAAATTGTACTTCACTAATACGCTAAAAATCGTTTTACTTTTTAGTGTCCCTTCAATGTGGCCTTGACTTACCTGCACAAGTGCAACCATAGCGAGAGTTGCATACAGCTCTGGCTGCGTCAGCGACCCGGGCACGGTTCGGCTACAAATGTCCCAGATGCGACCCAGAGTGGATCGGGACAGCCCCGACGACAGCAGCAGGGAGCAGACCAGGGTGCTTTTGATGCCGCTGGGACCCGACAGCTGCTGTTCCAAGTCTCGGTAAACAGCAGGCACATCACCACGTTGGCACCAGACGGGTAAATGGGTGGTCGGTGCGGCATCTGCATAATTAAATAAACAAGTTGTACACTGAAAATAAATTTTCAAGATGGATGTCTTGGATGCCTCAACAAATGCGAAACGTGATCATCGGGGGCGGAGCCCTGCGTAGGTGGTGTCAATAAGAGTGATGCGAAAATTCATATGCACCCTAGTTCAAGCAAACCACACTGTATCAAGGCAGGAATTGGCATTTAAAGGTTACCTTCCTTCCAAGCCATTCTCTCTTTTTCCTAAACATCTAAGTTGAAGACAGGGGCTAAGCCTTGCCTTCTGCGGCACTACGCTGGTGCACCAGAAATTGCAAAGGCCATGCTCTCGTCTGTTTGGTCTATCTCTGAACTTCCAAGAGCTGCCAGAAACTGGGCTGTTCATAAAGATTCACTATCGCACCTCCACTGGCACAACACCAAGAAGCTCATTCGGATTACATGCACATGTGACATAGCAAGAACAATGCCATGTCCCAGAGCAGGGGCCTCTGAAAATTTGGCGAGGTGGTGCACCATGATCTGCAGCGGTGTGCATAAAATCTCGTAACAAGTTACAGACTACACCCACCACACAAGTTGGCCACATGAGCAGAGAAAAACTACGCTTCCACCTCAATCAGCTTGCAACAGAACGTTGTCGAAATATATTTAATGCTAACGGGTTGCGAAATCTTTTGCACAGCTTCCTGTATAATTTTTTTCAAAACTGCGAGGTAAATCTTACGTGGAGCGAGGCCAAGCTGTGGTGGCCGTGGCATGTTGAATCCGGGAGCATAGCTGTGCTTCGTGGTGCCAGAAGCACCACCGAGTCGGGGCTTGGCAAAGCTCGAACCCCGACTTTGCTCAAACAGGTTCGAACATTCCATCATCTTCTTCTCGAGTGCTGAAACAGATGAACGAGGAGCATGTACAAACAGTGCAATTTGTGCAAAAGCAATTAAAAAAAATGGAAACGAAGAACCACATCTTATTCTCATGAGCAAAACGTCTTTAACACTGTCCACCTTGCTGAACACAGGAAAAGAACTGTCCTGTCCGTAGGTGCCCCCTATGTAATCCATTGTGCTTCCGTTATGCTTGAATGTTCGAATAGCCAAGTAGCTCGTGTCTTTTGTTAACAGCTCGTCTGCTCGGAAATCATGCAGAAAGGCACAAAGTCATCTGGAAATATCCATTTTTTAGATGGCAATTAGCTCTGTCAATTTAAAAAAAATTTGAACAGATTTCTTGCATTTTTGTGATCCTGACAATCAAGTAATTACACAGTGACTTGATAATTCTTAGTTCATTAGTGAGCTGTGTCTGAATAACAAATTTGGACTCTTCCCATATATACCAGATACAGGATAATCTACTTTAGATCCACCCTATTTGAACATTTATCATGAAAGAAGCTAAGGCATGCAAGCACAGATGCAAGAGAACAAGACAGTACAAAAACTGGCTCTCGTGTTGGCTTGGCCTCCGATATTACCTTCTTGTTTGCACACCTTACCTTATTTTATAAAGAACTGTTACCAACTAGCTCATGTTTCTGTCATTTTGAATACTCAGGAAGTAGCATCAACCCAATGAAAAGACATTTTTACAATGTAACAAATTCAGTAAAGCAGCAAAAGATATAGGAATCTTGTGGTATTCTTGTGCAAGAGCCCTTTTGCAAATAATCTAACAAAATCTTTTGCAAATAACTCAGAGACCTATGTTAGAAAGCGATGCAGTTACGAGATGCCACTGGAAACAGTCATATTACAAATAAGTAATGCAGTCATGCTAAGCTAATGTTGACCCTCGTCTTGCATTTTTTTTTTCCTTAGTGTTCCTGAGCCCATGGCAAAACTAAACTACAAAATGCTGCAAGACTAGCAAGGTTTGTCAGCAGTTACTGAACGAATTGCGTTTGCTGCAGCATTAAATTGATCAATATGCCACTAATGAGCAATGACATACAAATGCTTCCAAGTGCCGAGTTGAGTAGCTAACAGGTACCTAATACTTAAGTTACATCGACCTAATGTCATGCCAGTAGCATTACTGAACATTCTTCCAGGTAGGGAGTACAGTAACATCCTTCTGGAGTAGACTGTATTGCATTAACATTGCTATTTATGCATTTAGCTGTATGCAATTTATTTTAACATGAAAAGCATGGCAAAGCACACGACAACTGCAAGACTTGTAACATCCTAAACCATTATACAGATATAGTGAGAGGCATAGTGACAGATACACTATGCATTACACAGACATAAAGACATGCCCACTTAACCTCACCTAGGTTATATCAACACCACAGAAAAATTATATACAAATTTATGCAATATCAGGTACACTAGTTCTCCCAAGCATTCAAAGCATCCTATTACCAAGGCTGGTTGCTTTAATGAGTGAGAAGATCATTTAAAAGAGAGATTGCACTGAAAACACCATAGTGACAAAACAAAACTAGCCTCTATGCTTCACTTCATAAGCAGAAGGCAATGCCACAAAACGTATGCCAGCCATAGTAGTCTGGCTGTGCGTTTTCAAAATGCAGTCTTTTTTATTTTCCATGTTTTCTATAATTACTCCACGTATTGACGAAAAAATTGGACGCATCGTTTGACATGTGTTTGCTCCATGCTGGCGGCAAGTTATCTTTCCATCCACTTCTCGTTCTTCACATCTACATATAAATACCTCCAAAAAGCAACCGCGATACTTTCCTTGGCTTCCTAGCCTGTTAGTTCAAGTTAATGTTGTGCACTCCACATATTACAGCTTGTGGACTCAATTTTACATCAAATAGCACACCGAACATGCATATCGTCGCAAGACATTCCTGCTAACTGATGAATGTGCGAGCAGCCCAACGAAAAGGACAAACGAAGTGCTCATGTGGAAATTCAGACACCACCACCACCACAATTATAATATAATAGGCCGTTTCCCACTCTTTTCCTTGTGGCAATATTCCTGCTTCCTCAAGTCGACCGGTCCCGTTCAAGTTGCCAGTGGCCATAGAATTCTATGGCCACCAGTCGTGGAAACATGCAACTAAGCTCAATCGCTGATAAATAAAACTTTTTTAAAAAATTTAATTTATACATAATTTTACGAAGTAAAAGTGCGACAGTTATCTTCCTGTGAAATCATGTGGTGCATATTTGAAATATTTTGTATTCACGATCTTCCTTTCATTGAAATGCACTTTTTTTGTGTGTTATGAATGCATGCAGTAACAGGGGCCTTTTTAGCTTTCACAGCATTGACTGCTGTGCATATTATGCTTTGTTTAAAAATAGTGAATAGTAGTGGACCAGATATAAGTAACTGCACTGCACACAAAATGCTGTGTGCCCAATAACAGCTCATTTTCATCTAATGAACGGCATTAACAATGTCACATGTTCACACAACTCGGCTGACTAATTGCAGTGGTTGTGCACCCTCTGTACAATACACCGCAAGTGCACTACTCAACTTTCGATAGTCATGTTATGACAGCACTGACCCAAGCATGGCTATCAAAATCAGAGAGGTGCCACACAGAATTTGTGATGTACATTGATATTTAGATGCTTTGTTGAACAATTTATTTATTAAACACAGAACATTCCATCTTTGATGGCAAATTTATCCAATTACCGAATTTTCTTGCATGCAACCTGCACAAAAAAAAGTGCTTAAAAAAAGAAGGTACCGGTTATATCAATTGAGTCCAATGCATATCTTGTTTTTCTTTTTAATTTATAGTTAGGAATGTGGATTATATGGAAGAAAATACATTAATTTCTTTGCACAAAATAAATACAGACAATTTCTAGAACTCTAACAGATCACTCAATATTTAATTTTTTTTTGTATGCATTTCTTTTGTAAACATCAGTCAGGTGCACTGTTACAAAGACATACTATGCCTACAATGATTAAATATATTGACAGTGCTGCAGTGTACACTTGTGGAGCAACTTTGTTATTATACGATGAACCTACTCGTAATGAGTGAACGTGAGAGTCATATTTGTTACACAAAACAAACATTGCACTACTCCTAGCATGTGTATTCAATAAAAGATTAACAAACATGAACAAAACTGCATACACAAAATTATTGTTTCCCTAGCTACAGCTCTGCGATTCAGACTTGGAAACAAAGCATAGTATCCAGAAAATAACGAATACTTAAATATGGCGCAAGGTTTCTTGAAGGTAATCTTAGAGTATTGACAAGAGTTTCAGGTCATGTGCAGGTGGTCTACCTTTCTTTGGGATTAGCACTGATAAACATTAAGGACATGCACATATATGCAGAAAAGGGGAATGTGACATGCCTCTATTCTTTTTCTCCATATGCAAATCTACCACTAGAAAAATCCTAGCACTGCATGCTTGTAACACAACTCGCGGCGAAAAGCGCAGCCCATGCTTAAAGGACTATATTAAAACCTTATAGTTTTCAACACATGTAGTTACTCGCAGAAAGAATTTTGGAAGTGCTAAGTCAGATACGCCATTGCAGAGAAGGTACGGTTTAAGTAAAATAAAAAAAAATGGGGCAGGCTGCCATACCTTCCTCAATTAATATTGTCAAATCAATGTAAAAACTTACATTTTTTTTTTACATTTCAGGGTAAGCGTAACGAACACTATAAATAGAAGTTTACCTGCTTACACTAAATACAAGTAGCATTGCCTAGGTTAAATATTTCTGATTAGTGGCATAGTTACCGCTTAGTGGTTGCTTGTTTCCTTGCTTGCTGGCCATTTCGCCCCTGTTCGGGCCGCCGCAGCCGCCTGCGAGAACGAAAATGCACTTCACGCTCGCACTTGACAACGTCAGTGTCGGCAAGTGTTGGGAACAAGTAATGACCTATGGCATCGGCAATCTGCCGCCCACTTGTGCGGGTGTGCGCGGTTTGACCCGACTGCGCAGTCAGAAGAGTTGCGTGTTTGCCGCGGTACGTCTCATTGTCAAAACGCGAGAAAAAACACGCGAGGGCGCCAACCGATAACCCGAAGGAGGGAAAGCCCGGCAGACAGGAGCGCACTCGAAGTGTCGCCGGTGCGCGCTGATAACGGACGGTTCGGAATCGTCGGCACGACGACAGTGAGCTACCGCGCGCAAGCAGTGTCGCGTAGCGCGAACCAGATTTCCGCTGTGACGACTGCTTTTTTTGTTTTGTTTCCGTTGCCGCGTCTGCGGCGTGCCGCAACTTGACGAGACCCGAAGCCAACGGAGACCGAGCACAACGCACCTGTACGGCGCGAACCCCGCGATGCATCGCAGCAGCGCCGACGCTACGGTGAAGGTCGCCGAAGCTATCTCGCAACTCTGTGACAGCGCTGGAGCGCGACCGCCGCATTCGCTCGACTAGAATCGCCTACGCGTATCCAAAAGCAACCAGGAATCGAGCGAAGGACTTCCGCCTAATCACGGCACCGTCAGAGCTGGCACGGCACATCAGCCATATGTCGCTTATTGCATTTCGTTTTCGTCCGCCAAGGAAGCGATAAGGCTTCACAACACCTCGAGTGGCCGCGAGCGGAGGTCCTTACCCTCGGAGACCTTTAAGCGCCGAAGCGCGAACAGGCTTTGCTCGCGCAACTCACAAATGCGGTTAGTTGGGGACAGGACGGCTGGTCAAGCTGTTAGCTTTCGTTTAAACGTAAGAAATATCGCGAAAGCATTACTCACCTCTTCGCGGCGTCTGCTTGCTCCGCTTACCTGCTGCGCTCGATCACCTGGCGGCTTTTCGCCGCACTACAAAGCATGTCATGGTTGCCGCGGCATGATGCTGTTCGCAGCTGTTTCTCGGTGACATTGTCCGAATAAATTACATCGCCAGACAGCGCACTTAGCACAAATGTATGAATTTGACAACAAAAAAATTAGGCGTTTTATGTGTTTAGCGAGACAACAAAAACCACAAGTATTACAGGTGTCAACTTTCAATTGCGATCGAACACTAATCTCGATAGCGCCCCGCCGTGGTGGTCTAGTGGCTAAGGTACTCGGCTGCTGACCCGCAGGTCGCGGGTTCAAATCCCGGCTTCGGCGGCTGCATTTCCGATGGAGGCGGAAATGTTGTAGGCCCGTGTACTCAGATTTGGGTGCGCGTTAAAGAACCCCAGGTGGTCAAAATTTCCGGAGCCCTCCACTACGGCGTCTCTCATAATCATATGGTGGTTTTGGGACGTTAAACGCCACAAATCTATTCTAACTAATCTCGATAGCATTTTTGCGCAATCAAACTAAAATAGATCAGCAATGTCGATCGGGCTCGATGACATGCGACGATTCCAGGTCTTTGTAGCTAACCCGAGTTGTGTCATTACCTTAGGCATCACAGCACACATGCTAATTAAGTAGAATGTGTAAAGGACGTCAAGAGTAGCAGTTAAAAAATAGTTATGGGCGAGTAAGATAGGTGCTGTAGCGCATGCACGTATTTTATATACAATGGCTTTCTTTGATATCAATTTCATACCAACACACGTCATTTTGTACAGGATTTATTTTTTTATTAAGCGATATTGCACCTCGCATACGATTATTTCACTTCCCCACTACGCAATTATGCTATGCCTAAAAGAACCACAAGAACATGAATTCACTGGTAGAGACCTTTATGAGAATCGAGAACATCAAATGCCTACAACAGAAACAATTCTAACATTTAATTAAGTTGCAAATGATTTAGGCGCTTCCTGGAAAACATATAGAATGAATTATTCAGGACACTGCATGCGTGTATAAGGCACAGCTGATTCTATCTTTTAGTCCTGCTTCATATCCCCCTCCCCCGACCAAAGTTTTAACACTTTGAAAGCAACTTGTTTTGAAAATATCTGCCTACACGATGCCCATTCCAAGTGACCACTCCAGTTGCACACAACTACATGTGCATTAAGAATGGCAGAAACTATGTTTTAAATTTAACATGGCTCATGTACGACATATTGGGATTAGAATCTGCCAACGTGTCATTTGCATAAAACCCTTCTTTGGTCTAAGGGAAGCATCACATTTGTATTTTCATTGCATGTATACGGTTTGAATATTCTTTTTTTTTAATCAGTACCAGTGCATATGCTTACATGCATACAAAAACATACAGGTAAAGAAAATAGCACAAAAAGAGTTGGACAGAGACAGTATTGCACGGGGTATACACACATAGTGACGATATTTTTTTTTAGCCCAAACAGGAAAAAAAAGAAAGGACTAGCTGCGAAAAGAAGAAGACAGTGCACAGGGCAAGCGCTAACAGAGGTCAGGAATCCCGATGGGAAAAATGAAACCAGCAACAAAGTGGTACATGCTAAGATTGGAGAAAAACGGGACACACACACTGGAAGTGCTGTACCCTTCCATTCTAGCGTTCTGTCTTGTTTGGGCTGATTTTTTACAACATGCATCGATTCCAACTTACTGGAATCCACTACATACACAGTGCTCAATGAAAAAAAAAGAAAATTAAAAACATGAACTGATACCAACACGACAAACTTTTCATCCTCTACAAGCATCCACGCATGGCACCTCGAGGTTTACGTGACCACAAAAAATGCAGTGCATACTAAATTCTGAGCCGATGAAGCATTACTTCATGACATGAAGCAGAGCGTGAGCTTTTGTGAAAAATGCCAAATACAAGTGAATTATTTCGATGGGGTTTCGCAGTGTGGTGACTATGAAAATACAGCATGATGAAAAACTGCATATTTAGGAATGTGGATGTAAGGGCTAGTTAGTTTAACATCTAGCAAATGGGAGCACTCGTCTTGGTGAATTGGGGAGCACTCAGGTTGAATAATAAAGTGCATACTTAACTACTATAATTGGTCATGCTTGTAGAGCACAAAGGGACCACAAGCACCGGAGAAAATATAGCAAGGGTTGAATAAGCACATGATACCAGGGTGCCCTGATACTGTGCCCTTTTAGCCATTGCCTATAAATACATATGCCATATATATTTTCATTTTTAATAAATATTTTACTTTTGTATATAAATCATACTGAGTGAATTTTTAATAAGGAGGTAAACAACCCCTTTCTTTGCACCGGATAACACTACACAGCAGTTTTGGTTTCGCCCTCACACAATGCACCCATTTACAATAATGACTGCAATGACGTGTCATGACTCCTCAGGAATTACATTACTTTCAAACAGTGAATGAGTGTTGAAGATAGTGATACAAGCCATCATTAGCATCAAGGAATGGACCATAAAGGCGACGAAGTTGACGATTGAACAAAAGCTTGTGTTTTGCCACTCCGCCATCTTGGTTCAAAGACACTGTGTGCTCCGTGTACTATCTGTAAATATATTTCTACCCTCTGTCTACTCTCACTCCGTGACATTTTGGTGGTGGTGCAGGGTAACAAGACGGAGCGACACAGTGGCCGACGTTTGGTTTTTTTCACGATGGCACAAGAGGGTAGAGGTCCAGCTCCCGCAGCGGCCACCACAACGACGACTGTTGTTCTGCCCCAGCTGAAAGACCCTGGCACGTTCTGCGGGACCGACAACGTCGACATTGAAGAATGGTTGCCGCTGTACCAACGAACAAGCAGGAATTATCGCTGGGACGAAACGCTCATGCTGGCGAACATCCTATTTTACCTGAAGAGGACAGCCAAAGTTTGGTTTGAGAACCACGAAGTGGAAATTGGCAGCTGGGATGCGTGCAAAGAAAAGATGCGGGCACTTTTCGGCAAATCCACTGGAAGGAAGACAGCGGCCAAGAAGGAGCTGGCATCTCGCGCTCAAACGTCATCGGAGTCGTACCTGTCTTACATACAGGACGTGCTCGCCCTTTGCCGCAAAGCAGACGACAGCATGGAGGAGTCCGAGAAGGTAGCGCACATACTATTAAAAGGCATGGCCAATGACGCTTTCAATTCGCTAATTTGCAAGGACTGTGACACAGTAGTTGCCATCATCCGAGAGTGCCAGCGCTTTGAGGCCGCCAAAAGCCGACGTATTTCCCATCATTTCTCTCGACTTTCCAACACAGCAGTAACATAGTCGTGCGAAGACATGCCTGTACTACACCCACCGCTGACTGTAAGCACATCACGAAGATCATTCGTAAAACTTGAAGTTTTGTCTCCCGCTTCAACTTTCTCTCGTGCCTGTGAGTCCAGCTCCCAAATGGTGCCTTTGTGCATGCCATCGTTCACCAAGAGCTTTCGAACGTTGGCCTAGAATTTGTGTGCACCACCGCCCCCTTCCGACCGATTGACCGTCGTCTGCCAGCTCCACTGATGCCGACTTCGACAAGATGATTGCGCCAGACCTCATTCTAGCACAGGCAGCCGATCTCTGGCATATTTTGGCATCCTTCAGGGACATCTTCGACTTTGACGACAACCCTTTAGGTCAGGCATCAGGTGTACTCACAGGATCAACAGTGGAGACGCCAGCCCAATCCGACAACATCCTTATCGCGTGCCACATGCAGAGCGACAAGTGATACAGCTTGAAGTTGATAAAATGCTCACAAAAGACATCATTGAACCATCTTGCAGTACATGGGCTTCACCAGTCGTTCTAGTAAAAAATAAGGATGGCAGCTGGTGCTTCAGTGTCGACTATGGTCACTTTAAACAAGGTCACGCGCAAGGACGTCTACCCACTGCCACGGATTGACGATGGCATCCCTCGACTGCCTGCACGGGTCTGCCTACTTCTCCTCTATCGACCTGCGTTCAGAATACTGGCAGATTTTTGTCGACGAATTAGACCGTGAAAAGACTGCATTTGTTACACAGGATGGACTTTTCCAGTTTAAGGTAATGCCCTTAGCCATCTGTCACCTTAGCCATCTGTCAGCTGTTCTGGAAGTTTTCAGAAGGGCAGGCCTACAGCTCAACTTCTCCAAATGCCGCTTCGGCCGCCAAGCAATCACTGTGCTAGGCCATCTTGTCAGTGCTAAAGGCGTGCAACCGGATCCCGACAAAATCCGCGTCAAAAGATTTCCCCGCACCACGTTCCACGAAAGATGTCTGGAGCTTTGTCAGCTTCTGTTCCTATTTCCGGCATTTCGTCCACAACTTCGCCAACATTCCCTTGACACAGCTACTGAAGAAGGACACACCGTTTTCTTGGGGTCCCCAGCAAGCCAATTCGTTTCACTGACTTACTGCGTTGCTCACTTCCCGGCCCATCTTGGGTCATTTCGATCCTTCAGCGCCAACTGAAGTTCGCACCGACGCCAGCGGACATGGTATTGGCGCTGTCCTCGCCCAGCGGCAACAGGGTCAAAATCGTCTAATCGCCTACGCAAGTCGCCTCCTCTTCCCATCAAAGTGCAAGTTTTCCATCACTGAGCGTGAGTGCCTCGCTCTTGTATGGGTAGTTGGAAAATTCTGACCATACTTGTTCGGCTGCCACTTTTCGGTCATCACGGATCACCATGCCTGTCGTCCTCCCTCAAAGATCCTTCTGGACGCCTGGGTCGTTGGGCTTTAAAGCTACAGGAATATAGCTTTCACGTGATCTACAGGTCTGGTCGAATGCACCAGGATGCCGACTGTTTATCTCGCCATCCTGTCGATCCCCCTGACCTCTCAGCGCACGATTCTGATGCCTGTGTCTTTGCCATTTCTGATTTCACAGACATACATAGGGAACAACTCAGTGATGCCAATTTGCGGTCTATCATACGCCGTCTAGCTTCTGACACCTCGGACTCTTCCCTTCGCCTGTTCACGCTTCATGACAAAATTCTCTGTCGGCGCAACACAAGCACCAAAGGCCCAGAACTTCTTCTGGTAGTTCCTGCAATGCTCCGTACCACTGCGCTCGAACAACATCATGATGTCACAACTGCTAGACATCTCAGAGCAGCCCGCACGTATCACTGTGTACGGCGTCGATTCTTCTGGCCTGGCCTTTACCACTCTGTGAGCCGATACGTTGCATCTTGTGAGTCCTGCCAGCGCCGCAAGCATCCTTCATTGGCAGCACCTGGCACACTTCAGCCTATCAACATTCCAACAGACCCATTCTACCGCATCGGCCTCAATCTCATTGGACCATTTCCAACGTCTGAGTAGGAATAAGTGGGTAGTGGTGGCTACAGACTACGCGACACGGTTTACCTTCATGCGAGCGCTACCAACAAGCTGTGCTACTGATGTCGCGGACCTTCTCCTTCATGACGTTATTCTCCACCATGGAGCGCCGCGTCAACTGCTGACCGACCGTGGTCGTTCATTTCTCTTCAAGGTCGTGGACGACATTCTTCGCTCGTGTTCCACATGTCATAAACTCACCACTGCCTACCACCCGCAAACAAATGGACTCACTGAGCGCCTTAACCGCACACTGACGACAATGCTTTCCATGTATGTCTTCGCAGGTCATTGTGATTGGGATGCCACTTTGCCTTACGTGACATTTGCCTACGACTCATCACGACACGACACCGCTGGCTTTTCTCCCTTCTATCTCTCGTAGGGCCGTCACCCCACTTTGCCTTTTGACACTCTTCTGCCATCGCATACTGACACTCCAACCGAGTAGGCTCGCGATGTAGCTACTCGGGCTCGAGCGGCCCGCCAGGTTGCCCGGGATCGCCATTGTGCCTCGCAGCTCTCTCAAAAGGATCGCTACAACAGCCATCACAGAGCTCTCTCTTACTCCCCAGGATCATTGGTCTTGCTCTGGACTCCCTCCTGTCACGTTGGTCTGTTCTCGAAGTTCCTACTTCGCTACAACGGGCCTTAGAAAGTCTTGCGCCAACTGACCGAGGTCACCTATGAGATCGCCCCCTTGGACACTCCATCCTCATCGTCTCTGCCATCCACTGATATTGTACACGTCTCCCGCCTTAAGCCGTACTTCTCTGTGCAGGATCGCACGCTTTCTTAAGTGCCGAGACGGCACCAGCGGTGGCTTTCACCAGCGGTGGCTATAGAATACAAGCCATAATTAGCATCAGGGAATGGACCATAAAGGCGACGAAATGACGATTGAACAAAAGCTTGTGTTAATGTTGCCTCTCCGCCATCTTGGTTCAAGGACACTGTGTATTCCGTGTACAATCTTTAAATATATTTCTACCCTCTGACTACTCTCACTTCGTGACAATAGGATCTAGCGAATGAAATGATATCTGACAAGATGAAGACAAATATAAAAGAGGGAAGTAATATGGAGCTTCATAATGTTTCGTTCTGTACGCTCTCTTCTTGCGAGGTGTTTTTAGCGTCCCAGAACTTCTTTAGCTTGTGAGGTGGTGGCTCACGATCCCCTCCAGTGGCCAACATCTGCTTGCTGACTTTGGCTATTGTCGTGAAGCTGCAACCTGTGACCTAAAGTTGGAGAGCATTAAAAATAGATTGAAGTAAATCAACGACTGTCAGAGATACAACAAAGCAGCACTTTTTCAAACTGTGCTACATTATTCACCATCAATGCAAAGGGTAGCTACAAGCATAATTAGTGACAGTTAAACAAAGTAATCAATGAAATATAACCAGGTGGTATTTAGTGCACCTGAAATGGACAGTGCAGATGAAAATTACAATAATTATTATATAAATGCACAAACATTTAGGTCGTCTTGGCCCGACTGCCCTACAGCTGTACAGGAACATTACCAGGCTAATCCAATTAAACATACTAAACCGCATCTGTGATCTGGCTTTCACATGCCAGATATCACCATTACAAGAAGTCAAGAGGCCAGGAAAACTTGTAGGGGAGCCTTTCTAGGTCCATCAGTGCAATGTGTTCCGGACATAACTGATCAAAATGTTTTTCTTGCCATCATCAGCATTATGCATACATTAACAATTGCAGTAAAAGCTCGTCGATTCGAACTCGGAAGGGACTGGAAAGCTTTTCAAATTAAGTAGAGTTCAAATTAGTGGGTGGCTGCCACAATGAATAAACAGCATGCCGCACTGAGTAGGTATAACCCAAAGAACGCACCTCTGGACTCAATTGTTATAGCAAATCTTGCACTCCTACATGCCCGTGGCAGGTGATTTCGTACATTAAGTTCATGAAGGTCTAACAGCAAACACATTTAATTGATCACTCAGTGATACACCAGAGAGAAGCCCCAATATGCATTGATGCAAGCAATGAGCCTTAATGTCAAAATATATAACACTGTTTATTCCCCAAAACAAATTTATCTACATGGCAAAGTTAGAGCAATGAAAAATTAAAGTAATCAGTACTTTGCATTGGCATGCGTTTCTTCTGTAGCGACTTCATGAGCCTCACTTGCATCTAGCGAAAAAGGCCCTGAGCCGCATCCGAAGTCTCATCTGCTGAAAAATGCTGCTGTTTTGTTGCTCCGAATTTCCAGTAAACTTGGCTTAGTTTGGTTTTGCAACACGTTGTGTGCACTGGGCCAAATTCTGCAAGGATCAATGAAAACTGGGGACTCCCAGTTCGAATTAACTAAGGTAGATCTCTACGTGTTTGATTTATCGGAAGCTTCCCCCCCAGAGGGCTGTGCTGGGACCAGGGCACCACTACAAATCAACTGTGAGTTCCAATTAAGTGAGTTCAAATTAACGAGAGTTTACTGTAATTAATGCAACTGAACTATTCTCATGACATAATCTATGACATAATCTAACTCAAAAGAAAGAAATCTGTGAAAAAAACTGTTGCATAAGCAAAACTTCATTTTAGAAATAAAGTGCGCAATGCCACAGTGTCGCTTTAGCACGCACGTTTCAGTTTCCTTGGTTCTTATGTAGGTATTATGTTTTATAAAACATGTTATTCTCTATTTACTAAATAAGGCAGAGCAAGATGAAAGGTTGAAGAGATGAGAAACGAGTAGTCTTTTCTTGTCTTAACGGCCCCTGAAGTGACACCCTGTTTTTGACAGTTTTGAAACTCTCTATTTACCAAAGCACTTGTGCCCTTACTTTAAAAGTTTCAATGAGTTTTTGTTGTTGTACAGTCCTATTTTTTATTTTACATGCTATCAGTGTGATGCCTCCAAGGTACAATGTTTAAACAAATATCTGCAGCAACGCACCCAGGAGATGAACTTGTAGCAGTTTGTCGAGTTTGGTCCACTGGGAGTGAGCATCTCGGCGAGAACGCGGCGATTCTCGATCTGGCCCATCTGTGACCGCTGTCGCCACTGACTGACCAGTGTTGCGTATCGCTGCGCAAGTCCTGCACACCTCTGCTGGCAACACTTGTCCTCGGCAAGTTGGTCCAGGCTCCTCAGCTTCCCGAGCGCCGCCTTTCCCTTGGTCCGCTGAATTCTTCGGCCTTTCTGCACATTTTTAAATGGACAGGCAATATGACACTTCAATTCTTACTGCTCATCAAAGAGAAAAAAAAATCAGGGCTCTTGCTCTATCAGAAAAATAAGAAACTGAGAGGCTTGGTGTGTCTGTGCCCAGTGCACTACTCTTCCTTTTTTCTATCGCATTGTGCAATTCTCTCTCCTAACTGTTCCCTCCCTCTATGCCAGGAATGGGACATCTGCCTGCATAGCAGCGCAAAACTTCAGTAGCTACAGGTAACGATGATGGTCATGTGTTCATACACAGGTAACAGTGAAATGTGGAAACTTGAAATGACAAGTCGCCTCGGTAACCTTGATAAAAGATCACACTGCTGAACCAGAAAGCCCACGACCGAGAGAGCACCAATTATTGGAAAATGGCACATACAAAGGACATTTATTGATGCTCATGGATGCCATTATTTTTGCAGTCACACATAGAACACCAACGACACTTGTGAGGTAATACTAGCTTCCCCTGAAAATCATCCTCTCTTTGTTTGTAGCATGAAACTACAAAGAGATCTCTACCCGGATTTCTTAGAAGGACAGCATTTTAGCCAACGGAAAATACATCCAGATGCAGGATTCCAACTTGAGACAAATGGCCTCTCAAGGTGGTGGTCATGAAGGTGCTGATTAATTAAGATTAACAGCTTGAAACTTCCCTTCAGTTGCACACAATCCAATTCAAACTGATTCAGTGTTTTTCTCATACCTCAATAGGCAGAGCATTGGCAACATAGACGAATGGACAAGACAAATGCAAAAGGTCAGGTGCACTTTTATTTGTCTTATTCCATCATCCACGCTAACTGTTCACTGTGTTCTTAAAGACTTGACCTTCCAGTTCAGATAGAAGAAAAACACAGGTATGCTTTCTTTAGACAACAAAAGGCCCCAAGCAGAATATGTATGAACTGTCATGTATTTAATTTAGACCCATTACAGTATAAACCGCTTATAACTTATGTCACGGGAGTTGCGAATATCCCCAGTATAAGTGGTACCGCACTATAACCAATTAAACTTTTTTCAAGGGCCGCAGTTGCACAAAATGTGTTGAGCATGCAGCCTTGCGTCTTCGAAAATTGAAGCATGTGATGCCATGCTGCTTACAACAATTAAAGTTTCCGAATGGTAAAAAAAAAAAGATTAGCAACCAAAGAATCACGTAGCAAACGAAATGAATGCGAAAAGAGGGGGGGGGGGGGGGTCCAACAAAAACGAAAGCACGGTGTAAGAATTTTACACTGTACACTGTAAAAGAAAGCAACTTCACGAAAATTCCCGGACCATTTCGCAGACCGCCTCAGTTATGCGCATTACACAAAATCTACATAGAATCACATCCAAAATTTCATGTGCTGAAAGGCGCCAACCATTGGATTTCACGGGCGCGCTCACGATTTCAAGACATCGCAATCGAATCGCAAACCACCATTCGATACTACATATGCCTACCTACTTTTCATTGACGATATGTATCCCTTCCCTTCAAGTGCAGCCACCGCAAAGAGTTTCATTGATTCCGTACTGAACCGCCATTTAGCGAGCAACCACTACCGAAATGCAACCAAAGCTGATTAGGTCTAGCCTGCCATTCTGTATGCTGTCGCGGGAAGTTTTTCCAAGATATAAAGTTCGGGTGCCGAAAAGATAGCACTCGAGTACTGAACCAAGATCAGCGCGCGTGATATGAAGTTTGCGTTCACGGTCGGGATATCAACAATGGACATTCGCAAAGCTTATGTACGACTGCGCACTGGCAGCAAATTAAGGCAAAAGCTGGCATGATAAAGCCGTAAAAGTTTTCAAATTTACGAACCAGGTAGCTAACAGGATATCTGTAGCAAGCTTGGAATGTATAAAAACAGCGCGAAAATAGAGACAAAGACTGAAGAATAAATGATACGAGCGCTGAGCAAGCTCAGCGTAGCGAGCTGGATATTGTCATTACTGATCTCTAGCAAGTTTGATAACGAGACCATTTTTACCGACAGGAAAGTCTTAAGCGCAGTTGATAAGGAAAGGATAATACGTGTTATGTCGAGCCGCGCGCAGCCGGCAGCAAGCGACCCGAACCACGCTAGCGACACTGTAGCCGTGTCGGCGCCGGTGCAAGAACTTCCTGGACAACTGCCTTTTTCCCTTAATTACTCAGCGAGCAGGCGCGGCATGCCACAGACTTTTTGTTTCTTTCCTTTTTCCTCCCTCTGCCCTTCGTTTGTTCACTCTGCGTCCCCTCCTCCTCTGTAACCACCTTGTTGCTCGCTCCCAAGCGGCGCACCCAGCGCACCTCCTTTTATACGCACATTCGGTACCACATTCGTCACAACGATTTTCTGGCAACCACATTATAACCGGTCTTTCGTCTTGGATGACTACACAATAAGCGGCATGCGTATACATAAGGTTCTATGGGAGGGTAAACGGGAGTCAAAAAAGACCGCATTGTAACCGGTCCTGCACTTCAAGTGGTTACATTATAACTGGTCTACTCTGTGTCTAGTTGAATGAAAACCAAATGGCCATACTTTGAACTATCTTGTTAAATAGGTAAGAAGGCTCCCTTACATTAGGTTCTGTCTTGAGGTTTCTGTGAAGAAAGTTGTTGGAATAGAGGAGCACCTTCTGCGTTGCTCGTTCACACAGCTTCATCTCTCGCAAACGAGGCCGATGTTCATTAACAAACAGCTCAAAGGACTCGCTGTGCTTTTGACCATTGCCCATACCAACTGCATGGCTTTTTCCAACACGCTTGACCTGGAAATGCAAGGACGTGGATATTGATTAATCAGGTGTTCACAAAAACGAGTGAAGTAAGCAGGGCAAACAGCGTTTAAGTCACATGCCCAGAGATGTGATTGACCGAAGCAACACTGCCGCCGCTATGACCTCGCATTGAAACAGCATAACAACCATTTGTAGCAGTTACTAACCAAACATTTTCAAATGCAAATATTTGCCTACAAGTTGAACCTTTATGCTACATGCTTGAAGAAGTAGATCAATGTGAAAATGCAGGTATCTTTACTTAGAATATTGCTCTTAATTCGTTTCTTTAGAGTCATGACCTTAAGGCACCTAGCCACCTCATATTTGAAAATGAATATGACTCCACCTGATGCTTCAGTTACAGTAATGAAAGCTTAACTTGTGTAAATTTTCCATTCGTTCCATTTACTAACCAGCACACCTATTCTTATGACATTCGTACTTTCAAAACGAATTCAGGCTTCGCTGCATGGTGAAGTGCCCTGCTGTTTTGTCTCATGGACAGAATTCTTGAAATTCTAGCTCATGGGAGACAATAATATGTACTGAGTTTAAAAACTGGCCCTTAGTGTTCAAAAATAAAGCAGAATGTAGCAGCTTCCACTTCTCAGCACAGCTTGGTGCACTTGGTGCAGCTACCCCATCACCGCATATATATCGAGGGCTCGCTCACAGCAGCACAAATTTATATCTCCTTTCATACTGAGTTTTTTGTAGAGCAGAACTAAATATTTTGATGTTGTTTTCTAGTTAAGGGGCTATTGAAAAGCATGCAAAAAAATCAAGAAGATGGTAAGTACAATGGTTTTCATGGGTGATCCATGACCAGTATGCTCGACACTGGGATTTATTCGGTTCACTTATGGGTATGCTAATTTGACTTTCTTCCTAGAAAGAATGCTGCTTTTGATCTTGTCAAAAGGTTCATTGTCTTCGAAAACACAACAGCAATTTATTTTGAAAAATAAAGAAAGAAAAAACTTTCGGGCAGATAAATGTCGCACACGGCAGTTAGCACTGTGGAGGCAAGAAAACTAAAAAAAAAACTGAAGAGGGAGCGTGCTTAGCATCTACAAATCAACCTCCTTCAAAGCGGCTATCTCCTTATGCTTATGGTAGAATTTCCATCATGCTCTTGTTTCATTTTCTTTAACGTTGCATGGACTTGTGGAAAAAAAAATTGAAGAGTGCGTATGTCTAGTGCCCACAAGGCAACCTCCTCTGATCCACTCCCTCCTTGAGCTTAATGCTCTTTATATAATTCTCAGCATGGTCCAGTCTCATTTTTTTATGTCTGGGCTTTAAGACTGGCACATGACGCGCCCTCCTAGTTTCCCCCCTCCCTCAATTCTTAGCACGATACGGGCAAATAACACCTTAGAGTTCAGTGTACTGGACATGAATACATCCTCGTGTTTCGAGCAAAGTTCTGATTACAAAAGCTACCTTTTCACAACATTGTTTCAAGAGGACATAAGTCAGCTCACATGATTTAAATTACTTGAATAGTGCAAAGAGAGATCTTAAGATAGTTTCCCTTTACCACACCTAGCGTGCGAGTTTTCTTGTGAACGATGCCGTTATTTTAAGGTACACTTATATAAAAATGGGGCTGTGGTATGAATTAATAAAACTCATCGTGCTAGTTGGTGTATGGACGAATACATTAAAAAAGGTATTGCTCGCCTCTTGGAAAATGTTGCAAAAGTGGTTTTTGTTCTGATTTTACCTTTGCTTTCTTTTCTGCACTGTGTCTTTTTTTTATGTCCTGTACAATGGTCACAAGTTCGAAAAAGGATATGAAAGGCCAAGGTTCCGTGTATGGCAGGAGCCAGAAACACATCTTTGCAGTCAAATTTTTGCCATCAATTACAGAAGCAAACACGGTATAATGGCCACTGCCAGCTACATATCTTGTTTAACCAGTAAACTAACTCACATGCACACAAAACTGATTCCAGTCCGTTATCAAGGCATAAGCCTTAGATGCCAAACACTAAAATTTACTGTTGGCGTCAACGTGAGTCATGCAAAAAATTACGATCATATGAAGATGTCATTATATGACACCAGAGATTACAAAAATTTGTGGCTTCACTATGACATCACTACAATATCATGTAACGTGACATCAAATGATGATGTCATCATATGACATTGTTTGGTCAGAGGGGGGCTTATTGCAGGGGCACTGCAGCACTCTGAGGTACAGAAAGATTAGAGGAGGTATCAATATGTCCCAATTATATTCATACTAATATATGTGTATCAATAAGTGTTTATCAATACATGTGTATCAATACAATTGATTGAGAAGAAAAAGAGGCTGCCTTTTGCCTTTGAGTCGTTTTAGGTGAATGCATAAGCGACTGTGTGAATTTTTAATTACACATGCCTTTACCCACAACATGACCTTATTACAGCATAGGACGCACACGTGCAGCTTGGAGAGCCCCAAAGTCCATCCCCATATTGGCAGGATTTTGAACGCAAAGACACTAACAAGAGCAAACCTGTTCATAGCATGCATGGCTCCCAGTACCTTTCAGAAGTGAAGCAGCAGGAATGAAAACAAGAATCGGATACCAAACTTACTTCCTCCCAGTTGTAGCACTTTTGCTGTGACAGTTTCTTGGCTTCCTGAAGAAGCTGTAGCAGACTTCGGACTCTCTGTTCTGAGCCATCACCTGCACAGCAGTTAGTGATGTTTAAATCTTGGTCTGAGCTGATCCTGTCATCCATTGCAAAGGCCACTGAACAGTACGAGGTTGTGTGAGAACAAGAACATAGAAGTGAACACCACAGGATGTCCATCAAGAAGACATTGAATTTTATTAGGATGAAGCTATCTTTAAGTGCAGCTGATGTCCCACTAGCACCATGTCTGCTATAGCAACTAAGACTTGACCCTCTGCCCTGCATCAAAATGTAAGTGCTTAACAATGTAATTACTTAACAAACATTTCAACCTGCAAAACCAACAAGTTATCATCTTTGGAATAATGATAAAAGTTCTGCATTCCACACAGGATTTACCGCTGTTGCAAAATACTTTTGGCCCTACGCAATTACATACGACTCATGGCATTTACAGAGAATTTCAACAGTCAGTAGAATCAGGAAAGTTCAGCAAAAACTTCACTGTAATGAAGTTTCAACAACAAAATTTTGGACACTCTCACTCTTTCTAACCCATTAATAGTGCTCATCATGAACTTCATTGTTGCATGTATGGTTACAGAAAGCGTTAACACGTGTGGCACATGGTTTACTGCACTTAAAAACAAGTGCATTTTTCAAGCTAAATAAAACTGAAGCTTGCAGTTAAAGGCCCATCAAAGTGAAAAGGTGGAAGAGTTTGAGACAGAGGACGACAGAAATTCTCACCACTCAGATACTCCTGGATACAAGCACAAGGTCCCTTAGGTTTGAAGACCGGACAGAAAAGGCGCTCTGCGTTTACATCATCAAAAGCCTTGACAAGATTCGCTGCAAAGGCCTTTGCCTCATCCAAATATTTCTTCTTGTTCTCCTCAAACTCCTGGTTGCTTTGCTGTATGAGAAGTACACAGTATGAGAAGTACATATAGCACTACTGTAAGCATGAAGGAATTCACTCTGCAGACACATGTACACATACATGCACTAGCTAGTAGTATGCATGGAGCACACTGATAGAAGCGCACCAATTTATGGCGACGTAACGCATGTACTTTGATCTTGTTGGCTTCGGTTCCTATCATACTGGTTGCACTTTCGACTCGAACACTTACATCAAAGCCAGCATCACCTTCAGTAGCCTTATTCATAGCCACATGACATGCTTATATCAAGAAATTGTTCATACTACTATTTATGGTAAAAGTTATGGTACCATGCTTCAATTTCTGAGCACCACGTAAGTTATCTTGTAGTACATGAGTGGTGCCAGAGGGGGGTACAGGGAGTGGCAGCCTTTCAAAAATGTTTGCTTGCCTCCCCTTTGCCCCCATCTCCTTTTTAAAGAGTATATGGCCAAAACACAATGAACAATTGAGTTTCCCCGTCCCTTGATTGAACCCACTTCTCATAGTTGCCCCCAAAGTTTAAAAAATCCTGGCACTACTCCTGCTTGCGTTTCTAAAAGTTTGCAGTACACATTGCCACGTTTTCTGTCTGGGTTTACGGATAGGTGATGTGAGCCATGCTACGGTTACGTGCATGCTCTTATCTTAGCTGTGACTAGTCACACTGAACATTTATGTGCACTAGTGTATGTGTATGGAATGTATATAAAGCAATTATTATGTATTTTTATGACTGTCCCCTGAAACCTGACCACCATTGTTCCAATAAGAGTTTTGCAAATATTTGCCTTTTTTCTCAGTTTCAGGATCAAACTAGCAGCATGTGTCGCTTCCCAAAAAACTGCCAGCCACTTCAGTTATCCCCCTCAGACACCATAGCAGAAAGCGTGTTCTTCAAGTTGTGCTAGAGTGGGGGAAAACTCTTTTTGTGCTTTCAGGTAAAAGGAAGATGCTTAAATTTATGGACTAACTCATGTAATGTAGTGTGTAGCTTAGAAGAAAGCATGTTTGAAATATTTGGCCAGTCACAGGGACTAAAGTGTTGAAAATGAGAGGGTCACTCACTAATGCTTTTGTTCCCCGCCAATGCTACTAGGCTACACCGGCGCACAAAACCAGAAGCCGCCCGGGACCTGTGTTTGTAAACAGTGAAAGGGTCTTTATCCCGCCATCTGTGTGGCTTGATCATGTTTGATGCAAGGCCTACCCTGATGAGCTCTTCTAGCCTGTTTTCGCTATTTTGTGACACTGTGAATCTGAACCCATGAACCAGCGCAGAGAGCTCAGAGGACAGAAATCTTAACTGTGATGCTGTGTATGGCCATCTGACAATACGTTCAACCTGTAAGCATATCATCATTTCTTTGGGAATAACATGATGCAAACGGTACTCTTAAGTTGGGCGAATGCCTTGAAAATTTTATGCTGTTGTGCCTATTAAAACTACATAAACCGAAAACATTATCTTTGCACAGCTGAATGTTTTGTAGGCCTCTAAAAAATTAAAAGATGGCTCAGCAGGCAAGTCTGGACTTGTTCGGTGCAAAACGTGCATACATACTTATACAAAAGACATTGTTCTGTGCTAGAAAAAAACTCGTTCCTAGGGCATAAATCTCACTTGTAGCAGTAAGATGCTGTCCCCGATTCCGGATATGTATATACCTCTCATACGAACACATCTAAACTGCGATTGAAACAACTTTTTTCTAGGAAATAATAATAATAACAGTCCATAACTGGTCTTAAACTTACAGCTTCGTCGCGTCCAACGTTCAAGGATGGCTCGCTGCACACAGCACAAAGATGCTTTGTCGAACCCCTGGGTACGCAATGTTTTTTTTCTTATTAATTATTAATCGCTCATCAAATAGAAATGGGCAGCACGTAGTACGCACGGCCCAGTAGCACACGAAGAACTTTCAATCGCGATCGAATCTCGAGTGGCTGACTCGCGCAAAGAACCGGTCGGGAAATTCAATCGAGCTTTGAAATCGTCGTTCCGGCTTGGGTACGCACGTTATTTCTAAAATACCCAAGAGCTTAGCGTGTGACGCACGCGCAGTGGCGACAGGCGTTGCCTAATACCGATCGAGGTTCGATCGTGATCGAAAGTGCTCGTGCGTACACAAGGCTGTAAATGAAAAGTCCGGAAAATCATCTTGCCTCATAGTAACTCCGCACTTCTTGCAACAGGTGGGTTCTTTGTTGGCTACCTTTCTCTTTTTCCTTCTCGGCGTAAATTTGACGTCAGGTGAAAATGGTACCGCCGCCCGAACTGTTCTACTGCTTCTCGTTGTGACATGCTTTGCCGCCTCGGTCGGGACGCACGTCGGCGACGGTACCGCAGCCATCACGTTGCCGCTGTGCAACTTTAGGCTTTAACGCGAGTTTCCAGCTAGCTTAGCTTTTCCCACACTTGCAAGTTCGGCCATTTCTTAATAAAAGCGAGAACCGCCAAAGGTCACGGATAGCCCGTCCATTAGATGCGCTCGCGAAACTTGCCGCTTCAAAACGTGAACAGAAACTAGAATACGTCGCAGCTAGGAAACTTGGGAAACTCAATGGTCGCAGGGTCGCGCAACGCCATCTGACAGTTTCGAATCTGGCTACTATGGCCTGCTAAAGTGACAAGCCTGTATTTTGCAACGCTGACACGCTAACTTGGTTATAGTGTACTAGAGCTAATCTAGTACACTATAACTTGGTTGCCTTAGATGAGTAGTGGGAACGGGAACAACGCCGTGGTGGAAACCCATCGCCCACTGTATTGGTGAAACTTTGTGATATCTTTGTCGTTTCCTTCTGCATAACACGAGAAAAAAAAAAGTTGAGATCGCCATAAGTATGTTTTCAATAATCAAATTTATTCAATAATACTCTGCCATAAATGTTTGTCGTAAACCAAATTTTATGTTGATATCAATGAGAAAGTAGCGCTTCCTTTACGGATAATTTTAGGCAAGCTTTTGCTTTGAAAGCTATCATATCCATAGTCGCCGCAGTTTCGTACCGCATGTTTTTTGTGTGGTCGTTGTTTGGTGGTTCCGTGTGTGTGAGTGGTGTCACTTCAGATGCTTCAGAGCCACGGCTGGTCGCAACTGGCGCGCTTTGTTCAAAACTTGCATCTCGGCGGCTACGATGAAGCTCGACACGTACGAAGCGATCAAAGAGAAGCTGAATTCGCTCGATCGTCGAAATTGTGTGGCCGAGTTGCGATCGTGTTTTCCGTTCGTCGGCGAGGACACCCTGCGCCACATCATATCGAGCGAAGTACAGCGGAAGATCAAAAGTACGTACCACACGCTAGTGTCGCCCGAAGTCTCTGGTGAACATTACAACTACTACAGCAGGTGCGTCGCGGCGTCAGAGAAGCCTGGCTTTCTCCTGCGCTACGCCGATGAACAGGGAGTCTCTCCGGCGCTCATGGCACGCCTCATGATCGAGAAACACTACGAAAAGACAGCAGAGCCTCCTTCTAAGCAAGAGCTCAACCAAATGCTGAAGGACAGTGGCACTATCAACGACGGTGCCCTGGCGACCGAAGTGTTCATTTGCGTAGTCAACGACAAGACCTACGGACCGTTCGCCGACGCGATGAAAAACGCCGTCGGTTTGGAGTACGAGCTTCGACTCAAGACGGAGCTCGCCCACCTGAAGCTGGCCTTCGTGGACGAGGACGTGCTAAGAGACCGCGGCTTCGACAAAACGCCAGACGTGAAGCTCGAGGTTCCCATCGTAATCGACGGCAGCGTGGTGACATGGGTGGAGAGCAAGGCGCAGTTCGGCGATCCCGAAGGCCACAGGGTCTACGTGCGCGACCAGTACCATAGTTACTCGAACCGCTTCGGTCGAGGCCTGGTCATCTACTGGTTCGGCTTTGTCGACGAGATAGTCTCTACCCGCGACGAGGGATTCCTAGTTCGAGACCACATGCCCAAAAACATTAGGCGGATGGAAGAGTTTCCTTTTATGCAGATGGAAGAGCTTACTTTAAGTGACATGTGCCAAACGTTCTTCACGCAACGTCACCGCGACTCAACGGTCGGCAGGGCAACAACGTCCCAGCTGAATTAGAGACCAAATCCCAGACAACAGGCAGCTGTCCTTCAATGAAAGGAGCCATTCGCCAATCCTTTTTATTGGAAACCGATGCAGTTTGTGCCACTAAGCACCAAATATCATCATCATCAGCCTGACTACGCTCACTGCAGGACAAAGGCCTCTCCCATGTTCCACCAGTAAACCCGGTGCTGTGCTTGCTGCTGCCAATTTATACCCGCAAACTTCTTAATACAATCTGCCCACCTAACCTTCTGTCTCACCCTAACCAGCTTGCCTTCTCTGGGAATCCAGTTAGTTACCAGCAGTTATCCTGTCTACGCGCTACATGCCCTGCCCATGTCCATTTTCTCTTCTTGATTTCAACTATGATATCCTTAACCCCCGTTTGTCCCCTAATCCACTCTGCTCTCTTCTGTCTTTTAAGGTTACACCTACCATTTTTCTTTCCATTGCTCGCTGCGTCGTCCTCAATTTAAGCTGAACCCTCTTTGCAAGTCTCCAGGTTTCTGCTCCGCAGCTAAGTACCGGCAAGATACAGCTGTTATATACCTTCCTCTTTAGGGATAGTGGCAATCTGCCTGTAATAATTTGAGAATGCTTGCCAAACGTGCTTCACCCCATTCTTATTCTTCTAGTTACTTTAATCTCGTGGTTAGGCTCCGCAGTTATTACCTGCCCTAAGTAGACAGTCTTTTACAACTTGAAGGGCACTATTACCTATCTCGAAGCGCTGCTCTTTTCAGAGGTTGTTGTACATTACTTTCGTTTTCTGCAGATTCATTTTAAGACCTACCTTTCTGCTCTCCTTGTCTAACTCCGTAATCATGAGTTGCAATTCGTCCCCCGAGTTACTCAGCAATGCAATGTCATCGGCGAAGCGCAGGTTACTAAGGTACTCTCCATTAACTCTTATCCATAACTGTTCCCATTCTAGGCTTCTGAAAACCTCCTGTAAGCACGCGGTAAATAGCATTGGGGAGATTGTGTCCCCCTGCCTTATACCCTTCTTGATTGGTATTCTGTTGCTTCCTTTATGAAGCACTATGGTAACAGTTGATCCTCTGTAGATTTCTTCCAGGATGTTTATACATACTTCATCGACGCCCTCATTCTGCAGTGTCTGCATGATGGCCGATATTTCTACTGAATGAAACGCCTTCTCGTAACCTATGAAGGCTATGTATAGTGGTTGGTTATATTCTGAGCATTTCTCTATTACCTGATTGATAGTATGAATGTGGTCGATTGTTGAGTAGCCTGTTCGAAATCCTGCCTGTTCCTTTGGTTGATTGAATTATGTTTTCTTTACTCTGTTAGCAATTACCTTTGTAAATAGCTTGTATACTACGGAGAGCAAGCTAATAGGCCTGTAATTCTTCAAGTCCTTATCATCTTTCTTATGTGTTAAGATAATGTTAGCGTTCTTCCAAGACTCTGGTACTTTTCCCGTGAGGAGACACCTCGTGAACAGGGTGGCTAGTTTTTCTAAGGCCGCGTTCACACCTGAGCATTCCGGCCGCCGAAAGTGCTCCGAATCCGGTTCGACGGCGGCGGCGATATCCGCCGAAAGGGCCCTCTCCGCGCCGATCGCTCTCGGACCGATTTTTGCGGCGTCTGCCGCCGAATCGGTCACCGCGGACCAATAGGAGCGCTAGTCAAGGAATTTTGAAAAACGGCGGTCAAGCCCTACTCACTTGTTATGCCGCAGTGCACGTAACTGAATGTTGAAACCAACGGGAGTTCAACCTACTCTGTGCCTACTTCGCCTCCGTATTTCGTGAAAGAAGTGACCGAGCTTGCTGTTGGCGTGACCGAGCTTGTTGCGGTCTTGCAGAGCAAAACAAACCCACTAACGCCTTGTGGTTTTTCTGCTCTTCGTGCATTACAAGACAGCCACTTGCCAGAAAAGTAAGTAGTGCTGTCTTTTCTCGTTTCTTGCGTACGATAATCATCGAAGTATACACCACCTGATAGCGTAGTGGCGTTTGTGAGCCGCGAGAACAACCGGGTGACAGCGCATCCATCCCGCGTTCGCCCCGTAACAGATGGCATATTCGGCGGCGCGTCCAGTGTGAACGACGCTGCGTTTCGGCGGCAGGAGAATTTCGGTCGCTGTTGAAAGCGGATGTTTCAGTGTGAACTAGGCTTAACACAATCTGTCCTCCATCTTTCAGCAGATCTGATGTTATCCGATCCTCACCAGCAGTTTTGCCTCTTTGCGTGCTCTCCAAGGCTTTTCTGACTTCTATCATTACTGGTGGGGTGTCATCTGGGTTACTGCTAATTCTTATAGTATTAAGTGCCAAATATATGGCTAAATAACTAATCTTGTCTAAGGGTGTATGCAGAAATTAGAAATTTTTTTTTTTGTTGTGGGGAGGGGGTACCTCTTTGGTCTGAAGTGGGGCTCTGATCTGGGGGTGTGCCACCCCCATGCTATGCCACCAGTCTTGGCTATTCTTTAGAAATAATCAGCTCAGCAAAAAGCCATGCAGGTGACACTTCATTTATCAAAGCGACATCCACACACAAGGTATTACGAAGCATAACAGCACAAACACAGAACACGCCCCATAGAGAGAAACTGCACACACTACTATCAATTCGTCGCTCGTATGTGGAGTTTTTCTCTATGGGTCATATTCTGCATCTCGCTGTTAAATTTAGTTCAGGGGTATGTACTAACCAGGCCCAAATGAAGTTTTGATACAGAAGCATTGTTTGTCATCAAGCCACGCATGTTAGCCCATGAAAGTGGCCCAGACGTGGTGCTCCCTATGCTGAACCTAAGCCAAACCCTTGATAAGGAAAAATGCAGCAATTAGGCGAGCTGGCTAAATGAGAAAGTTTCTAAGGGGTTCATAGAATCTGGTTTGGTGGCTTAAATTATTTACTTTATTCAGATTAACAATAATAATCCTCTCTGGGAATTTCCCACTGAAGGTAAATTTTTGTTGGATTGGGAACGTCATAAAATTTGGTTTCGTTATATAGAGCTTCATGTATTGGCTACAGCATTAGTAAGGGCCTTTCTCACTGAAATGCTTCTCTTGGAGAGCAATAAGTGTTAAATGATGTGCTGGAGACCAACACTTTCAGGCAATGTTTTCATAACAATGCCCATTCTTCATTACGCTCTGCACAAACATGCATATGGCTTTTATTTAAAAGGCATACATATCTACATAAAATGCAAGGGAATGTTAAAATAATAAACTTCAACACAAAACACAACTGTCCCACTGCTTGAATGACACTGGGATAAAGACGAGATGTAACATAGCACCAGGCCAATCTCGACACACACACAGTAACATACTCGCACATCGTGGTGCGCAAATATCTCATGCTAGAAAGAGTTTTAAGGCCTTGACATTCAAGACAAGTGCTAGATGTTTCGAGAAAAA
Source organism: Rhipicephalus annulatus (assembly GCA_013436015.1). NCBI lineage: Eukaryota > Metazoa > Arthropoda > Arachnida > Ixodida > Ixodidae > Rhipicephalus > Rhipicephalus annulatus. The sequence goes on from WOVY01015095.1 coordinate 209,830, forward strand.
ACGCGCTCACAACTCTGCTCTGAAGTGACACAAGTGCTCTCGCTACCTTTTCTTATTGTTTTTCACAGTTCAAACATGTACGTGCTCACAGACCTACGCCACGACTTGCCTTTCGAGACACTGGATTCCACTCGCTTCTACAAGGTTCACAGACACATGCATATATTTTTCATTACTACGCACTACTGTTCACGGGCAGTCTTGCGAGTATCGTGAAGGCAGTAACTGCCCGTGCGCTCAATCACATATGCAGCTGTGAAGCAGTGTCACGTGCAACACGTGGAAACCCAAGATGCACTCCGGGTGAAAGTGCACAGTTGCATTCTTGACGTGTATCGCTTGCAGACGAGAGATGGCCAACTGCATTCAAGCAATAATGGAAGGCCTGTGGTGCTCAGATTCCCAGAAAAACAAGCTAAAGCTAAGTAGACTAGGCAAAAAACACGATTCGCACTTGTTACCTGGGAAGACGTCTTGATGTGTAAACAGCTGAAAGTTGTGCAGTATGTACACAAGAGCATGAAACACATTGGAGCAAGTTCCGAAATCGCCACGCACAAAGTAACGACATAATTAAAATAACAAAGTGAGCTCCGAACAATGTGCTTTTATGTACACCCGACTGACCGTTACGCACTTCAACTAAGACTTTCAAAAAATTGTACAGACTAGCCAAACTCCTACAACATATCGCACCCGAGAAAGGAATGAATAATATACATGGCTGACCCTTTCACTGCAGGGCTGTCCTACTGTTGTTCCCAGAGTCCTGGGACAATCGATATTGTTGCCGCGAGATTGAACGACGCGATTATGGTACAGTTCCTACTGGCAAGTGCATCAAGCAGCAGCCTTACACACACAGTGCAAAGCTAGAAAAACAAGTCCTAGGCAAAGCCTTTGCCACTTAACATGCACGTTTTTTGCACTGTCACTACATGCACAAATGTTTCTAAATCAGGAAAGTAACAGATCTGCTCTTGAAATCAATGCAAACAGTGGTCATTGTTCAGGTCACTGAGCAAGCAATTCTTGCTTCACAGCAGCGGTGTCTAGTACTACTTCAAGCACTACTGTTCCTTTTTGCGAGCATAACAATACACTCCTGTCAAGAAGCTCAAACCAATAGGCTAGCAACAATACTGCTGTCAACATGCTGTACAAAAAGAGGTTCATTCTTTCATCCCCAAAAAAGACCTGTTACTACGTTTGTGCAACTACCGTACTAGTCTAGAGTTCCTTCAGGATACAACACATATATAGGCAGAAAAAAAGAAATGTACGTATGGCACACGAGAACATGAGAATGGACATCGACTGCACCGTATTACTCAGTCACCCGAACAATGTCCAATTTGCATAAATAAAATGCATTTAAATAAAACACTACAGCAGTGGTAATACAATACCTGCAAATAAGCATTTGTTCAAATGTTGCCGCGGAGATTCAATGCATGCGATGAAGTTAAACAATTTACACTTTGCAGCACACGACTGAAAAGGCAATCTTGTCATACACACCTAACAGCTCACAGTGGTGGTGCATAATTGCACTATGCATATGGGTGGCAGGTTCAGTAGTAGTCCTTTTCTGCCATTGAACATCAAATACAACCTTTGTGCATGCTTTCGAAGCTAGTGAAAAATGGCCATATGCTGAAAAAAGTATCTTAATTTGGTATGCCAACGAGAAAACCTAAGCCTAGCAGCCACTGTTCACAAGTCTGCCCACATGTTTCATCTCTTCGCTCACTAGGCTCAAAGAAAACCACAGAAACATAGTAGACGTATAAGCTAAGAAGTATGAAACTGCGTGTCACAAGCTGCACACATTGGTAATAATGTTAAAACTTAGGTGAACTTGCTCTTCAAGCAACAGCTAACTAAACCTAGTCTTGAAGCCTTTAAATTATGTAACCCAGTTTTTAATCCTGACGACATTTGTTATAAAGAAAAAGCAAACTGAATCAGTTCACCTTGGCGACCGTGTCTGAAGCTGAGCATGTATTCAAGCTGACATAGAAAATGAATTATTAGATGTAACTGACACAAGGTATCTACCATCCACCAACTCTTTTAGGTCGACGTCACTAACACTTTTTTGGACTGTCTGCCAAACTGTCGACAGGAGATATTTACCACTGCTACAGCCATCAAATAAATGTGGCTAATTACACGAATATGTACCTTAAAAATTGCAGTAAATGGAAAGAATGGATGCATCCGCCAGCATTTCTTGCAAGACACTTTCACAATACGTGAGCGGAGAATTCGTATAGGGTGTGTGCAGAAGTTAAGATGCGAATCAGCCCCACCTTTATTTTTTTTTTTTACCTGCCACCTGAACACAGTACTGTGGGCAATACCTTCTGAAAATAAAGACTCCCATTGCCCCAGAGCAGCCGTCTGAAAGAACAGCAATGCATAGGGAGCACGACAGCAGATAGATGGTTGAGGACGAGAAATGAAGACAAAATGAAGGCCAAACAAAACGAGACATGGTATTGTCTGCCATATGCTGCCATCCCTCAGCAGTTCCCGAAGTCTGCAAAGTTCGCGAAGGACTCAGTTGCGGATCCCCCCGCCGTGCTAGCAAAAGGGTCTTCATCTGGCAAGGGCGGGGCGGGAGCCGCACGTGTGGGACCACTCGCGGATGCACCTCCTCCGCGTGAACTAGCGAGGTGCTTGGGAGGTGCCGGCCGTGGCGGTGGCTGTTTGCCCTTCTTCGGCGGCAAGGCGGGCGTCGGGCTCTCGGCACGTGCGGCAGCCGGCACGGGCGCAAACGGGTCTGTCCCAAAGGGGTCGACGGCGGTTGCGGCCTAGGACATTGCAGCAGTAAGCACAACGCGTTGCCTTTTAGCACAGTTGGCACTTACTGGGCAGCCATGGTTACTCTTTCAAGATACGAGTGCACTCAAATCTGAATATAAAGAATTTAGATACAACGAAGTATCGTTTATATCTAAGTGAAGAATAGCTTTGTAATAGATACAGTGTTACGAATAATAGTTTATAATGAATTTAGAGTTATAACAGATATAATATAGAACGGAGACAGTCAAAACTGTTATCCCAGACCAGGTAGGAGCGTAGGCCTAGCTATTAAAATCAGCGACAGTCCGGGCCGAGCGTCTCGTGCGAGCGTCACTGACAATGTGTGTGCCGAGATTTGCATGACCCACTACAATCATCATTACATATTTCCCCCTCGCTGAAGATGGCGCCAAGTAAGTGTTCTAAGGTGTCGTGAGGACAAGTGGTTCGTGGTATGGTTTGAGGCGATTCACATGTACGATTTCGCGGCCTCGGCGACGCAGGTCCACAGTGGCCGTGAGGGGTTCGATGAGGTAGTTAACAGCGGAAGTTTGTTCTATGACTCGATAAGGTCCATGGTACCGGCTGACAAACTTTGTAGAGGTACCAGGAGCAGCACTGGGGGGCACCCACAGCCAAACAAGAGAGTTGGGCGAAAATTGGTAGTTAGACCGTCCATCGTCGTGACGAAATTTCTGTAGCCCTTGTTCTTGTGTTGTAAGGGTGCGAGCTAATTGCCGACATTCTTCCGCATACCGCGCGGCTTCGGAAAGTGGTGTGCCTTCGGATGAGTCGGGTCGGTAGGGGAGAATGGTGTCAATTGGAGATGATGGTTCTCGACCATAAAGTAAAAAGAATGGAGAAAAGCCTGTCGTCGCTTGAGGTGCCGTGTTGTAAGCGTACGTTACGTAAGGAAGGATAAGATCCCAGTTGGTGTGGTCGGAGGCGACATACATAGAAAGCATGTCGCCAAGAGTACGGTTGAAACGCTCGGTCAAGCCATTTGTTTGTGGGCGATATGCGGTAGTACAGCGGTGAATTACATGGCATTCTGCAAGAAGTTCTCGAATAACATCCGCGAGAAAGACGCGGCCTCGGTCGCTCAAAAGTTCACGTGGAGCGCCATGACGCAGAACAAAACGTTGCAGCAGGAAAGACGCAACGTCACGTGCCGTTGCGGCTGGTAGAGCGGCCGTTTCTGCATATCTCGTGAGATGGTCGATCGCTACAATAATCCAGCGATTCCCAGCTGATGTATATGGTAGAGGACCATAAAGGTCTATTCCAACCCGGTCGAATGGTCGCACTGGGCACGGTAACGGCTGCATTGGTGCAGTAGGACGGCTAGGATCGTGCTTGCGGCGTTGGCACTCTGTGCAAGATCGAATGTACTTTTGAACGAATGTGTACATGCCGCGCCAATAAAACCGAAAACGTAGTCTGGCGTAGGTTTTAAACAAACCGGCATGCGCACACTGCGGATCGGCATGGAAAGCAGCGCATATGCTGGCGCGGAGATGCCTGGGTATGACGAGTAGCCATTTGCGACCGTCAGGGTGGTAGTTGCGGCGATAAAGTATTCCATCACGGATCGCGAAGTGAGAGGCTTGTCGGTGTAGCGCTCGAGATGGCGGGTGGGCGAGTGTTCCAGATAGGTAATCCATCAGAGACGCAATCCACGAATCTTTGCGCTGCTCCGCAGCCATGTTGATGGGTCCTGATAGTGGAAGGAAGTTGTCTTGGATGGAGACACTCGCAATATCAGTAGAAACAGGCGAACGCGAAAGAGCGTCGGCATCGCCGTGCTTCTGGCCTGAGCGATAAATGACGCGGATGTCGTACTCTTGGAGCCGTAAAGCCCATCGTGCCAAGCGTCCTGAGGGATCTTTGAGGGAGGATAACCAGCAGAGCGCGTGGTGGTCGGTAACAACATCGAAAGGGCGGCCGTACAGATAAGGCCGAAATTTTGTAATGGCCCAGATAATCGCTAGGCATTCTTTCTCAGTTACCGAATAATTTGCTTCTGTTCTTGTAAGAGTGCGGCTCGCGTACGCAACAACATATTCTTGGTAACCAGGCTTTCGTTGTGCGAGTACAGCGCCAAGACCGACACCGCTAGCATCTGTGTGGATTTGTGTGGGAGCGCTTGAATCGAAATGACGCAGTATGGGTGGTGTTGTAAGCAGTTCACGGAGCTTCGCAAAGGCACTGTCGCAAGCTGGAGACCACGCAGATAGATTGCGGTCTCCCTGAAGTAGGTCTGTCAGAGGCGCCATGATGGAGGCGAAATCCCGGACGAAGCGGCGGAAGTATGAGCAAAGCCCAATGAAACTACGCAGCTGCTTGAGAGACGCGGGCTTCGGGAACTCGCGAACAGCCCGTAGCTTAGCGGGGTCAGGAAGAACGCCATTCTTCGACACGACGTGTCCGAGAATGGTCAGCTTGCGCGCTCCAAAGTGACACTTCTTCAAGTTGAGTTGCAGGCCGGCTGCAGAGAGGCAGCGTAGAACCTGTTCCAAGCGACGAAGGTGCGTGGAAAAATCGGGTGAGAATACCACTACATCGTCTAAGTAGCACAAACACGTGTTCCATTTGAGGCCTCGTAGGATAGTGTCCATCATGCGCTCAAATGTTGCCGGCGCATTGCATAGCCCGAATGGCATCACGTTAAATTCGTATAAGCCGTCTGGTGTAACAAATGCAGTTTTTGGCCTATCATCCGGATTCATTTTTCACTTGCCAGTACCCAGAGCGTAGATCAAGGGAGGAAAAGAACTCTGCGCCTTGTAAAGAGTCGAGGGCGTCATCTATTCGAGGCAAAGGATAAACATCCTTTCGTGTTATTTTGTTTAGGCGACGATAATCTATGCAAAAGCGTATCTTGCCATCCTTCTTTTTAACTAAAACAACCGGCGACGCCCAAGGACTGTTTGACAGTTGAACGACGCCTCGCTTTAGCATGTCACCTACTTGTTCATCGATGATACGGCGTTCAGTTGGCGAAACACGGTATGGTCGCTGCCGTAGTGGTGGGTGATTACCTGTGTCGATCTGGTGGCATACGGTAGATGTGCGACCTAAAGTAGCGCTGTGACTGTCAAAAGATGGTCGGAACTTGTTAAGGAGGCTCAAAAGCTCACACCTCTGTTGTGGGTTTAGGCCTTCGTCGATGACACGGTTGAAAATGTCGGTGGTGGAAGGGTCATTCACGGAACTACAGGAGAGGGCGCTGATTTCCGATGATTCATCAGGAACGTCAAGTGTAGCGATGGTTTCGAATGATTCTATCGAACCAATACATTCGCCTCGAAGTAGCGTAATCGTGAATGGGAACGGATTCTTCACAGGCACGTTGGTAGCACCACCTTGAAGAGTAACGAGAGCGGTTGGGAGCGGTGATAGGTGGCGATGAACGAAAGCAGCGGAAGGCGTGAAGAATGCGGTAGCGTCGACGACGGTGGAACACGACACAGGTGCGAAGACAGTAGCGCGTGGTGGGATTTGGGTGTCGTCACTAATGACCAACTTCGCGTCGGAAGGGCGATCGTGCACTGGTAGCGCATCACCAAGGGGACAAAAGGCGACTTCGGCACGGGCGCAATCAATGACGGCTTGGTGATGGGAGAGAAAATCCCAACCTAAAATGATGTCATGAGAACAGTGCGCAAGTACTACGAACTGGACTGTGTAGGGCACTCCTTGAATTACAAGTCTGGCAGTACACGCGGCCACAGGCTGCACAGGCTGTGCAGTGGCAGTATGAAGACATGAACCCAAGTAAGGCGTTGTCACTTTTCGAATTGAACGGCAAACTTTTTCGGCGATGACAGAAATTGCAGCACCAGTATCAATAAGGGCAAGTACGGGTACACCTTCAAGAACGGCATTAATTACATTCGGCGGCGAACGAAGAGGGCTTGTGCTTTGCGACGAAGACGCAGTTCTTGCCTCGGGAACTGCGTCATTTAGTTTTCCGCGTCGATTGTAGGGGGGCGTCGGCGCATCGGGGAGGGCGAGCGTCGACGTGGAGAAGGAGATCGGCGATCAGGAGCTGGTCGGTGGCTTGGACGAGGAGCGTACAATTCGGGGTCTGGGGTGTATTGAGTGTACGTGTAATCGTTCTCGTATGGACGTAGGTTTTCACGTGAGTGGAGTGGGCGGCGGCGGCACAGACGTGCGACGTGCCCAGGTAGACCACACGAAAAGCAGATCGGTCGGTTGTCGGCAGTGCGCCATGGATTAGGGACTCGGCGAAGTGGAGGTCGTGGCGGCTGGGCGGCATAAACAGGAGCAGGCTGTGGAGGCGGCGCTTGGAACGTCTGTGGTCGTGGTCGTGCTGCTGCTTCGGCGTACGTCAATGGTGCATTGACTGGTGGCACCAGCTGCGGAGGAAGGACCTCAGACACTTGATCTCGCATAATAGTCCGTAGAGTAGGGCTAAGCGGTGCACTGCGCTCCGGTAGGCCAGAGATGAGCGAGAGTTGGCGGGCGACTTCTTCGCGCACGAAATCTTTGATCTGCGAGAGGAGGACGGGGTCTTGCGAGGGAGTTAAGCCGGACATCGATTCCTGATGTGGGACAGCACGGCGGGTGACGAGACGTTGCCGGCGGAGCTCATCATAGCTTTGGCAGAGCTCGGTAACTTGGGCGACAGTAGCAGGGCTTTTTGAAATGAGCATCTGGAAAGCGTCCTCGTCAATACCCTTAAAAATATGCTTGATGCGGTCCACCTCTGTCATGTTCACATCGACGCGCTTGCACAAGTCAATGACGTCTTCTATATAACTTGTAAAGTTCTCACCAGGCAGTTGAGATCTCGACTGAAGGCGCTGCTCCGCACGAAGTTTGCGGACAGAAGGACGACCAAAGACTTCGCTGAACTTTGCTTTGAATGCTGTCCAGGTGGGAACGTCGGTCTCATGGTTCCGAAGCCATAAGTGGGCAATGCCACTGAGGTAAATGCCGACAGTGGCCCGTCTCGTGGCTTCGTCCCATTTGTTCAAGACACTCACGAGTTCGTAAGTAGCCAGCCAGTCGTCGACGTCGTGATCGTCAGTGCCGCTGAATATGGGAGGATCCCGCTGACGGACCGCGCCGGAGCACACGATGGCCTGGGAAGCCATAGGAGGAGGGCTTGTGGCAGATGCAGTGGTCATGACAGCAGGTAGAGTCCGGCTTCGCAACTCCAGGATTGCAAGGAGACCCAGCAAACTCCACCAATTATAATATAGAACGGAGACAGTCAAAACTGTTATCCCAGACCAGGTAGGAGCGTAGGCCTAGCTATTAAAATCAGCGACAGTCCGGGCCGAGTGTCTCGTGCGAGCGTCACTGACAATGTGTGTGCCGAGATTTGCATGACCCACTACAATCATCATTACACAGAGTATTTTTGTGGCATGTGTGACATGTATTGAGGATTGAGTGTACATACATGCAAAGTGTAAAGACTAATCCCATGTAAAGGTAGGATTTGTGTGCAAGAACATGTCTAGATTTCACTCGCAAAAGCGTAGTGGCTTGCAGTTGCATAAGACACACAAACACATACTGGTAATCAACAGTTCGAACCCTTTTTTTTTTTCACGGACTAGTGTAAAGCACAAACAGTTTTTGCGTGTCCAACTGCAATCAAGTGGCCACCAATATCAAAAGTGTCCACTCAGGTGTTCCCTTCACCAGTGGACAAGTATGATTTTGTACATGCACAAATTGATGTTGCAGTGAAGCAAATGTAGCACCTTTGGTGACGCTGTAGTGATATACAATTATTATTGCTATGATCAAACCCTATCACATGAAACATTATATAACAAGGTTAAATTACTAGTATTAATTACTGAAGAGCATTGCAGTGTGGCTGAAAGGATTTTTCTGCCGCAATGATACCAAGGGTCGCAGTATTCAATGCATTACCAAAAGCACAAGTGCGTCTGATTTATTACACTGTTATAACTGTCATTAGTAAAAGCAACACCATGGATAGTAAGTGTCACTTTTATAAACTAAATCCCATTAAAGTTACACTGATCCCTACAGTATGCCCCTACAGAATGCCTCTGCCAATAATTAAGCACTGATATGAAGGCAACAGTAAGAGCTGTACTTGTTCTTTATGGAAAAGTATAAGTACGAAAGAGAAAAAAAAGAAGTGTAAACATTTCCGACTCACTTCGGCAGGCCCCAGATTTGTAGCTCCAAAGGCTCCTTTTCCTGTTCCAAAGGGGTCAAAGGGATCTTTCGTGTCAGCTGTAACATAAAAGATTGATTTAGATGATACTTCTCATATTTTGCATGAAAACGAAATAGGCAGTTCATGCATAGATCATTATCTCTTCAAGTCTGAACACTGTAAAGCATTTTTTCCCCCTCACCATTTTAACAACTGCAAAAAATGACCCGTCAGCACTTTTTCAGCACATAGCATTACACGGAAGAGCATGGTGCAAGGCTTTTTTTTTTAGACACTGCAACATTTTTTTGGACATCGTATTGTGCTTTTGTGCTGAAGGCACTTGATTCGAATAGTTTTAGATAATGAAATAAACAACATTAACTTTGAACTTTTTATAACTTACTTGTTTATACAGAATTTTTTACATAAATGGACCCTTGTGCTCACGAACAACCAACTTGAGCACGCTTTTCTCGAGCTTTGAAAGCCTGTCATGAGGCAGTAATAAGTCTCACTTTCAAAAGTCATTTCGTGTAGCTAGCTTACCAATAGGAACAACGTCGGGGACATCTTGAAAGCTGGCAGCAAAGTAATCATCATCCTGAAAGAGAACGTTCGATTTACAAGCTGTGCAAAAGCAGGGCAAGGCACCTCTGACAATTTCTAACAGCAACGAGGAAAAAAGAGACAGCGCGTGAATTGCAAAACTGTAGATGCACGCTTGCAACGCCCTCTAACACCAGCCAAGGAATCCGTCGAAATCACAACATTACAGTTATATAGGTTATAATATTCCACAATACGTGCCTTTGTTTCAGCACCAAATGTGCTCTTGAAAGGATCACCAGCAAATGGGTCTTCCGTGCCACTACCTTTGAACGGATCAGCTGGAAAGAAAGTAGAAAATGAGGTCTAATGGCTACAAAAACTTTCGTCAAATGCAGAAGACTCGCAAGTCCACCATTCACTTTTCAACCAAGAGACTGCACTATACCTTGTGCAAACACTATTTTTTTTTTTCATTCCTCCCCACCCGTGCAAATTATTTAGGTCTGACAAAGCCTGCACAGGATTTAGGTTCATAAGTGACTAAAATTTACTTGAACCAATGGCAAGTAATGTGTTTTTCTTTTTTTCCATAAAACTGTCTGTGAAAATGCGAGAAAGTGAGAGAAAAAGGAACAACAAAATTTTTAGACTCCAACGAAACCCAAGAGAGAGTTGCAGACAAGGCAGTCATGTTTTAGATAAACTTAACAAAAGCCCATTTACAACTGCTGGCCAAAGTTCAGCCCAACACATGCCCCTTCTACTGTGAAATGCCGACCCGAGATAGTTTGGATCAATTTTCATTTGTCTTACCTCCCTTGAAAGGGTCTTCCCCACCAAATGGATCTCCCAAGAAGCCATTCATATCGTTGAAAGAGTCTTTGCTCTTGAAAGGATCATCCTGAAAGACAGCAATGCACACATATCTCAAGCACACACCTGGACTGCTCCACACAAACCTATCATAAACCTACGTATGGTGACCTGTTCCTAGGGCTCAATGCAAGCTTGTTCATTTCGTACAATAACAGCTTTTTCAAACTTCGCCGTGGAACCCCTGCCTTCTCTCTTGACACTAATGCACTCTTCAGCACTATGAAAATGGGGGATGGTACAGGAGGCAGCGCTTCTAGATCGAGATAACCATTCAACTAGAAACTTCAAACTAACCTGTTATTTTTTATCTCGATGACCATACGTAAAACTCCAATAATACATGCCTGATAGACTTGCAAATACATAAATAGACCCTGCCACAAGTGAAATCAGAGAAAAAAAAGTTTTAAAGGCAAACATACTGAGAGGAAAATTGCGTGACGATTCCCTCCTAGCTTCTTTTTCTTCCTTCATAACTTCAAACCACATGTTTAGGCTGAGTGCATTTCACGCAAGTATTTACCGCTGTGGAGTGTTGAACTCTCAGACTCTGGTTACTATGTAAATATGCTAAGAGGCATTCCCAGTGGCGCAATCACTTTGGTCAACACAACAGTTACCTTGCTCTCTTCGTCTGCTGCACTGACAAAGCTAGTAGGACTGCTGCATTCCTGCGGGAGCAAAATAAAAAACCAAAGCAAAAGAAACTGAGAACTCGGGAAGGTGAGAAGCAATGCGATGACAACAAAAAAGCAAAACAAAATATGTACCAGCAAGCACGAAAGGCATTCTCTTGCATTCCATGAGCAAGCAAATGGATAAAACGAAAGGTGTAGATCAGATAGAAAATGCAAGCAAAAGGAAAAGGAAGCCTGTTATTCAGCGATCTGTCTGCAAAAGTTCGCAATCCGTCCGTATAGCTACACCCATTTCGTTCACCAGTCATAACCCATGTGACCCACCAGTACAATCCGTAGAACATTGTGTCAATCAGATGTTTTATTGTCAATTGTTAATGCCCTTTCTTTTTCAGGCACAGTTGACACTTGGAATAATATGGACACTTCTTTGAGACAACTACCACATGCACATTTCGTAAAACAAGTGTCCAATTATGTAATTTAATGTTTTCATTTTTTGCTTGTTTCTTGCTACTACTCCTGCAATGTCTCAAACATGAGACAGCAGCATGTGTAGATGAATTGCTTTTCATGGTGAAAATGCAGCTCATACACAAAACAAGTTATGGCAGATTTTCACTAGCAGTGCTAGGCCTGAAGAAAGAGCGTAGCTGGGTAGCCGTCCTTGCTTCTCTGTTTTAGAACACAGCTCTCAGGTGCACATCTCTACCTCTAGTGGTGTCACCAGTGGCGTAGCTAATATAGCAAACGAGGGGGAAAGAACGACACAGACTGCTCTAAGAAGTACCGTATTTACTCGATTCTACCGCGCCCTCGATTGTAACGCGCACCCGATTTCCACCGCGAAAAAAAAAAAAAAAACGTAAGACACCGATTGCAACGCGCACCCATTTTTCTCGCTGGCCCGCACGATCACACCACTCGAAAAAACGACTCCTTTCGGGAGCGTCTTCTATTTAAATATGAGGTACGGGCGAAGCTTGTGCCCATCTGACGTGTAACAGAGCATTGCCGTCACTGTAGTTTTACCGTGGACCGATGTCAGCACGCGAACTTGCTTCGCCCCCTTCTCGACGGTTGTGGTGCCAGGCATGTCGAAGTAAAGAGGCGTCTGATCGGCATTCCCGATTTGCCCTAGCAGGTAGCCGTTGTTGCGCCGCAAGTTTAGGACGAACCTCTGAAAACTGTGAAGCTTTTCATCGAACTCCTCCGCAAAACTTTTCGCATATGCATGTTCCCCTTCGGAGGGAAAAGCCTTTCCTCTTCATAAAGTTAGTTAGCCAGCACCTGCTCGCTTTAAACTGGCTCCGCATTAGACCTTTTTCTAAGACTAATTGCATAGCCTGCACTTGGAGCAGTTCTGTCGTCACGGGCCGCTCGCTGCTCAAGCACATACTCGCCGAGCAGCTCTTTAATTTGCTGAAACCGACCCTGCTGTGGTCCACTGAAGCCTTTGCGTGAAGCTTTGCTGTCGACAATCTTCTGCTTTTGTTTCCGCCGGTCCCGCACGCACGTTTCGGGAACTCCGAACAACCGCGATGCGGCCCGATTTCCGTCCGTTTCTGCACACGCGATGACTTTTCTTTTAAAAGCGGCATCGTGGTGCACTCAAGTTTTTGGAGTCCGCCCTTCCACACCGTCGATGCTAATGCACTACTAGATGACGAACTCCTCAGCAGACGTACGAAGTGCCGCACATGGGAAACACATAGGCAGAAATGGCCGACGCGCCATGCCGACGCACATAGGGGGCGGCCATTTTGGATTTGCCGATGGCAATAGATTGACCGTAATTTTTTTGTTCGTACTCAATTCTAACGCGCATGCGATTTATGAACTCGCTTAACCGGAAAAAAGGTGCGCGTTAGATTCGAGTAATTACGGTATATGCAATAGCTAACGAGCTGCTGTCAGCAATACCCTGTGCCTGCTTGCGCTTCTTGTGACAACATGCCATTCGTACTCGGGTACGAGTAAGTCAGTTGACCTACGAGGCTTGGGAGAAGGAGCAGACATGCGTGTCCGGCAATTATACGAGGTCGATGGATCTCAGTGAAATTTGCTGGGTACATTCCTTTGCACATTTCCGTAATTCATGCCACATTACAGGCTTGAGATATGCGCCGATTGTTTGCAAAAGAATTTTGAAGATTATCACGAAACGCTCACCTGGCTTTCCAGAATTATTGGCAACACTGTGTGGCGTCAAGTGTGGCACATCAACGAAAGTCACGCAGCCGATGGCACCGCTACTTTGGCCGCTAGAACGTTTATTGTGCTGGCCAGAAGGCGACAGTGGTGATGTTCGGCACGGAAAAGCTTCCTTCCTTCCTCTGTGGTGTTTGGCAGGCACTTCGCTGGTCTAGCTTTCACAGCTTTTCTTACTCCGTGCCGGTGGGACTAATATACGACTTCCGGTTCTTAGCGGGCCCCGCGCAACAAGTTGGAAGTCCTCCAGGCAGAGTAAGCTTGACCACTGGGGCGACACATCACAGCCCCTCGAAGCCCGCCTGTACCCTGTTTAGCAACCGGTCGGTGGCCGGCCGGCACTGGGGATCTAACCCTGCACCTCCCGTAGCTGAAGCCGACGCGTACGCGCAATGCGACAGCAACGATGACTTCCGGTTATTACCAAATAGTACATCATGCGTAGGCAGTGCACTCGGTTGGGTTTTGGCATTGCGCCTTTTTGCTTATTAAAAATTATTTTCGCACTTCCCGAGCATTTCAGCTATTGGGCTCGTGACAACAGTGTCTCAGGAACACAGAAACACCATTACCTTGGTCGAAAAAAGCCGGAGCTGACCTTAAAAGAACATCTCGTGTGTGAAATGCTCTAGCGAACTCTTAGATTTTGCATTTTGTTTTCCGGGTACAAGTTCTCCCATGATAAGCAAGCTTCAGAGCATAGCCCTAAGGCAACCATTTCTGCATCGAGCGGTGTCGACGTCGTAACTGGAAGAGCAAATGCCGAGCACGGCGGAAAATGAAAGACTGCAATATATGGAGGAGAGCGTGAGGAAAAGGGAAGCAGGACTACTAGCTGGCCTAGTTGAAACGAATTCATCTTTTAACCTCTGCACAAAACAAGGACAAGGAAAGGGGTACACACAAACGATTGCTTGTCTGTGCATACTCCTTCCTTCGTCCTTGTTTGTCTCTCACGAAGTGGTTAAAAGAGAAGAGAAAAAGTGACAAGATGACGGGTTTCGTGGTGCCACAGTAATATCGTGCATCAGCTCGTGCATCGGCTCGTGCAACAGTGCACCCACGCGCTGCTTTTTGCTGTCTACCGGTTGACGAAGCAGCCGTGCTGCACTGTCTGCAGCGCTTGATGTGAAACCCGCTGCACAAAAATAGCTCACACCAGTCACTCCGCTTGCGGTGTCCCCCTTTTAATGTAAACCGTGCACCTGTATACAAAATAGTCACAGCCTGTTCTTTCTGAACAGTGACCGACTCAACTGGTGGAGGTGCGTCATTTGCCGGCCGTGCTAGCTACTGAACGAGCTGCTCGGGCAGAGTCTCAATGTAGCCACCGCCAGAATCAAGATATGCATGCTGCCAAAGCCTTTGTCTCAACCTATCACAATACCAAAATGCCTAAACAGCTGCGCTCAGAATTCGCATATTGTAATTGTCAGTGAATTTTTCTTCTTTTGTGCTGCTTCTTGTGTCTTATTTTCATACATTTTCAATCTTGATTTTTCTTTCTTGCTCCCATTTCTATTTCTTCCCGTTCTCTCTCGCTCTCTTTCTCTGTCTGTCATTTTGTTTTTATTCAATTTATTTATCTTAATAATTCCTTTCCTGTCTCCATTTGCTCATTTTTTTTTTTTCTCTATTTCACGTGCCCATTTTCGTCTGACACTCACACTTGCAGTGCACAGTAGTGGGGATTGCCCAACTCCTGTGGCACATACCCCCTTAAAGGAGCTTTCTGGTCACACCACATGTTCTGTGGTGAGCTCTAAGAGCTTCACTCGTAACACAGCACATTCAACTCTCCACTTTGCGGTGGTTGTCTTCGTGCAAGCTGAAATTTCTCCATTAATAGTAACCAACTCACTCAACTTTTGGCTCTGGGGTGAACCAAGGTGATCAACAAATACAGTAGTATACACAAAAATTGGCCACAGACCGCATCGAAAATGTTTGACGTTGTTTATGGCAGCATTTCATATCGTTCCGCTCTCCATGTGTCTGGATCGAATGAATTCCTGTGATATACTTCGCTATTTATATATTGATTGTATCCTAGATCCGAACAAGACATTACAGAGGGAAGTTGGTTACAGGTTACATAGCAAGTTGTACAACAGAAGTAAGATTTGATATGTGTAATTCAGTACAAATCCAACGAGTGAAAAATCAAAGATATTATAAGGTACACAATAAAAAACACAAGACAACAACAACAACAAAAAGCTAGATATACAAAAAATGCACAAATAAGACAAAAAATATAGCGGTAAAGGATATCACATTCCAGTTAGTGTTGTTCCAGGCATCGTGGAACAAGGAATTATGACTAATAGTACGTATGCAACGTTTCTTGGGAGGCATTTACACTACTGACGATGATGCAACATGATGCATACATGAATATCATGCCATGTTGTGTGGTGAAAGATTTTATGAAATAGTTATAAACAAGAAACCAGGACGAGCATGAAGGAATGTTCTATTGAGGCAGCAAAGGGTGGCTCATGTTGTTGCTAATCTGCTATCTTGGATGAAGCTGCTTGTCCCTGTGTACATTTTGTAAATACATTTGTTCATTTCGGATACTCTCAGCCCTCTGGCATATTCGTGACGGCATGAGGCACCAACGTAATGTAACAGAGCTCCACAGTGGCAACTGCAACAGTAACGGTTGTCTTTCCTCAGCTTGATGACCGTGGCACATTCTGGTTGCCAATGCATGAACGTACAAGAAAGAATTATTGCTTGGATGATACGCTTTTGTTTGTGCCTGAAAGGAACAGCAAGAATGCGAGTGCTATTCTAATCGTTGTCTTCACCACCTCGATGAGGCATTCTTTTGTTCGTCTAGGCTTGCTAGTATACGACAATGGCGTTTAGCATGGAGTGCCATTTTGTCCGACCGCACAATGAGATCGAAAGCGAGTAGTGGCTGACCGTGTTGGAGAGCTGCTGGTACTCCGGCTCAGCAAGCCCCGTGGACAGCTGGTCCTCCCGCAGCAGGGACTCCGGTACCAGGCCCGGGTCGCCGGCTTGAAGCGCACGCTCGACTTGCGATACCCACGTCTTGAGCTGCACATGCTGCTCCTCCAGAGCCACGTGTCTTGCCTTCACCTGAGAAGTCATGCAACGCAATCTGCACCCAAAGTCTACGAAAAAGTTGCAGCACCCGTAGTGCATTCGCGAAAGATGACACGAAGACGAAAACCATCTTTTTTTTTCTTCTTGGTCAATATACTAATAATACCTCCTCCCCCCAAATACTTTTGGCACCTAATAGTTCTGGACTGCAGTCCTGACCAGTCCACGTTTGGCCAAGCGACAACGTCATCTGATGTCATCGTGCGATGTCACAATGTTGTCACAAATTTTGGCAATCTGCGACACCATTGCCTAACTTTTTTTTGCATCACCCATGTCGACGCTGTCGACAGTCAATTTTAGAGTTTGATAAGGAATACAACAAACTCGCCTTGACAAACCATCTCCATCTTTGAAACTTTCCAAACGTCGACTCGTGACCGCACTAACTACACAACACATCCTGAAGAATGCTTCTCTCTGCCTTGGTGCTTCAGCATAAACACAGCAATAAACGAATAACACATTGATTAGCTTTCATAAAAAAGATTGAAGTCAAGCAGCACTAGTACATCAACATCTATAAATTTTTATGGACTGTTTCAGCACAATTAGAGACTTGGCAAGCAAGAAAGCAAAAGTAAAGTACAGATGGTGTGTCTTTTTTCACTGTTGCACCCGTCAGTTATGACAAGGCCTCTAATGAAATCTGTCCTTGCCTAGCCCCTTTCTTATTTAGTAAAATCTCCAGTGGCCTTCCTAAACCACACGATGAGTTACAAAGCGTGCCTAGGTGGTGGATTGCAGATCAATATTGACAACCTGAAGACCTTTGACATGCGCTCAAAGTATGACACACATGCATTTTTGTACACTACTTGGCCATGGACACGACTGCACGACCAGCAGCACATTGCTGTACCCCAGGCCCAAAACCAGGGGCAGTGCCCTAGGGCCCCACCCCCTGCACCTAAAAATATGCATGAGCAACAACAGAAGTTACAAAACACAACAACACAAAGGAAAAAGAGGTGATCGTCAACCAAATTTTTTGCTAAGAAAAGCTATCTCTTTTGCAAACAATGACGCAGATGGTTCTTTAACACAATGAACCTTGTCTTTTGATAAAGTAGGCTTATGAAGATACACATGCAGAAAATGCAGTGATTGTTATGTGCGCTTGAAAAGCGTGCTGCACACCCACATGCTGCGATATGCGCAGCAAAACGTGCATGTCAGTCCTCTAGCTTATTTTTGGTGTGTGCTCCTTTAACTAGCCCATCCAAGTACCTCTCGATTTATCAGACTCTTCTCTCACCGAGAGTTGCGCCCAATTTTCAAGACTGCACGTTACCAACCAGCCAAGCAGCAAGCTCTAACAACCATTGCCGACTGTCAACAAAGTACACATGCACACCTGACTGATTTGCAGCTGCGTCTCCTGCTGCGCTTGGCTAAGTGCCTGGAGCTGCGCCTTCTGGCTGTCGATCTCGGCTTGCAGGGAGGATTCCTCTTGGCAGAGACCCTTGAGCTCCGCCCGCTTCTGCTCCATTTCGTGCTCTTGCTCCTGCAAGGAGAAATTTCCATTCTGTTAACCCTAAATGCAAAACTACTGAAACTTGAAAATGCTCTCGTAATGCCGCTACACTTGATTACCTGTTGCAGCTATTTCCGCAAACATCTTCTGTTATAAAATCTTTTAACAGTTAAGTCATGGACTAGAAAAGACAAGAGCTTTACTAATAAGAAAGCACGAAAGAATAAATTTAGCCACTGATCGAGGATCTTAAATAACTGTTGAGGTTTTACGTACCAAGACCACAGTATAATTACGAGAAACACTATAGTGGAGGGCTCTAGAAATGTGGACCACCTGGGGCTCTTTAACAATCATTTGAACCTAAGCACATGGTACTGCAGCATTTTGCCTTCATCGAAATGCAGCCACCATGCCGGGTTTCGATCGTATGACTTTTTCGGTCAGCAGGTGAGCCCCATAAGCAGTGCAAAATTCGAGTGGCGAAAGGCCGGAAGCTTTGCAAGTCTATACCGTCAGAACAGTCAGTATGTATGTGCACCCAAAATTGCTGCAATGACGTAATAGCACAAATGAAGGTATCATAGTGTATCAAAAGTAACAGAAGACAACAAGCTAAAGTACAGCTAACAGGCACACAATAAGATTAAGTGCTGAAATTCATAACAAAGGCATAATGGACTCACTTCTAGAAGCTTTGTCTGCTCTTCAACCTGCTTCTTGAGTGCTGTCACCTACATGCAAACATAGGCAAAAGAGAATGACACATAAGGTGGCCAGAAGGCCAATCCGGTCTCATTTGGGTGAAAGCACCAGGAAGTTCTGCTGCAGGAGTAAAGTTCATTTCGACATGGCACTGAGAGGAGAGAGACGGACATGCAGAAGATTGATAAGCGTGCAAGAGGAGAGCGCTCAGACTTGACGCTCATGAAAAAACGGCACCCTTTTACAAGTTACTACATAATACGAACTCATTCATCAAGCACAACAACAACATATGCAACCATTTAAAAAAAACTCGTTGAACAGGACTCCTAAAAACAGCAGCAAACTCTCAGTCTTGATAACAACATATATGTAAATCTCCCCAACCATAGGCTTGTGCACTGCAGGGGCAGGGGGCAAAGTCAGCCTCACACACTGACATAACAGAAAGGGGGGTGTTGTGTGCTGTGACAGACCTTTGCTCCCCCCCACCCTACCAAAGGGATACCCTGCACATGCTCATGTCCACAACTACGCTAACAAAGTTTTACGGCTGCAAGAATTTTCGGGGTTACGCGATTCAAGAATGGTCATGAGAAGATTGAACTGCGATGCAACAGCTATTGCACAGTACGTGTTGCGCATGCAGACAAGAAAAAGCGGCCATGCAAAATTCACGCAAAACAAACAAACAAAAGGCTAGCATATCATGCTGGCAGAAAGCAGGAAGGGAAGGAAAAACACTCGTACACTGAGCACGAGCCATCAAAGCCTGAAGAGTAAAGATAGCGAGGAGATATAAAGTAACATTGGTATGTACCTTCGCTTTCTCTTCTTCAACCTCCTCTCTAAGTTCTGTTAGGTCGCTATCTAATGCTGCCCTCTAAAGAAAGCAAGAAAAAAAAAAGACATGCATGTCTATTCATGACCATCCCACTTGATTCAGGCAAGTGGTCTGCAAACGCAATCAAATCGCAGGAAACAAAATGATGCCCTCCGGCAGAACCCATTTAAAGCAAGTCTCCATGTTTAAAAAGTAAGATGCCACATGCTTAAATTTACGCTAAACTGAACTACTGGCTGACCTGGAGGTTGTCAGAACATGATAAACAACAGCCAATAGGCTTTGAAACCTCACTACTTAAGTATAACGACTCTCCTCTCAATGGTATAGGTTAATTAAAAAAGTTTCAATGAGCACATTGTTTCCCCTAAAGACAGTTTCTAATTGTTTTTGTAGTTTCAGAAGGTAAAGCAATTCAAGATGCTGCAATACATGGGTTGTGCTGAAGAGCGCGAAATTTCAAAATAAAAAAAAAAAGCACACAAAACACGTCAACAATCTTGTGTCAGAGCTACTTTGAAACACGTAGCTGGAAAGCAGCACTGAGTTTTTTTGAAACAGCCACATTATAAACTAAGCATGGCAGCCCTGAAGAGGAGGGATGGCAAGCCGATATATCTCTGAGGTTGTAAGATCACGGCTCCATAGTTTGTCTTTATGTATTTTATACTTGCTTCCAAATTTGAATTCCCGCCTCCTTTTTCATAGGCGATAAATCCTTTAGAATGCTCGTATCCGGATCTATGCTCACATCGTGATCTTAGACTAAGTTGAACTAAGCTCGTACGGATTCATGATGAAAGAAGATAATGTGTGCAAACAAAAAGTTCTTTTGTGCCTGTGTTTACACACTTTACCTTTTATAAAAATCTTCCTGTGGATTGTAGAACTACACAACACTGCTTCTTGACTGTCAATGAAGAATCGTAGGTTATAGGAACTACATAGCAGTACTTCCTTGCCTCACTGTGAACAAAAGCTCGAACGAATGGCGAACAAAATATGGCAACAGTGCAATGCCCACAGTGCAAAATGCAAGGTTTGGGGTGTTTTCTATGCACATACATGCAAATGCAGCATTCGGGGGGAATGAATTGTTCAGCTCAATTCCACAACAACACCACAGATGCCAATTGCTCACTGTGCACAAAGCAAAGAACAATAGTCTTAAACATGATCATGCATGTACTTTAAAACTGCAAGGCACCTTTAAAGTGCACCATATCATGCTGTTTATTAACGGTGGGTTGCCTAATAAGAGACTTCCAAAATGCTGCACCTATGACACGTCCCCTACTTCTAACCACTTCTAGCACATGCAGCTAGCAAAAGCACAGCTTTCAAGATCCACCACTGCTACTTATAAAGCTCCGTAACTGGAATGTGGATATGGGCTTGACCTATCATGCTGCACCAAATGCTTCCCTTGACATTTGCCAACTAGTGCCACAGGTTTGAGAAAACCTGTAGTCCTTTGGGTACAGAAGTTCTCATTTGCTCTTGTAATACCACCACTGTTCACTAACTGTTTACTACTGAGGCAAGTGGAAGGGATTATACGTAATTGAAGGTAATACCACCGCCTTCCTATCCCATCCACGACTGAATTATTCCTCCACTTTGATTGACTGACGACAGAAGCGCAACAATTGCCGAACACAGGCTGAACAAGTCAAGAACAACTAGCAGACTATTTTGCGGACCTTCGGAGATGCGAAGATTTGCACCCCAGAACGTTCCAAATTTTTAAATGGTCCACACCAAGTTTGACTGCACAAGAGTGCGAACTACCACCACCACCAGTGTGTTTACTGCCACCTTAAAAAGGCTGGTAATGTAGTTTGAACAAGCATAAGATACTCCCAACAAGTGAAGATGGGGGAGAGAGGCCCCTGAAACCACATCCACCATTGTAAAGAGTCATTAAACATTATTACAGAACCCAAGGCTACAAGTGTGCAAGGAAGATCATTATAAAAGGCCCTGAACTAATTTTTAACCAGGTAAATTTCCTTACTGCAAGCTGGAACCTGCACAAAAGAAAATGAAGTGTTAGTTCACATCGATTGAGCCTCAGACTTCTTCTTTTAACTTAAAGTACATTAACGTCATCAAGGCTTGTAAGCATGGACTGGTGCCAGCTGGTATGCAGGTGCTTTGAATTGAAGTGAGCAGAGCTTTTGCAGTAGTGAACTCTGCTAGACTTACCTGCTGTTTTAAAGTTCTTGTAAACATTACCATCATAATTCAGTGCTTGCCACTAAACATCACAAGATGAACCTTGTCATAAAATACCACCTTAACACTGCCGCAGGTCACAGCAGTCGATCAGGTTTAAGTGTGCAGGCGACTGTTTGAAGAAACACCGAAGAAAAAAAATGCCACAAAGGCCTAGCGTAAAAGCTACCTTTTTTTTTAACGATTTTGGCGAGGTGCACCCTTTACATGAAACGAGGCCATTTGGTTAATTCATTCCACTAATAGTATGAAATTGACATTTGATGATCACACATCACTATGCAAACGGAGCGCTACGCTTTTCATAATGAATTCATTCATTCATGAACACTGTACTAGTAACAGAGGTATCACCCACTAGCATTCTTGATTGATTTGTGGGGTTTAACGTCCCAAAACCACTTCTGATTATGAGAGACGCCGTAGTGGAGGGCTCCGGAAGTTTTGACCACCTGGGGTTCTTTAACGTGCACCCAAATCTGAGTACACGGGCCTACAACATTTCCGCCTCCATCGGCACTAGCATTCTTTCCTATGTACCCCCCTTACTCTATGCTCCGTAATAGAGCCTGTAAGGTATTTTTAAATAAAATAATACTACTGACTTTTCGCCTTCACTACTGCCCCCACCACTGCTTTTGCACAGTACACCAGCAAAATCAGATTAAGCCATCTCCTGTGCCACCCTTAATTTCAAATATTCCTGCTATTTGAAGCCCTGAACAGTTACAGTCAAAGCTTGTTAATTTGACCCTTATCAATTAAGAAAATCTGATAATTCGGACATGTTCTCCAGGCCCAGCCAGCTCATGTTTATTGGAATCAGACTCGCTTTAATTCGGCCATATTTGGCCACAGCCAGGTAAATTCAGACGATCCTTAAAGCATACAGAGCACGAAGCACCACAAATGTGCGATGCAAAAGAGCGAAAATGGCAGCCGCCTACAACCCAAAAAGAGGCAGTTGTGTCCAGATTGGCTACCATCAGTTATTGATCGTGGATCCTATGCTCGGAAGCTTTCCTTTGACTTGATGGAATGCGCGCTCAATGTCACAAAACATGTCGGGAGTTGTTGAAAATGAAGAGCTTTCGGTTGTGGTCTGCATGCTGGCATAAAACTCGCTTGCCACATCACGATGGACAAATGATAAGTGGCAAGCCATTTTACTTGCAAAAAACTGTAGTCACGTGCATGTGGTAATGTTGGTGGTGGCGGTAATAAAAGAGATGCAGAGGATGTTTCGGGCTAATTCAAACACTTGAGTCTTGCGCCGTGGTCACACAGGGAACGAAACCACAGCACGAATATTGTGGCTTTCAAAGTGCTCTTACACAAAATATGTGCAAGGTTTATGAACTCATCAAGAAAATCAATGTATATTGATGTAACCGGCATTAGTACATTGTTTTCTTGATGCTTTTGATAATTCGGTTCATTCAGACATTTTTTTCGTTCCCGTGAAATTCAAAGTAACGAGCTTTTACTGTACTTGGAATTCATCAACTTGAATGTACATCACTACTTGGAAGCAGCACTGATAAATGAATTGCCATACTTTTGCACACGGTTGTTTTTCCTACCAATTCCAGCCTGCCAGATGTGGCTTTTGGATGCTTATTAAGAGGTACATTTAGCAGTAGTTACAATACAGTTACCTTTCCATAATGCTTATATATATATATATCTAGAGAAAAACCAACTATAATACCTTATGACAATATAATACATATTATATAATATAATATATAATACCTTATGTCGTGTTCTACTACAACTTCAGTAGTAGTAGAACACGACAAGTGACAAAGCTACTTCCAGGACTATGAAGTGCCAGCTAGATTTTTTGGAGTTCATTCTCGACAAGAATTTCGATGGCATCTTTTTATTGGTGAATATGAACTAGATTATTGCATTTTAAGACTGTAACAAACCCAGTAAGAGTTTTTTAAACTCGCAAAGCCGCATGGGTGCAAACATAAGAAACTTAAATTTGCCATGTTACACCAAAGTGGCAGCAGGTATGAGGTCTTAGCCCAAAGTTAAAGTAGAAGTGCTTGGCATTTCTCCAGGTTTTCAGCCTCTTACAATGAAATTGAAGCAAGTACACTTTTTACAGTATGATTTGTCAATCTACACTGATTTCGTGTCTCGCTCTGGTGTTCCTTAATAAGGTACTGAGGGATGCTAAATCTGGGGAAGAGTGCATGTGTATATTATGAACCCCATTCACGCTTAGCAAGTCTGATATCTGCAATTCGGTTCACCTGAGCGCCAAGTTCAGCGAGCCGCTTCTGAGCTTCCTTTTTCTGCGTGTCCAACTGCTTGAGCATGGCCGACACTGTCTCGATCTCACTCTCGAGGTTCCTCAGTTCCACGTTCTTTGTCTTCTGGTCCGTCTCTGCCTGAATGATTTCCTGCTCCAGTGTAGACTTGTCTCTGTAGCCACATAAGTCAACATAAGGTAACTATCAGTATACAAATAGACAGCCTAACATGACTCAGTGATACCTGTTGAAGACACAGTAAAGAGACTTCAGTCAGTGACATAGTTAAAATGATTTGGCAATACTTGATATAGGCCGTCTTAAAACACCTTGATGCCCTCTTCTGTCTTGTCTTCCTTCTGTGATCGTTAGGAGGCTTACATACGCACTCCATTAAACCTAAAATTAACTGTCTACAGATTAAAAAAAGGATGTAATCTTTATAGCATATGTCTGCAAGAGTCCAAGTGACATAGTGCAACGATCACAGTGAAAAGAATACTGTGCAAGGCATACAAATGCTCTTTGGCTTCCTTTCAAAATGCACCCTCCTGCAAATTTACGAAATTACTAAGCCCCCCCAATGCAGAAAAATTTCCACACGAAATGCTGAATTCTAGTCAAATGAAACTACTGCACCCTTTCAACACATCAGCCTTCCAAGGGACAGCAAAAAAAGTTTGCAGGGTCATGAACTTTGATATGATTAATGAACCAAGGCAATATCTTTCAGTTTAAATCTGCTGCGCAGGGTGCAAAAATTTTTTCGATTTTCTGGTTATAAAAAAAAATTGACCGTTTTCAGCAAACGAAGGAAACGATGCATCGCCTAGCGTTTTCTATCCTTGCCCCTAAGTAAGCTTAATCTGCATAATGCAAGCATACGAATTTCACTGTAGAGATTGGTCAAATAAAACTTTATCCCTGATGACTCTTGGTTACTTCATTTATTACGCTGTGACATTGACTGTTACACAGATAAACAGCACACAAGGGAGCCTTCTGCACGAGTCCACCAAGTGTACTGCCCGTTTCAGAACATGACCTCAAGAAAATTCAACCGAACTAAAGATCCTGAAAGTAACAATCAGCATCAACATGATGGCTTACAAGCTCTATCCATGAAATATACACTAATGTGGACAGCAGAGTATGTGGACTCTTACAAAATACTTTCCCGGAGTTTCTTCTGTACCTGGATATTTCAATTTGTTTGTATCATCCTCGTAATATTGCAACGCGTAATTAAAGATCCGTGAAGACTTTTCTGGATGTAGCTAGCAAGATGTCCAACACAGGGGTGAAGTATAAAATGTGTAAAAAATGTAGAGGTAATACAAGAAAAGGCAACTTGCATCTGCAATGTCTTCATCTCATCAACGATCATGTCAAGCTCCTTGTTTCCTGAAGTAGGAGCACTTAACGGTGGCGGGGTCGAACTTGTCAGCCCTTCCAGGCCTACCAGGGCACCACCTACGTCCTGCAGATTGGGATTACGCTACAGTAATTTGTACACCTCCCACAACTGTAGAGTTTCCCAAAATCACCTAGAGGGGACTCTGGCACTGCGATCGTTAAGCGGCCATGGGAATGATGGGTAGTACATGGATTTGCCTAATCTTTGTGCTTACAGGCTACTAACGTGCTTGTGGCTTCGTTTCTTGCTGTCTCTTGGTTTTGTTTCGAATCAAAAGAACAAACCGTATTGAATTTTTCGTGACCAAATTCGAATTAGTGAGCCTAAAAAGTTAAGGTGGTGAAGTGCAACTGGTGAACATTTGCCGATTGTTGTTTTGTGACAAAGCAGCTCCAAGACACACGAAGACAAACGGAGCCAGAAGAACGAAAATTAGGCAAATCCATGCACTACCCGCCATTACCATGTTTACAGAAGCGCCATGAATTGCAGCTGCCGTAGAGACTAGTGCCAGAGTTCCCTCTTGTATTTATTTAGGACACTACGCCCCCAATTTCCCTCTACACTAGAAGGAAACCGAACTCCCTAACTTGTACAAACATCAGAATTCCTTAACCAAAACTTACCAGCGAGCCAACTGCCGATGTCTGGAGCTTTGGCCTAAGTGAAGGTGGTACCATTTCGGGTGTCAGAGTGGTCGGTAGTGGAACACCTTTTGTTCTCTCTGCTGCCAAGTGCATGGCAAGGGCAAATTGTTCGGCGTTCAGGCTACCATTCTGCTTCGTGTCACACAAATTCCTGTCAGAAAAGAGGCAACCACAATGTTGCTGTGCACAACTTCACTCACTTCACGAAGCATGTGAAGCAAAATAATAAGTGTTTGGCTTTGATGTCCCAAAACCACCACACGACTGAGAGACGCTGTAATGGAGGGCTCCGGATATTTCGATCACCTGGGTTTTTTTAATGCGTACCCAAATCTAAGCACACGGACCTCAAGCATTTTCACCTCTGCCAAAAATGCGGCTGCTGCGGCCAGGATTCGATCCCGCAACCTGCGGGTTAGCAGACAAGTGCCTTAGCCACTAGATTACCGCGGTGGATGTGAGGCAAAGTCAGTGCACCGACCGAAACAAAGTAGATGAACAATTTTTAGCAGAAAGAAAAAATTCAAAAAAGAATGCAAATGGGAAAATCCAGTTTTATAAGAAAACTAAGTTTCCCAGAAAAGCACACTGCTAGTAGATTTTAGTCTCCACTTCAATTCTTTTGCACCATTGCGAAGATATGCTAACAAACTATTCTCCCAGGAAAAATTTTCATAGTAATACATGCACATCTTTAATGAGAAACACCTTAGTTACCGAGTTAATACAGCTGAAGTTAGTTATAATAAAGCTGAGTATCGTTATGACGAAAGCTTTGATATAGGCAATATATGCTGAAAGTGCCACACACACAAGCATGTGCACACATTTATTCTAAATATTTCGGGGTCACTTTGTTATATCTGATAATGATTGATTGATATGTGGGGTTTAACGTCCCAAAACCACTGATGATTATGAGAGACGCCGCAGTGGAGGGCTCCGGAAATTTCGACCACCTGGGGTTCTTTAACGTGCACCCAAATCTGAGTACACGGGCCTACAACATTTCCGCCTACATCGGAAATGCAGCCACCGCAGCCGGGATTCGAACCCGCGACCTGCGGGTCAGCAGCCGAGTACCTTAGCCACTAGACCACCGCGGCGGGGCTGTTATATCTGATAAGTTTAATGTCGTTGCTTATTATGTCGAGGCTGCAGTGTCATAGATACCCCAAGTAGCGAACACTTGCACACCTTGGAGAATGACACCTCTGCAACTTAAACTAAACTGCAGACTCTTGACTTTGCAAGTTGTTCTCTTTCAACTACACTGAAGCCTCACTATAAAACAAAGTTGCATCTTACAAGAAAATAAGCATGTTATACTGCTGAACCCCTTTACACGAGACAATCTTGTGCCCACAGTAAAATACAGATTGATAAGAAAATGCAAACGAGGTACCCTGCTTATAAAAGACATCTCTTATAAAAGACAAAAATTGCTGCCTGGAGCATGCTTCTTATAAAGGTGTTTAACTGTATCCAAAACTTCGTTGTAAAGGTTATTCTTAATCCTAACACTATCTACTGCAAGACCATTTTTCATTGACTTTGCTATATCCTATATTACATATTATCCATGTTCGTAATATTGAGGTTTGAGTGTGATACAAACTCTAAGGCTCAGTGAATGCAACTGCGAATGCAGCATATCAAATCAGTACCACGAAATGCAACTGGCGGCTCACCAGATCTGAGCTAGGTCAACCTGAGGAAGACCAGTCTTGAGAAAGGTCCCCTTGACGTCGGCTCCAGTAACAAGCCCGTCCATGTCCGTGTCTAGGCTCGTGAAAAGCTGGCTGAACTTGGCCATTTCTGCAGCGCTGACAACCCAAGGAAGCGGCGGCTTGTGGAGGGTCTGTCATAGGGAGGAAAATGCGGTCACTTTGACAGCTTGGTAAAAGAGTAACCAAATTGTGCTACAACCTGTTTACTCATGCCGCAGCTGACAAATATTTCCGAGACACACTTGCCGCACAGACATGTGGGGTTTATACCCATATAAAGGTGGCCCCATAAGCCGAAAGACAGACAAAAAGAAATGAAAAAATTCGATTTAGATTTAGAAAGTCAAAAGCCAAGATCTAAGAAAGATTTACTAAGTAAACGTTGAGAGCTTTAAATTGGCGCTACTCAGTTTAAGCAATCTAATTAATAAGATTAAGGCATGAAAATCGATGCACGCATAGGTTGATAAACACAGTGGTAGCATCAATGCCCGTCCAGCATTTTTGACAATTTTTAATGGCAAATAAAGAGGCAAATGAATTGTTTTTTTCAAGCATGCTTGCCAATTATTAAGCAGTGCAAAAAACACATTTGGGTGCAGAGGCATAAAGTAAGGGGGTCAAGTAACTTTGTTAAACTTGTGCATGCACAGCGAGCTCATCAAGAAATGTTTGTAATCCCAGAGTTTGAAAAAATGGAATTATAAGTCCTCTTGCTACAAAAAAGAATGGTGCAGCCACTAAAAGCCACTTTACGAAGCAGCTCAAGGCAACTGTCCGTGCGAGTGCAACAAAAAAAATAGCAAAAGGAGCAAATAACAAAATTGCACCTTTTCTTGCTTTTTTTTGTTGTGATTGCAGAACTAAAATATTACATTTCTAGCCACATGAAGTTCACAAATTACATTTTACGTACTGCAAGATAGAAAGAGAAACTTCAATGGAAGACGAAAGCATTAAATGTCTGATCAAACATGAAAAGTTAGATTAGATTTGTGGGGTTTAACGTCCCAAAACCACCATATGATTATGAGAGACGCCGTAGTGGAGGACTCCGGAAATTTCGACCATCTGGGGTTCTTTAACGTGCACCCAAATCTGAGTAAACGGGCCTAAAACATTTCCGCCTCTATCGGAAATGCAGCTGCCGCAGCCGAGATTTGAACCCGCGACCTGCGGATCAGCAGCCGAGTACCTTAGCCACTAGACCACCGCGACGGGGCCAAACATGAAAAGTGCACGTGGCCATTGGCGTTGTAAAGGCTATGAAAGTTGATGATGGCTTGCCGCCGCTGCCATCAGTTGTCAAGGGCACGGAGGTTCAGCGAACATGTTTACAGTAGCTGGCTCCCCGCCATCGTCCACATAGCCGACCTTCGCCAGTTAGGAGACCCATTTTTAGAGACAGAACGAAAGTTTAATTACATGATGGAAGAGAGATGGAAATGTACTGATATTCAGCCATTATGTACAAAATGTCTTCAGCTTTTATAGCCTGTCGATTCCTTACACAGCAGTCTGACGAAGATGGTGACCACTGTTGCCACCAATCAGGTGACGTTAAGTCTCAGTGATCCACCTACCAGAAAGGGTGCAAATATTGGACCACTCGGCTGGTAACACAGGCGAAAATGTTCAATGGGTAGCACGACCGCATCTCACAAAGATGCACCCGGCCTACACCTTCAAAACATTGCAGGGCGAGGAGACCCAAGGAGGGGGAAAGTTAAGCTTCTCTGGGGAGAAGATGGCTGCTGACACTAACGTAAGCAGCGGTCCATGGCTGCGTTCAGCTACATAGTTCTAAAACAGTCTCAAACATGGCAGTCCAGGTACTCGATTCCCGAACTGTCAGTGCTTTGCGACGACCTCGTCAGTGCTTGTGACGAATTGTCAGAACTGTCAGTGCTTTGTGACAACCTCGCATAGGCGACAAAAGCTTTGGGGTGAGATTGACTCCATGAGAACTGCAACAGTGGCACCGTCTAACACTTTTCAACCCCGTTAAAAAAAAAGGGTTGTTCGCAAAGCTTCTGTCGAGTTTATTGTGACCCAACCACAGCGAACTGCTTGACCCACCTGCAGGACAGCATCGTGCGGAGTGCTTCCGACCGGGCCCCATTATTGGGGTGAAAGCCTGCTTGCAGACTGGCTCACGCACAAAAGTGTCTGCTAAGACGAACTGCCGGGTCAAACGCAACAGCGTGAACACTAATAATGTTAAGAATCCCCATTATTTGGTGACATTACCATATGTGACATGTCTCTAAAATTTGTGGTATCAATGACGCATGATGATTTGATCACGTGACACTTTCGTTTAGTCAAACACAGGCCAATCTCAGAGGCGCTGCAAAAACATGCGTGTTGCCAGAAGCTTTTAGGGTGAAGGGACAATACTAATTGCTCAAAAAAAAAAAAAAGGCTGCTTTCATCACGAGTCATCAGAGAAAAATGCACAAGGAGCTGTTAGGCTGTTAAGAAAAGAGAAATTCAACAAGAGTCGATAAGCTGGATGAGCAAGAGATACCCAATGCCTCTCCTACTACTTGACAAAACACAAGACATAATAAAGAGGAGAGCTGTTCAAGGTTTGTACAAGACTTACATTGTGCAAGGCAATGTCGGGCGCCCCAACGGAAGATGGCGTGCTTGGCCTTCGACGTACTCCAGACATGCCAACCGGAGAGAAGTCCGACGGAATGGCCATTGGCAGCGGACTCTGTTTAGACCGTGGCATCAGCACTGGCGGCAAAATATTCGGGATGGGGCAGTTGTCCAGGGCTTTGTAAACTAGGTGCATTGCCTGCGAGCATCAGAGACGCCGAACTTCTGTTGCAAGCAATTATCCAGTTCTGAAACTCTGCTCACGCCTCAACTTTGTCCACAGAGTAACACAAAGTGGTTGTTTATTTCTTTATTTTATGTGAAAAGTTTTTCTGTTGCAAGAACCTGGTCATTTAGCAAAGCCACAATGTACTAGAAACTTCTATTGTTTCAGACCGTTTTAACAAGACTGCGCACATGCCAGAGAAGTTCAGTTGCATGGCTAATGCAAGCATCGGGTATAAAGCTGGAATGATTCACCCCTCATGTATGAAAGATGACATGCCCCGCCAATGATCAGATTATTGATGATCAATGTCCCTGCTGCTGTTATCAGAGTGCAGAGACTTGCTTGTAGTACTTTGAGTGTTCTTCCTAGGTGCAAGTTAACTCAATAAAGAAAGTTTCACCTTCAACTTGAGTTTTACATCCTTTGCCATCCCAACCACTTCACAATATATTTTTCAAGGCAAACATATTTGACGAACCCTCTTGCACACAGAGATGAACCATTGCATCAACTTCTCCACCGCCAGGGTCATTGAATTAGAAGTTACCTAACCACACCAAAAGACGATAGTATTTAGATTTTTGACAAACAGATGAAACCGCTCAACCAGGACCTTTCTGGAACCAATGAATATGACAATGTATTGACAAGAGCAGTGGGGACAATGATAATAGAGAAAAAGCCTACCGCTAAAAAGCGCTACCTTTGGAGCCAGCTGGACAGTCACCCCCTGAAGAAAGAGGCTGAAAACGTCATAAAACATAGGGCCAGTCATAAAAGTTAAAAACTAAAACTTAATTTGGCTGGAGAGCCTCTTTGTTCCGACAATATATATGCAACAAACATCAAGCTTCATTCAACCCTTTCCGCACCATAGATGAGCGGGGCTTGTCCATGTGCTTTCAGTAAAAACAATGAAGTACGAGCTCAGCTTGTACACGGTACTTTATCTTTTCTTGCACTACAGTGATAGAGCTTCCTTCATCTTTTCTTTGCTCAGCCCAGGAAGATGGCAGCAAACATCGAATTCCGGTGTTTTTGGAGCCAAAACTGCAATACAATTAAGAGCAGAGCCAAAGAAAACGACATCCTCATTCCCTAACGCCAATATTCACAAGGACCGACACTTTTCGCTACTCTTTTTTCCCACGAACTATAGCTGATTGAAATTAACAGAAGCATTCCCCAAACGCCCGTGACCATTCGTGAAAATACTGTTGTGTTTTTATTACTTCCTTAGAATTGTATCACGACCAAGTTGCTAAATTGCTTTTTTTTTTCGTCTTACAATCAAAAACATTTTGCAACCTTGTTTTCTGTTTTTGTTATGTATTTTGCTCACCCTGCTTGGACTTTTTTGTCTGCAGTATTTTATAAATAAATAAAGAGACAAATATATTCATTCTGACCACCCTAGGTAAGTCAATGACACTCTTGCATTTTACCCCCAACGAAATGCGGCTGGTGGCTGCGAAAAGCAGGAGCAAATTTATTTGTGCGAAGGAACCGAAAGTTTTTCGACCCAGTGCCCTTATTTGGGGACATGACTTATCATATTTCTGCCATTCTTGTGCGCTGTTGCCACAGAAAATACTGAGCTAATGTTAAAATAACTATTGCATGTAATATAAATAGGCAGTTGAATTCAACTTATATAAATATAACATAGCATGCAGCACAATAAGTAGATAATTGTTTACCTTGTAACCAATTTATTGATGCAAAGTGCACTGTAATTCTATCACTTCCCCTAGCTTTAATTTAGTCTACATAACCTTGGCAAGTTGTATGCATTTATAAAGAGTTGATCATAGCACACGTTGTAAAGGGCTAGGCAGGTCATAAGCAAGATTCAATAGAAAAAAAAAAAGGCCATTTTGGTCAGACGTAGACATAACACCATAGCACAGGAGGGATTGAATAACTAAAGTACCACGGCATCTTGCCTACATAATATTGGAGGAAAAAATCACTGTGAACCTTTTGGAGATTCGGTACATTGATATTTATGTCAAATTACACTGTATGGAATGATCACAGGCATTGATATAATTTTCAAATGATAGTCGTCACATGCTTGCCTCATTTAAAACACACATTAACTTACCACAATGAATTCTTCTTCACTCAAGGCACCATCTTGATCAACATCGCTGAGGTCCCAGATCTATAACAGGTAAAAGACAGAGCTACGTACAAGAAGTAATAATTTACAATACAAAATGCTTAACTCTGATATAGTAGAACTCGTTGTTGGTCTAGTTGGTGCAGAACGTCAAGGAAATACAGCCAGCCAAGGAATGGTCAAACACAGGAAATGGCGAAGGAGACAGGAAATCGGCTATACTACGAAATCTTTGGTAGTTAGACTGGCCGCTTTCTAACCGCTGGCAAAGAGTGGGTACTCCGGCTGCTTTCCTGCCTCCTTCACCGTTTCCTGTATTTGTCAGTTTCTGGCTGGATATATTTCCTTGAAACTCTAGAATAGTTTGTAGGCATTCGTGTGCAAAAGTGCATAACATTGAAAGTCTCAAAAAGACCCATTCAGAGAATGAAAAATTTCTAAATGCTTTAAGCCCCCCCCCCCCCCCCACACAAAAACCCAGTTCAAGTGATGTTCCATCTGACAACTACAAAAACATGCTAAAGTATGAAGGCAGAACTTGCTTAATCTTTGCACAGCCTAGCCCATTTGGCCGACAGTATTTCCAGTGCCATCAAGACCCCAGAGTAGATGCTTGGACACTTTGGTAATCGTATAAAAAGTGAGGACTAGACATGCCCGCAAACACATACAGCCCTGTGCGCAAGCCATGCACCCTATCACTCAGTTTTTTAACCCTACCAGACGCACTCTATGAAGAAGTGTCTGTAAATGCATCAAATCTGCATGTCACTTCAAAGAACTCTATATTCTACAGCAACAAAAACAATGTCACTAGTTGACTTATGCATTTTATAACAATCGAATTTTAATATAACCTATCCTGTAGTCATTTCTCATCTGTTTTTGCATAAGTAAATCAAGTCTGGCTATTACTGCAGTACAAACTTGTTTTCGTTTATTTTAATTTCGATCCAAGAAAAATACTTCTCCTGTGGCTATTGTAAAGCGGCATTTGGAAAAACTCGACCGGACATGGTAGTGCCTTCAGCAAAGTGTACACTGCAAGATGAAGTTAAATTAAGACATTTATTATCCAGGAAGTTCAACTTGTCCATAGCCAACAAGTCTTGCTTTCTATTAGTCACTAGTCAACAAAACTAACCAAAACAAGTGGTGTACACAATTGTGTATAAACAGCCTCAAAGGGTTAGGCCCAAACAACGAAAATTTCCTTTCCTTTGACCGGGTCCTCTCCTTACGTGAGGCTTCCTTACAACCAAGTACCCACGGAGGAAGCAAGCGTACTCTGAAAGCTCCCTTAACCCGTCCTCGCGGGAGGAATGGTTGCCGCGCTCCTGCGTTCGAGATTATCGAATATAAGCTTCGCTCACAAGCGTTTATTCTGTAAAAAAAAGTTGGGTCACCACATCACTTCCAAATTGAAGTGTTAATATAGAGACGCGTGTACGCTTTCTTCAAACTACGATTACTGAATGTGAAAAGCCACCGTAGTTGAGCGCAAAACGTGGTGCATTCTAGCAACACTGAAACGCCCCACGGAGAAAGGAAAAAGGTTTCCTTTCCTTCTTCCGTGGTGCAGTGCACGCACGCTCGCCGCTCGCGTCTCCTTACAGGGGTGTGGTGAGAGGGTTGCCTCGAAAACGAAAACATCCTGTGGGCTAGCTGTGAGGCGAAGCGCTCGTTCAGGGCAAGGAGCGGACCTAAGGGCGCACGAAGGTAGCCCCAAAGCAACCTTAAGCTGAGGAAGCGCCAAGGAAGCCTTCACCGAGGGCTCCTTAGTGAGGAAGCTTTCAGAGTGACATAAGGCGGCCTCACAAAAATGAAGGCTTCCTTACTGAGGAAAGGAACGTTTCGTTGTTTGGCCCCTAAAGTGAATCTAGCCATCAAGACAAGGAACTTACCTTTCCCAGCACATCCACAGGAAGCTTCGAGTTAAGCATCACCTGCAAGTGCCAATTATTGTTAGTTTTCATTTATCACTAGGTTCCCCATCCGTGTAACCGCAACAAGACGCTTTACCGGTTTAACTTTGGTTCCAGGGAGCTTTCCAGCTACAGGTCCCAAGGAATTGAACATCTCGACATACTTGGTTTGCTCCAAGGGCTTTCAGAAAGAAAAAAACATATTTAATAAATGTCAATGACCATTCTTACTGCTCTAATATTCGCAACAGGTTTTACAAAAAGTTCACTGATTAAGCTGCTCACCTTCACCGACCAATCTATATTGGTGCTTCGAACTTGTTCTGCCTGTGTAAAGAGAAGACATTTCTTAACAGCTTAAAACAGAGTACCTAGTACAGCTTGACACATCATAACCTTTTCAACTATTCTATTACTTCTTCGTGAGGTTAGTATGTTTGACAACAAGTCTGAATTTGCGTGAAAGAGAATCTAAAGAAAGAAACAATTTTTCTCATATAAGTAAATTACTCTTTCACAATAATGAAAAACAAAAACAAAATATGTTTGCTGCGAGAATATGGTAAGTGAGAGCACAATCAAAAAGAAAATATGGGTGGCGATTTCATGTTGAAGTTCCCGCACCAGTCACCGTGATATCAGATTTTGACTGCTTCCAATTCCTAATTGGTAAAAATGACTTGCATCGTCTTCTGAGGGAGCCGGAAAGTTAATATACTAAGTGTCAGAAACTTTCGTTGGGCTAATGTGGCCAACATAAAAAAAAACTGCAATCCATAAATGCAAAACTTTCTACATTGATTTCCTCATTTATCAATAAACCTATAGTAGTGAAACAAATTGCAAGAGAGTTTTTGAAGTATAATTTTTCAATATGAACTAACTTGTTTGACTAGAGTCTATTTAAAAAAAAATGCGTTTTACCAGAGACTATGTACAAAAAATACAAGCAATATCTTCATTTCCTACAACGAATCGTAACATACTGCGACAGAGTAAAGCCGCGTTATATTTTGCACACACTTAACCTTTCAACCACAATGCAAGAAAAAGAGAGTCAGACATCTAATCTAAATATTGGTGACACGATCTACAGAGACGTCAGTTCAACTGAAAGCGTACTACAGGTTTTCCATACAAATCTTTGTGGTTAGTGCCTCTAATGGTGAAGCGCTAGAACAGGACAAAAAAAAAGACTATACCATATTTGGTGGTGGCGCAGGCAACGTCAGATTTGCCAGTAAAGGCTGTTTGCCATTCTGCACGAGGGCGACCAGCTTGAGCGCGACAAAGAAGCCTCGCTTGTCAAGGAACCCTTTCCCGCCAGCATCGGAAAGGTCCCAAATCTGCAATGCCCACAAGCAGCCAAGTGTCGCAATCAACCACATAAATTGAAACAAGAGCCCTGCATAATATATCAAACCACAAAATTTTTCACGCAGAACTGAGCTGAAATATTATGAGGATGAGCAGAATGATGTGCTGGAGCTATCTGTTATTGCCAACCCCTTCAAGAACCCAATTAATGTAAGGTCTGAAAGTGACACATTGATTTGTGCCTGCTCTTAAATTAGCATAATCAAACAATGTGTCACAATTTGTACAAAATATACATCTCCTTTAGATTAATAAAGTGGGTATATTTAATTAGTATAACATATAATTCTGTTATTAATGCTGATAAATACAAACAAGTAATAACACAATCTTTGCAATCGTGTACAACATATGTAATGTGAGTGTGTACAACCCAAATGAAAAGAGCACGCATGTTCAAAAAAGTGACGCAAGTTCTTTTTGCAAGGGTAAACAATACAAGTAGCAATCTTCATTATTTTGGCAAATTGCCTACCATTTAGAGAAAGCATAAAAACGTTAAATAAACAAATGACATGCCACTTCACAGAAACGTATTTGCGACTTCGAGCACATAATGTTACTCTCTCACAAAAGCAACAGCAATCGAGGTATACCTTGCTCAGAATGGCATCTGCTAGCCCAGAGCGCTTTAGGAATGTCGCAGCCTCAAGTGCCCCAACATGATTGATGCCTGCCGGATCCACCTGTTGAAACAAGCACCGTTGTGACCTTGAAATGCACATCAGCATCTCATTAAGTGGAAATCGCCTTAACAGAACAAGTGATTAAGTGGGGCAGTAGTCCCAACTGCTAGGTTATGCTAATAGATCACCCCCCGAAAATAAAAACATATCGACCATTTCAACCCGAGTTTTAACCTTTCTACCAATGAACTCTCAGAAATAAGCTGAAAAGGTTTTTCAAAAAGCAGGGCACCTTGAAATATACCTTTGTGACATATGTCGCCTACTCGGGCCTCAGATGTTGCCAGGGTTAATTAAAGAAGGGGTTTCAACCCATCTCCCTCCCTGAATTTTTAAAATTTGCATGTGTACATATACACGTAAACATACAAATGCACACCCGCCAGAGTGGTCTAGTGCTTATGGCACTTGACTGCGGACCAGCAGGTCATGGGATTGAATCCTGGCCGCCATGGCTGCTTTTCAATAAAGGCAAAAATGCCAGTGTACTTAGATTTAGGAGCACATTGAAGAGCCCCAACGTGGTTGAAATTTCCAGAGTCCATTACAGCATCTCATAATCATACATTGCTTTATGTATGTTAAAACCCCAAAATTATATGATTGATTATACGAAGTTCTGGCTGTGCCAATCAACCAGACAGCGACCTCTATTGGACCTTGATAAGGCCATACATGACTGCATGGTATGTGATTCTTGATTGATGTAGTACAAGCCACGTTTTCTTTTCATGATTTCAAGGATGCTTTTTGAAAACCCAACCAGTAAGGACTCATCTATGCAACAGCCATCAAATGTGCCCCATACAATGAGACAAACTAGCCAACACATTGCTGACATATGTAATAAACATGTGAAAAGGGTATACGAGAAAAGGTCGTAATATTATCTGGGGTTTTACGTCCCAAAACCACGATACGATTACGAAAGATGCTGCAGTGGAGGGCTCCGAAACTTTCGACCATCTGGTGTTTCTTAACGTGCACCGACATGGCACAGTACTACCATTTTGCCTCGACCGAAATGTGAGCGCCACGGCCAGGATCGAACGCACGACCTTTGGGTTAGCAACCGCGCACCCTAGCCACTGAACTTCTGTGGCAGACGAGAAAAAGTCTTCTAAGTCTTTCTCAACGAATGCAACTTAGGAGCACATTTCTCTTGTTCTCCAACGTTCCGAAAAAGTTCTACGCCACTCATACATCTTCACAAGTATCGCCAACTGTAAACACCCGAGTCGGGAGCTGTAGCAACAATCTAGTGAAACTATCTGACACATTCTTGACATATCTAAGCATGTAGAGTGTATGAAAAAAAAAACTGTTCTGTAACACTTTCTTAGTGAACGGAACTCCTGTTGTTTGGGGAAGACATCTCCCGTTATCTGATGTTCTGTACAAAAAGTTTTACCGCACTAAGTGCTCTTCACAAGAAGTGCCAACTACAGGCACCAGAGTTAAAAGCTGTAGCAATAATCTACAACGAAAATTAAGAGTCAATAAATGGGCAAGGACTGAAGATGGAAAATGACATTTTTTCCTTCCTTGTCTAGTTTCCACATTGTGATAACATGCCTATTGCACTACTGTGCATTGGGCAGCCTGCATCAAATATAATGCCTCTCTCCACAGAAACACGCAGAGCACCACAACTATTCATTAGCACAAAAACATTTTTTTTAGTAACTCAAAAGATTTGACACTTTAAAGGAAACGTCAGAACTAGAAATGTGGAGGAAAAAAGAAAAACATAAAAATGGAGCACAGCACAATTGGACATATACAGGCAGATCATTCTTGAGGTCTATTTTGAGCACATATCCCCATTTAAAAGTTTTAAAACATTTTCAGAGTATATGGGTTGGGCGTGGTCGTCCAGAAGAGAAAAAAAAAATGAACGAAAGTAACTCAAAGGAGGGAACGCTTTATCTCAACTTTGATTGTGAAAATAAATCATACCTGCTGATAGAAAGCCTCGTATACCGTGGTGTGGTTTCCGGCGATCTGCAACAGATTTGCACGGTTACGACACAGAAAAGAGGCGAAGGCGCGTCGCAAGTTCCTACAGAACACTTACACTGCACAACAACGCGGCGCACAGAAAAGAAAGCGAAAGTGGTTCGCACGCAGAGAACTACATTCGAACTACATTTAAACGAACTACATTTAAACGAACTACATTTAAACGAAAAAATCGAACTACATTTAAACGAAATCCGAACAAGCGCGACAATTCCCCGCGTTATCAGCACCGCATGCATCACAATCCTCGCGTTTCGATGCCGGTAAATTGCCGCGCGTGTTATCTTCTGTCGTGGCTGCGCGAAGCTGCCTTATCTGGCAGGCCGGGGAATGTTTGTACGAAATGTAGGTCCTGAAGGTAGTACACCTCACTATTCCGGCACGTACCGCAGTGGATAGGAGATAAATTTAGACCGATCCGGATGGTACGTTGTTTACGACTCGAAAGCCGCTGAACGCGGCGCAGATCAGTTTCATAACCCGGCAGCGTCCACGGAATGCTGGAGTTGTACGCCGATAGATGGGCCGGCCTTTCGTCTATATTTGCGCATTATACTGCTGCTAGGGCCGGCCCCTCGCTCAGTGTGTGTTCTGAATATCACAGGAAGAAGCGCGGAGAATAATAGTAAACATCCGCAAACAGCGCGCGCAGGTGTTGGACTGCCACCATCCAAGCGTGTCTCCAAATGCGATGTGCATAGCCGAAACGCCCGCTCAAAAACCGACGTCCGGCTCGTCGATGCGTGAAAGAACCTACGCATAACTGCACACTAGTGGAAACACCGCTACAAGCTCGTGCGCTCACAAAACAAAACAAAAAAAAAAGCTATTCCGAAGTTGACACATACTAAAGCCGAAAGTTGGCTCGGGCACCCTTCTCCGAACGTCACCCGTCAAGCGGACGGATTTCAGGTGCGGTCAAGTGCTCCCGCCGAACGCGGCCGGCCGTGCTCCGCGGTTTGAGCGCGCTCGAGACCACATTTGGGGGCCAAGTTGGAACCGAAAACTCATTTTACGGTGACAATTAACCCTAATCGAACGAGCCTCCGCGGTGAGGGCAGCTCTGCAGGCTACTCCGCCCCCTTGGCGTGAAAGCAGCTCTGGTGCGGCGCCGAGCTTAGCGGGATCACTGGATGCTCCTTGTACGCCAGATCGCGACGAACTAACCTGTGCAAGTGTGGGGAGGGCAGCCATAGCAGCGACGCCGAGAAAATCGCCGTCACCTCCGTCGCGGAGAGAGTGCGATACGACTGCTCGTTCGCTTCTCGTTCCTTCTTCTTCTCCTCGGTTTTCAGCGGACAGTTTCACAATGTTGCCGACTGTCGTTCGGTTGCAAACTAAATCGGTTCGCGAAGACAAGAGCGCCGTTAGCGTCATCTCCGTAGCAACAGTAATAAATAAACCAGTTTCTCCAAAACGTTTGAGGGCTGCATAACTTTTTTATTCAGTAATTACCAAACTAATGCATGCACAAAAAAAACTTTTTTATCGCGTACGTAATAAATTTAATACCTATTCTGGGCCCTTTTGTGCACACCAACACTGGTAGGCGGGAAAATTTGAAATTGCGCATGCTGATAAATGTGGCTCAGACGAAGGATGGTGCTAGAAGTGAGACGATATAAATGACTCACATGCGAGAGAGAGAAGTAAATAGAGAGGGAAGGCAGGGAGGTTATCCAAGCTTGGTTAACGCACAACTGCAATTGATGTAGTGGTTTGGGTGGTGCTCCTATTTCTCTCTCTCCCAATCTTACAATTTCCGCCATGGTAACGAAGATGCTCCTGGGATCACTGCCACCGACCCACATGGGGGGGGGGGGGGGGGATCGGCTAATACTTGGCTATTCCTACTGTGGGGGAGTACATGAGTGAACAGCACCATCTCAAACACATAAAATAAAGCTGGTCTTTTCTGGTACTCTAACCATCTACAAAAAAAAAAGACTCAAGAACAAAGTATGTCTGGTTATGCTGCAGGTAAATTTCCGTATCGATTCACCATGGCACCATAAGGTGTACTCGATTTCATCAAGATTTCATTGCCCCTTTTATCTGCAAATCCTGCACCATATTCTTTCGCTATGCTCCATTGGAACGGAAGGCACTGTAGAGATGGACTCTAAAATATTTGAAAACCCCATTACTGATCCACAGCAGCATAAAAGCATAGCATATTTTGAAATTCATGATGTCACACTCACATAAACCAGTGGTGATGCTTCAGTGTGAAATGCGAAAAAGTCACATTTTATCAGCCTATAATAATCAGCACACTGCTATTAAAAATGAGAACACAGAATTTAAAAGATTATACTCAGCATATCTATGTACGGCCCTCTTAAACTTGTTTATAATATATTTATTATAAGTGCCTTATGGTGCTCTTTTGATCCGAGTTTCTTGATCATGTGGGCTGATCTGCAAAAAGAGTGGAAGGACGCTAATCCACAATTTTTCATTTTCCTGTGCTGCCCTCTGCCATTATCGAAGGGTTTTGTTAGAGGCTGGGACAACTAGTATTGCCTGAACAAAAGCCTCTGAGATGAAGAAGTGTTTAGCGATATTCCGCCCCAGTAACGCTGCATGTGCAGTGGCATCATGAGAAATGTAGGTTGTGGTCGACGAACTTGACTCGCATCAAAAGAGCCATATGACACCTGCATTAAGAAAATCAGTTGCCACTGAATAAAAAGATCTTTAGAGGCAGTAGCTAGTTGAGCTCAAGGATATCAAGTCAACCTTCTATGTCACTTTTTCTATATTCCTGCTTTTGCTCATTAACTGCTTCAAGCTGGATGCCGTTTGGCCAGTCTGTTTATGTAGGATTTCACTTACTTTGCGGAGTGTGGCAGCGATTAATGTACGCAAGCTTTTCCAAATCAGGACTTGCATCCCTCACTTTTTTGCAGCAACTTGACATGACCCTACACAACTGTCAGACTTGCAAGTCATCCTACTTTGTATGCAACTGGTATTGTCTGAACTGTCAACTGGTTTAATAAAAAAGAAGGACACTTCAATATATCACATTCAAATACCTACATCTTGCACTGGTGTTCTTTCAGTCTCACATTTGTCCTTGTTTGGTGTCACGCATTGAATGACGAATCAGTACCAAGTTACCCAAATGTTAGTTCTATTGGCTATGCTGATTCAAGAAGAAAGTGAGAAAGGGAGTGCTGATGCAATGTCTTTTCATTTGAAAGTCTTTTAATAAAGATTTCAGTTTTTCACAAACCAACTAAAAAGTTATCTGCACATTCAAGGGCTAAAAAAAAAAGAAAAAAAAAGGCACTGCTTAGTATGACGTTCTTGGAAAAGAATGCCCACTGACGGTGCACAATGATATGCCTATGTGGTTGTGTATGAAAAGAGATGATGTAAAAGATGCAGTGTTCCAGTGTTATGCTACCTGTACAACAGTTCACACCCTTTATTGCAGTGTTTGCATCTACGAAACCAATGTAGCACACGACAGCAACAAAAGCCACATTACGACTCTGGCAATGGGAACAGCTTGATGACATGTGGCCACTCTTCAACTGGCCAAATGCCATTTTCTTCAACATTAGGAGGGCTTGCCTTCCAATCCCATCTTTTTAAGGGTTGAAACCAGTTGGGCCCATAGTTGGCCTCAATGTACTTCTCTGTCTCGCACGGGATTCTCAACTTGATGTCCAAAAACTCCGTCCAGCAAAGCTTGAACTTCGGGAATGTGTACCTAGGAAAAAATTAAAACAATTCAGGTCACATGCAGATGCCCACGACCTGTGCATACATATTCAATGAAACTTCACATATATGTATGCATCGTGTACACTAATGTACTTGCAAATGTTTCCAAAGGAACAACAGTAGTTTATTTAGGTCCACTTCTAGTTCATATCATGAAGCATCATATTATCTGTACTTAAAAAAAAGCTTTCAAGATGCAGTAGTAGTTTAAAAGCCACTTGGAAAGTAAATCATCTAAAAGTTTAATAATAGTCTCTCATAATCATAGAGTGGTTTTGGGACGTTAAACCCCACATATCAATCAATCAAAAGTTTAATAATACTATTGGCTACTAATTTGCCCTGAGCCAATGAACATTTCATCATAGTTACCAAACAATAGCCAGCTTGTTGTAGGAGCATGCATAAAATATTGTTACAAAGTATAACACAATTTCAGAGGAACAACCTCAGGCGAGAATCACAATGGCTAATTGGCACACTCGCGCGCCTGTCAGCTGATTCTGTCCTTCATCTTCCTTTACTTCGTAACAATATTCTGCCACAAAACACACTGCATTATAAAGCACTTTAATGTGTGTGCAAAATTAACGAGATGAGAAATCAAGAAGCTCACTTGAACTTCTTTCCGGTCCTAGCTTGTGTGCCTCCATTCCAGATGTGGTCATCCTCTTCATAGAAGAAGAATATGTCAAGCTTCACATCACGATCTCTGAATGACAGCTCGTAGCTGTCTTCGACCTGGGTGTGCGAAAGGCAGTGTTAGAACAGCGTCACGCATCGAAGCAGCAAAAATTCTCGTTAGCACTGGCTGTACCTTTCCAAACAGGTGTGTGAGGGGGATGTCATGCGTTGAGAATGCAGAAATGATTTCAGGCTTGTAGTCCTTGATGAAGACTCCAATGTCAACATCAGTCGTGTAGGGAATCACATCACACTGCCTGAAGAAGCCTGAAGGATCAAACAAATGCATTTTATTTATAACTCACATGGGCAAACGTTATTCTCTGAAATTTTACCAAGAAGTGGAACACAATTTGTAGATAGAAATTGTATATGTAGACAAAATGTTTTTAACAATTATTGTAAGGAGCTTTATATGTCAGCACCTCTAACATTGCTCACTTTTCTTTGGGTTATGGCACTCAGAGGTGACTAAGTCACACGATAGCTCCCTTAACTTCATGAACTAATTGCCACAAGTATTCATTTTTTTCCCCTAAGAACTGTTACAGACGGGAATAATCTTTCTAATGATGTTGTATCTCAAATGCACTATCATTTGAAAGTAGCTTCACTTAACATTTACAAGTTATCATTTTGTACAATGTTACATTTTTGCACTGATAATTATATTCAGGTACATTTGCATTTTTTTTTATACAGAATTGTTACTCATGTGTTACTGCACATCGTTTGTTTATTAAAAATTATATATCTTGTAGCCTGCACCCTCCCTGCTATGATGTTTCAAAGAAAGACTACACCATTCATAAATAAATAGATAAATGAATTAATGAAAGTGTCCCTTCTGTGTGACTACTTAGTTTGCTCGGTGAGATCAGTGTTTAGTTACGCACTGATAAAATTCAGCCCTTTTTCTGACTGCAAGTTCATTCCTGTGCATTCCACATCTGCCAACTTGGTGACAGATGCAAATACTAACACTTGTCTTTTGCACATGGCAACCGTATGCGAGCCAAGTCACAAGACAAGCACAATGTACTCATACACGCTATTTAAAGAAATAGGTATGCTTTGACTGATAAAAGGTCATTGACCAAGGAGAGTATCCAGAGCCAACGTTCCAGCAAGGGGCCTGGTCTTCATCAGGGCAGGAACTTATGCACTGAAGAAGACAGGCCATAAGTTTGGTGAACTATTTTTACAAAGAAAATGCACCTTAACAACTACGATAACAATGCATTGCAAAATGTGCATTGAAGCAGATGTTGCAATGCACTGTTATTAAAATAAAAAATTTTGAAGAAATATTGATAATGAAATAAAAGTTTATTTAGCAAACTCACGTTGATTTTTCGATTGTTAATTGTGGTTTCTACGAAAGCAATATCTGTCTATAATAGCTCCAGCCTTCAATTAATTCAGATGGGTATGTGCAGATATGTTCTAATGTCTTTTTTTTTCTGC
The DNA here is from genome assembly GCA_013436015.1 of Rhipicephalus annulatus. Taxonomy (NCBI): domain Eukaryota; kingdom Metazoa; phylum Arthropoda; class Arachnida; order Ixodida; family Ixodidae; genus Rhipicephalus; species Rhipicephalus annulatus. The sequence continues at coordinate 254,416 of WOVY01015095.1, forward strand.
CACTGTGCGCCTTTGCAGGTGTTAGTAACAGGGATGGCGCACCAGGGGTGAAAACGGGGGGGGGGGGGGGGAGGAGGGGGTGCTGGAGTTTTTCAAAAATTTTTGCTTGCCCCCTCCCCCAAAAGGGAACACAGTCATAACACAATGACAAAGTTCCCTGCCTCTGAAGGAACTCGCTTATTGTGGGTGCTTCCCCTCCGGTAAAGTAGTCCTGGCACCGCCCTTGATTAGTAAGTGCTTGTGTTTGCACGCCCTGTCTTTTAGAATGAATACTTACCAAATAACTCATCTCTCAGTTATGCAAGCACAAAAGACAAGTTGTGGACACACCGAGGCAAGTTCCACTGCTAATCCAGAAGGGAACGCTGAGCTCTCCCAGCAGCTGCTTGACCTTGAGAAGCAGGCGGTGAACTTTGAGGCGGAACAGCTCAGTCTCGGGAGTCTCGTCCCGTCCGTGGATGGTGTGAAAGAGCCGGGCACGCGTCGCATTGCATTCAATGAATGGCTGCTCGTCGACGAACGTGTCAAACTGCGTGGGGGCAAATGAACGCACACCTCCGCCCACATCGCATGGGAGGACTTCCACTCTGAGAAAACAGAAGGGTTCTATGTAGTAAGAAACAGCACATAACGTCATAACAGGGCATGCTGCCTATAAATTACTTTACATTCTTCAATGTACTGAAGAAACACCTGAATCCTTACATATTCAAACGGTATAATATGCATGACCCATGGAGGCAAAGCTAAGGAACAAATGCAAAGAACAAACTTACCATGAAATGACACTAACTTATTTACGACCACCTCTGTTATGTGCAATAATAACTTTCAGGCATAATTTCATCAACAGCAGCTTCGATAAGCTGTGAAAATTGGCTGACACTACATAATGTAAACTGGAAATCACTGGGAGCGGCTTTCGTCCTACAGTGGACTTAAGCAGGCTGCAAATGGTCAAAAATCAGGTGGAAGTTATTCAAAAAGCCATCTGACTGATTGCAACAATTATTTCATTCCGCTACAATGTAAGTGCTCCTCCTGGTTCCATTGGTTAGAATGACTGACTTTAAAACAGCTGGCCTTTGGTTTACGGAATCGCCAAGACACATGTGCAGTACTACTTGGCTCACGTTTCTCTCTGCCAAACATCGCATACAATTTCTATATTAAGGATGTTTCACATGCAGCAACTGCAGTAGCATGAACAACAATAAAAAAAAAATTAGTTCGCTCTATTCTCTCTTCGAAGTCACCATTAATGGCGGGTTTCTTTCTCATACATTGCAACTGGTGGGAGGGGGCACGAGCCCCCCAGGCAAGGTTGCTTGTTTCCATTCTTTGAGACAGACCCTGAATTATTTTTCAAACATAGCATAAAGAAATACATGTGTTATGATATTTTTAAGCTTTGATGAACAGCAGTCAAAAAAGAGCATGCTTTGACATGGACACTTTGCAATGTGAATGTGTTTTAAAATGCACCCCAATCGCCATCACCAAAGCAAACACAGCAGCGTCAATTCGACGGCTTGACTAGCTGTGTTCTGAGTTACGTGAAACAGCTTTTAGCCTCACCTTTTCAAACCTAGCCATTTACAAATATAAGGAAGCAGTATGAACCTTTCATTCATTTGCACATTTGGGACACTCACTTATCATATGCTCCGTCACTTTTAACAAATTGATGGCTTCTTGCCGACGTGATCAGCCTACTAAATGAGACATCCGTCTCATTGGCGCCCTTTTCATCTGCCGCGGCAGCTGCATGCCACCAGAAGTTGCCTGGTCGCTCATGAAAGACAACAACGTGAAGTACTGCAGTGTTCGGCTTCTGGGAGATGAGGTAGTGGGTGGGGATGAGCACTTCCAGGCCATGGGCCAGCACCTTGGGGTTGGGAACACTCAGCTTCGATGTCTTGTAACCCACACGAGTCAGGAGGGACAGGAAGTCATGTTCCTGCCAAAAAATCGGTCAAGTATGCAACCGAGAAACATAAGTGACTTGACATGACCATTACAATTTAATTTTAAGGCAGATATATTGAATTATCTGACATAGCCTTAAACCTTCAGATTATCATCAAAATCAGGATGCAACAAATATTAATACACTCACACCATAAAATTCCAAGAAAACCCTGCCCCCCACCCCTTCCCACTCAAAAAAGAACTATAAATTACTGGCAAAGTGGAGGGGGGGGGGGGTGCTTTTCCAATCAGCTCCAAAATTTACGATGGCAGCAGCAAGAATTTTCTAACAGAAAAAACAACAGCACACATGGACTTTCTCAGAATTCTTCTGGCTTTCACATGGCATAATGCATTACGAATCAAAGATGCAGGAAATACAAAGGCAATGCGATCAGACTGCGATAAACATGGCATGGAAGCACCTCCGATGATGAGCCCAATGCCAATTTAACAGTTCTGGGCCACAAAAACAGATCTTGGAGGCCATGCTTTTGCTAACTAGTGCATTGCCCGCACCACCATTGAAGTGCGAATACAGATCATGAAGGCCAATGCTTTTGCTCGTGGAAACCTGGAAAGTGACATGGATGTCCTACCCCCAGTGCTACGTGTGATCAGTATGAAGGAAAGAAAAAAAAATCAAATTTCGACAACAAACTTCAGGTGTTGGCATTTTGAGATCGGGCCTGCATGGGCATGGAGCGCGAAAGGGATAGCGCTCTCTCAAAACGGTGCGTAAATTTGAAACTAGCTGTGAAATTGGCAGATGTGCTTGCTCAGAATCGTACAGCAATGAATAATAATTTCTGCAAACCATGCAATCTGAGGTTCAATATTTGGCTCAACAGTTGGAGTAGATGTCACATTTCATCGTAAATAGCAACTTCTAAGTGTAGCTCACCTGGCAACTCCTTTGACTGCTATTTGGCGAGACACAGTGTGGAAAGCTATTTCTAAAGCTATATCATTTGACATTGTTTATTATGGCAACTGTCGTATTTTGGATCTGTTGCCAAATTCGCCATTTTTTCCACTCTGATTGGCCAGAGTGCTGCTACAGCCTCTCCCATTGGCTTAAAACGCCACCACTATGTAATATGATAATATGGCGAAATTTCATGGTGTCCAGAACAGCACACTGAAGAGGAAGATGTAAGAAACAAAGAGTTGTTCTGTGCACTCTGTGTTTCCTACACTTTCATCTTTATCGGCGCATCAATTATGCAAGTATTCAACTTAGCCCCCCAACTTTCCTTTCTACTCCAAACAGCACTCCAGGGGCACAAGTTTTTCACAGCACTTATTACAGAAGCGTTTTGCTGTACATAGTTGCTCAGATATGTTAAGAAATGCTGCAACTCGAGCTAGTTACTGTAACATGCTAATGTTGTTGTGGTAAGAGAAATGCACAAAAGACTGAGGAAGTATAGAGCAGGACAAGTATGCGTGCAAACTTTCAACTGTCTTGAAACTTTTCAAAGTTACTTTCCTGCTCTCTTGGCTAGTCTTTCGTGCCATTCGCTCAGTGCAACTACATCAGAATACACAAGTTCGCAGGCATCAAATGCTTCAACAAAAAGTAAAACATCGAGCTATATGCTGAGACAGGAGTAAAATGCGGCTAACCTTCTGAGTAGCAAACTGCCCCAGAGAGCCGAACTGCAAAAAGGTCTGGCCCCGAGGGAGATCAAAGCAAGAGGGCCGTTCAACCGGGACTGTCCTGTCTGCAAGACACTGCAGAATGCTCGCATCCAAGATGAAAAGCGGGAAGCCGGTCTGGACTGCCGCATCTGCCACGTCTCTGATCAGGCTCTGAAAGAAGTCAACCCAGCAGCTGTTATTTCATTTGAAATATTGCAAGCCAACATTTTGGCTGAAGCAGGATGGTCTTCACGTACAATGCAAAACGCAAGATTGCATTAACTGCAAGACTTGCGTGAATGTTGTGAAAAAATTTAAAGTTAAGCACCAGCGCACATAAAGAACCAAGAACAGCGAAAATACATCACTGCACTGATGCAATACTTTAAACAACTTGGTGTATATTACAGTGACTTACCCATGACGGGCTAAAATGTTGAACAGAGTCTTTTTCCTGAAAAACAAGAGAAACCACTATAGTGTAAAGAAAAGGTAAAAAAATACATGCTAGGGAGAACTGCAAGTAAACTAAATGAACCATTACTTTTATTTAAAAAAAAAAACACTTTGAAGTAAGTAGGCGAAAATAAAACCAAATGACTGACACTAGCAAACCTTTGCTCAGGATGTTCATATGCTTCAGCTACATTCCAGTCTCACTAACAGACATGAGCAGATGCGTAACAATGCGAGGTACGTGAACACTTAAAACAATAAACATAAATAATTTGCGTTGGTAATAAATAAACGCTACTACACTTTTACTGTTTCTTGATAAGTATTAGTGTATTTTCACTGCTTATAAAATGCAAACAAGCTTGTGAGCTGTTCATTAACAAAGATCGTGAAACACGTTTATATAATGCTGTGAACTGCTGCATTTAGGGTAACTGTTATTCATAGCATTATGAATTTCATTTAGATTACACCTGCTTCAGAACAAGCTTGCGTGTCAGTTGCATAAATTAGCACTAAAATATTCTCAGTAGTAGGAGAAGCACGCGAAAAAGCTCGAACATTTTTTTTTCTAACCAAAGCGATTCTCGAAAAAACCCGAGCTAATTAACGGAGCATACTTCGTCAGTAACTCGCCAAATGCACGCCTCTGTAACATTGTGTGGGCTCGGTCGGCGACAATTTGCTGTGATAGTTAGAAATGGTTACCTGCTTGAAAATATACTGAAGAACAACGGACTGAACAGCGAGGAGGAGGGCACCGCATCCAAGCAAACAGAAGAGTCTGATCGCATTCCTTCTCATTCAATTTGTTGCAGGGAAGTCTGCGGCGTCGATGGAGCCTGCGCTGGCCAAAGTGTCTACGGTGGTCGAACGAAAGCTATTTCCGGTGAATAACAAGTTTAGTAGCTGTAGAGTGATCGCGTTTTAACGATAAAGTTCCTATGGGACAAAATCTAGGCATGGATATTCGTGATCACACGCTCTTCAACAAGTACCCCCGACTTTCTACCCGACCTTTCCCCACTTTTGGGTTCTGGATTGTCTCTGGATTGCGTTGGATCAAAGCGGTTTAAACTGTTACAAAACTGAAACCAAAACCTTTTTTTGCCTTCGACATTTCCTGCATTTTGCTGCTGCTTCTTGCGTTTTGGCGCACCATCCAAGGCACCATCTACGAGACAGAAGTAACAGCTCTTACTTCCGCACGCAGGAGAAGGAAAAGACTGCCGGTACAGAAGAGTTGGTAAAACCGGTACCGCTTGTTACCGTACGTTACCGACGTAATCATGTGTATCCCAATTATGCTAACAATTATGCTAACTAGGGCAGTTCCCAACGCCCAATGTTTCGCGCATAGACGCTTGTTTCTTCGGTCCAAGGTAGTTGCTGCTTCCTCTTGGCAGGACAACACGCACAATATGACAAAGCATGGATGGATAGTTAGATACGCAATCAAAACATTCCCGTGCGGTGCTAGATAGCGCGGCTGACAGTCTCATCCATACGCAACAAAGTGCAGTTGCAAAAGTACGGCTTAATTAAATGAACTTCAAAAATCTGTAGCCTTTTCAGTCGGGGAACACAGCTGAGGTGTCCGTCGACGTAATTCTCGATAGCCATCCGGTAATTCGTACTTCTAAACCCTACGAACAGCTTGGTGTCCGGCCTAGACGAGTCTGCGTTGAGGAGGGCACCACACTAATCGATTAGACATGGTGGAAGCTATCGCTCGCAGTTGAACGCGGTCCGAACCCTCATATCTAACGATGTTTAGACCCGTTAAATCAGGCTTTTCCACAAGCAGACGTTTTATGTGGTGAAGCCAGCTTACCACCCGCTCGTTAGTGGGTTTATTGTTCATGTTTTGCTTTTGAACTAATACGTTACTGCAATATTGCTTAGAGGTGTGACAGTTTGCGCTAGTTGGTATGACATGACGATAGTTATAGCGCGAGAACAGAACGACGACAAAGAGACGACAGATCGTGTCTTAGCGCTCGTGTCCCTCTTGTTGTTCTGTACTCGCGCTATAACTATCGTCATGCAATATTGCGTTCGGAGAGTAAGATAAATGAAAATACATCAAAACTTTTCAGTGGTGTCTTTGTTAGATGCAATATTAATGCGAACGGTCAATACTGACAAGGATGTTATTAGTAGTAAATGTAATGCAAATATGAAGAAGTAAAGTGGTATGAAAGGGTAACTGCATATGCGTGCATTGGCCATATATAGTACAGCGTCCGGGCTCGAGTCGAGCGAAATTGTGTAAAAATGATCGTATCCTCGATTGAAATTGTTCCACAGTACAGTTCCATTCACCACATTGCACTACCATAGAGATTGTTGGTTGTCATTCACAAAGGTCCTGCTGTACTAACCAGCTCATCAACTGACTGACTTTAATCTGTTCCTATACATGAAAAGGAAGCTCTCTGGGATCCACTTCACTTTTTAGTGTTAGCTGTTAATATTGATGTGAAGACAGAAGCATTGTAAAGAAAATGTTTATTCTACCAGGGATCAAAGCACCAAAGTTGTGTCAAGAACGTAGCATCATGTGTGTTGATATTCAACAATCTATACACTAAAATGCAGCAAATATTTTGTCACCATGGACTCTTGCTACTTGTTCAGGCTCGAAACTTTCAGAACAGTCTTTGCTCTGTATGCTGTAACTGAAGTAGGTTGATGGTAGTCTGCGTAGCACTCATTTACAGGACATTATTTGATCAGTCAAGAAGAACTCACTCAAGCACAAACTCGCAAACCACCAATTTATTTGATGTCGTAACTCGTAATTGATAGAGTACACAATGCACCTCACGCAATCGGGTCAAAATGTACAAGTGCCAGTGGTAATCAAATCACACACCAGATGGGAAACAACAAACAAACAAAGTCAACAAGAAAAAATAAACAACAAAGTGAGCATCAACACAATCTTGAGTGAGTGTAAGCATTTATGTGTGCACTAGTGCACTATGTACACTGTAATTACAAACAAGTGATTTTAATAATATGGGATTCCATTGAAGTGACGGTGAGAGTGATGCTAAAATAAGCAAGCATCCTACCTAAGTTGTTCAACCAGGCGTGTATAAGCAACACTATCAACATGAACACTGTGTTTGAACTTCGACAGCCTGAATTCAACCGGGGTCAGTGCTCACGCAGGCGTGACGCTGGCAGAACAAAGAACAGCTCGCAGTCAGTCAAAACACGGCTCATCCAACCTGGCAACACCTACTGTAGTTTACACAATTCGAGGCACACACTGATGCTCGTGTCGTTTCACTGCAACTATAGAAACACCTAATTATTAAAAATACGCTTCTACTTCACGTGACAGGAAGTGAAATCTGTACAAACATTTCGATCTCATAACAAGCAGCCTTAGCTCCAAAGATTTCAATTTTTGACAAGCTGCCGGCACTCAATTGACCTTAAGAAAAGCTTAAGGCAGCGCTGTCGAAAACAGCTGAGTGGTGCCACAACTTCTGCTAGCTCATATGAATACGCAGAACTCTGCTTGTCTTGCAACTAGAAAAGGTGAAACGAAAACATGAGCAAGCAGCCTCCGTCTTATATTCATTATCAATAACACTTTAAATAAATGCAGGTCTAATATATCCTCTCTAAGCTCTTTGATACTGTGCTTTTGAACTAAGCTCTTCAAGCAAGACGACAATTTAGTGGCACACCTGAAATCGAGGCGTGTCTGCGCACTCCTCCAGTGAATCCTGTCAGGAGATAAGGCAATGTCACACAAGCATTTACCCTCGAGTTCCTCTCACCCCGACGTTCATTCACCCGTGAATGACTGAGCAAATTCAAGGCAGAGATAGCTCCGGCGGTATTTTGTATCACACATTTGCATGACAGGCCTTCCGTATGATATGTTCACTGACGCTGGCACGCCGGGGATGCCAACCAGATAGGCTGAGCTAAACCTTTGAGTCTCTTGTTTAGTTAAGTTGAGCTTTGAGGTCATAGTCACATGCAGCAACTAGAACACCGCTGAGCCATGAGCGAGGATTCAATGAAAGCTGATGCTTTGACTGCACTGCATGTAAGTGTAAAAAAAACACTGCACTTCTGAAATGTGTGACAACACTATTTCAGACGCAAGAAACTCTGTGAAATGCAGTTGTAATCCAACAGCTTTGAAGGACACACACGTACAATGAACATATCGACGCAACTCTGGAACTGAATAGGTTTTACTAAATGTTTAGCTCTCAACAAATCTTAGACATGCCAACAAATAGATTTCTATATTCAGAAGCTGCACTATTATATGTATGTATAGTATATTGCTTACTTTGCAGAGCATAATTATCATTTTAACACCAACAATGAGCTTTCACATAAGTGACCAATAACCCACCCCACCTTCAGAAGAAAAATGACAATTAAAACAGGAACGGAGAGATGGCAAAAGCAAAAATAGTAACGGCAAGATGGAGAAAGCAAGATGAAAGAAGATAGCGAACTCTAGATTATCTCGTGCCCTCTTGAGCGCGTTACACACTTCATGTCCAATTTTAGTTGTCTCTTGATGAATTAACATGAGTGCTCACTCCCTGTGTGCCTGTGAGTACCTTAATGTTCACAATAAATAACATAAATAACGCACATGAAAACAGAAAAGCATTCAAAGTCGCTGGTTAACACAGGCTATTGAGCTCCAAGTGCAAATAAAAATAATATCTTCCGCCGCCATGAAAGCTCCTTTTTTTTTTTCCCTTGAAATGAAACAAAAAACACGAGGTAAGCCATGAAGATTGAGTATGGCACCGTTCAAATTATTAGTCATACTCAATGCAGATATGCAATACCACACTATGTACAAGTTGCGTGAAAGAAAGATGAAGACGAATGTTGCTAATGCCACTGGGGAATACGAGCACGTGAATGCCAAGGACGTCCAAAATAAGCGTGAAACTTACGGGTGTGACTGAAGGCGCGACGAAGATGGCTTGTGCTTTATGTTCCAAGGCTATTTAGGTAAATAACTTAGGTGAACAAGATTGCACCGCTATGGATGGAGTGTGCGAGTTTCCCGGGTGTGTACAATACAACTCGCTGCACAAGTGGCATATTGCAAGCAAACGAGATTCTTGGTAGCAATCGAAATAAATATGAAAGCGCACCAATCCCTGCATTTCTCAAGTAATGAGTATGCGTCAATATGCAAGAGATAATTGCACGGCTTTTACGCCCTGTTGACCTTACAGAGCTAGAGACCAAATGAATTTGAGACAGCAAGAAAATAGGGCATTCAAAAGCAGTCTATGACAAATATTACATTTCATACAGATTCTATGCAAAAAGCACTTGATTTAAGTTGAAAATGTAGGTAATGCTTCATTACAAACATTGGATAATGTGTGAGCAGATTTAAAAAGAGCTCGCTGGAAATGAAAATGTGCAGAACCTACACAAGTTCTATGCTGCGTGCCTTTTTTACCTGTGTCTGGTTTACAGTTTTAAACATATTGTTACGACCTCAGTAGGCGTCTGGGGGTTTATTGATACACGGTTCGAGCGACGAGCGTCACATACGCGTTTAATACTTCCCAACATGAGACCACCGGCTACAGCCCGTTCTTCCTCCTCTATGTTCGACCCCCCCGTTATACTCTGGATACAATATTTTCCTTCTCTGATCGGGACCAATCAGAAATCTCCCTAGCAGAAACTCTTTGTCTCGCCGAAGAAGCTCGTCGTCTTGCTCGTTTACGTACAATAGCCTCGCAAGACAGATCGAAAGTTCGTTATGACAGCAAGCACCGGCAGGCCACATATATTCCGGGAGATCTCGTGTTGGTGTGGAAGCCTTTACGCAAACGTGGCTTGTGCCAAAAACTGCTCGCGCACTACATCGGACCTTTTGTTATCCTTGACCGCCTGAGCGCAGTCGACTACCGCATCGCACGTCTTACAGCTAGCGGGAGACGCTCCAGAAAGACAGAGGTCACGCATGTCGCTCGCCTGAAGCCTTTCAGTCAACGCGACACTGTATGAAACGCGCGGCGCGCTTTGTCTGCGAGGGGGGAAATGTTACGCCACGTATGTGCCGGACGAAGAAGGAAAAAGAAGCAAGGAGGGTGAAAGAAGAAGATCATCATCATCTGCCTGCGCCGATACGGCTCGTCGCTCGAACCGTGTATCAATAAACCCCCAGACGCCTACTCAGAATAGCGCCTAAGTTTGGTCGTCTGGCAAATGTCACCTCAGTAGCCAGCATAGAAGCGGCCTCAACTGTTGACCTTTCGGCAACCATCCGCCAAATTGTTCGGGAAGAGTTACTCAGACATGGCGAAATGACACGTGAACGGGCAGCTGCCACGTCTCCATCCTATTTCCCGCAGGACACCACTGCCCCACAGCTTACAGTTTATGAACATCCATCCGTCAACGCAACGGAGGTTGCAGGGCCTCGGCGTATTCAGCAGTCAAGTCCGGCTTTTTACGAGCGATCACAGTACCCTCAACGTTTCCGTTCCGTACGCTCATACCACCCACCGACAACTGATTTCATTGAATCTCGGGCTTACGCGAACGCTCGCAGACGTGAACACTTCGAAGAACGGCAAGACATCGTCCCAGTTCTTGTGGTTCGAAGCAACGTACATAGAAAGCATATTCACCAGTGTTCGAATTGTTCGCTCGACGAGACCATTCGTCTGCGGGTGATAAGGCGTCGAGTGTCTGAGCTCTGAGCCACACATACGAAGAAGTTGTTCGACAACGTCTGCCGTGAATTGACGTCCACGGTCACTTATGATGACGCGAGGGGGCCCATGACGCAGTATGATAGAATGGAGAAGGAAGGACGACACTTGACCAGCAGTCGCGGATGGCAGGGCAGCAGTCTCGCAGTACCGAGTAAGATGGTCAGCACATACCACAATCCATCTGTTGCCTTTCGATGAACGCGGAAAAGGGCCCACCAGGTCAATGCCAATTTGTTCGAACGAAGAACTGGGAGGCGTCACAGGTTGTAGATGTCCGGCCGGAGCTGCTGAGAGAGATTTGTGCGCCTGGCATTGCGCACAACTGGCCACGTACAACTCAACTGACTGGCGCATACGTGGCCAGTAGAAGCGTTCCTGGGTACGATGAAGAGTGCGCGTCGTTCCGAGGTGACCTGAAGTGGCGTCATCATGCATGGCGTACAAAACAGATGACCGTAGTGCCTCTGGAACCACCAGCAGGAAGCGGGAACCGGTGCCGGAGATGGATTTCTTGTACAGTAGACCATCACGGACGCAAAAGCGGCTTTCCGGAGTGGATGCTTGTGCGATCACGAATAACGGATTCAAACTCACGTCCTTCCGCTGCTCAGTTTCAAAGGTGGCCTTATCCGGGAACGCTGGTGCTACGGACGCAATCAGATGATCGAAATCGTCAGCGTCGCAAACTGTAGCATCAACTGGCATCCTTGAAAGGCAGTCTGCGTCCGCGTGTTTCCTGCCGCTCTTGTACGATACCGTGAAGTTGTACTCTTGCAGCCGGAGGGCCCAGCGTGCTAGACGGCCTGACGGATCCCGAAGGTTGATAAGCCAGCACAAAGAATGATGATCCGTAACTACTTGGAAAGGACGACCGTACAGGTATGAGCGGAATCGCTGCACAGCGAAGACGAGTGCAAGGCATTCTTGTTCGGTCACAGTGTAATTGCGTTCCGGCTTACTTAAAGTGCGACTGGCATATGCGATCACGTGTTCCACTTGATTACATCGCTGTATCAGGACTGCACCTATGCCAATGCCGCTTGCGTCGGTGTGAACTTCAGTCGCCGCAGAAGGATCGAAGTGCCGCAGGATAGGCTGCGACGTGAGCAAGAACTTCAGTTGGTTGAAAGAAGTTTCACAATCAGGAGTCCATTCAAAACTAGCACCTTGGCGGAGAAGACAGGTCAGTGGAAAGGCAACTTCTGCAAAGGCGGGAATAAATCGGCGAAAGTAAGAGCAGAGGCCCAAGAAGCTCCGAAGCTCCTTCACTGAGCCAGGTGGTTTAAAAGCTCTAACAGCCGCTGTCTTATTCGGGTCGGGCCTGATGCCATCCTTGTTGACGAGATGTCCCAGCACCAGTGTTTGTCGAGCTCCGAAATGACACTTCTTTGCATTAAGAACCAAGCCAGCATTTCGAATACATTTCAAAACCAGCTCTACCCTTTCGTTATGTTCACTGAATGTACGCCCGAAGATAACAACGTCGTCAAGATAACACATACAGATGTTCCACTTCAGGCCGCGCAGAATGGTGTCCATGAATCTTTCAAATGTAGCGGGCGCGTTACATAGACCAAAAGGCATCACGTTAAATTCATATAGTCCGTCCGGAGTAACGAAAGCCGTCTTTTCTTTGTCCATTGAATGCACAGGTATTTGCCAATAGCCTGAGCGTAAGTCTATGGACGAAAAGTAGGATGCTGAATGGAGGCAGTCTAGAGCGTCATCAATGCGTGGGAGAGGGTAGACATCTCTCTTTGTGACGGAGTTTAGACGGCGATAGTCCACACAGAATCTCCAGGTACCATCCTTCTTTTTGACTAGAATCACGGGAGCCGCCCAAGGACTCGATGATTCTCGAATGACACCCTTCTGCAGCATATCACGCACTTGTTCATCAATTATCTTGCGCTCAGACGGCGACACTCGGTAGGGTTTCTGGCGGATGGGCTGTGCTGTTCCCGTGTTTATCCTGTGGAGAATCCGAGACGCGGGAATCGAGGGCGCATGGTCATGGGAAAAATCGAAAATCGTCACGTATTTTGACAAAACGTCCAGAAGCATGCGGCGTTTGTCAGTAGTAAGTGACTTGTCGATCATAGGTAAAAGTTTCGAATCGGCCGTAGAAGTATTGGCTGAGGCCCCACCCGGAGCATCACTGAGGGCATCCACTGCCATCGGTGAGTATGTTTTGAACTTGGCAAGCTTCAGTCCTCCTGGTAGAACCACCGACTCAGCTGAACAGTTTACCGCCCATAGTCCTGTGCGTCCTTGAACGAGTGACACTATGCAATGCGGCACCAATGTGTTCTTCTTAATGCAACTGAGATGAAAGGGCTCCACCAATGCGTCGAACGCACTGTCATTGTTGTCAATGCGTGAAGAGTATACAGGAACACATACTGCAGAGAATGCCGGCACAATGCTATCTTCACTGACCCGGAGCGCACCGTGCTCCCTGTCTGAATTCTCTAATAGTTCTCCAGGGGCAGCATCACATATGTACACCTCTCCATTTCTACAATCAACAGTGGCGCCACACATTCGAAGGAAGTCAATCCCCAGGATTATGTCGTGTGTGCTCCTTGGAAGAATCGTAAACTCTGTGACAAACACTTGATCACCCAAGCACACTTCTGCGGTACAGACACCAATGGGACACAGCGAGTTACCACCAACGCCACAGAATGTTGTTGCCTTCTCCCACAAAAACATCACCTTTTGTCCTAAACGGTGTTTAAAAGCAGCACTCATAATCGAAACTGTAGCACCAGTGTCCACCAAAGCCATCGTACACACACCATCAACAAAAACTTCTACCTTGTTCTTGAACATCAACACAGACGGGGGTATTTCGTTTTGCAGCAAGTCACCAGCGACCTCACCCCCATCGGCCGCACTGTTTAGTTTTCCTGGTGTGGTGACGATGGGCGGCGCCGTGGCGATGGAGACCGGTGGGATCGAGGCGCAGGAGGTGGCGTCACACTTCGATCAGAGGCAGGGGAGTTGTTGCGCCAGTGTCCGTGCCAGGAGCTGCTGCCGGGTCTTGAGTCGGTGGGCCAGTGTCCTTGAAAAGGTGGGACAGCAGGTTTATCGGTCAAGCTTGTCCACTGATCATAGCGTGGTATGCGCGAACGATCGCAATACCTCGATATGTGACCAGTCAGACCACAGTTGTAGCACACAGGCGCAGGACGAGGTCGTCGCCGTTCTTCGAAGTGTTCACGTCTGCGAGCGTTCGCGTAAGCCCGAGATTCAATGAAATCAGTTGTCGGTGGGTGGTATGAGCGTACGGAACGGAAACGTTGAGGGTACTGTGATCGCTCGTAAAAAGCCGGACTTGACTGCTGAATACGCCGAGGCCCTGCAACCTCCGTTGCGTTGACGGATGGATGTTCATAAACTGTAAGCTGTGGGGCAGTGGTGTCCTGCGGGAAATAGGATGGAGACGTGGCAGCTGCCCGTTCACGTGTCATTTCGCCATGTCTGAGTAACTCTTCCCGAACAATTTGGCGGATGGTTGCCGAAAGGTCAACAGTTGAGGCCGCTTCTATGCTGGCTACTGAGGTGACATTTGCCAGACGACCAAACTTAGGCGCTATTCTGCGCTGCTTCAGGGTTTCAAACGTGCGGCAGTGCCGTACAACGTCAGACACTGAAGTCAGGCTTTCCCTGCTAATAAGGAAGTTGTAAACATCTTCTGCAATTCCCTTCAGCAAATGCCCCACCTTGTCCTCTTCCGACATGCTGGAATCGACTTCCCTACACAGCCTCAAAATCTCTTCAGTATACACGGTGCAGGTCTCACCGGATAGCTGGGCCCTCTGTGCAAGACTCTGCTCGGCAAGCTTCTTTTTTGCAGCTGAGTTGCCGAAACACTTCTTGATTTCTTCAACAAAGCGTTCCCATGTTGTCAGAATATCTTCATGGTTCTCATACCAAACGAGGGCAACATCAGTGAGGTAGAAAACAACGCGTGACAGTTGGGAGGCAGCATCCCATTTGTTGCAGTTGCTTACTCGCTTGAAATGTTTGAGCCATGAGTCCACGTCGTCGTTGGCCCTCCCGGAGAAGGTTCGTGGCTCTCTGTGATACGGCCAAGAACTGCTGGGGACTGGTTCCCGAGCTTCTGTTTCGTCAGGCATGATGGCCAAAGAAGGAGGCAGGCCGGCGAGGCGACGACTCCGGCGAAATCCGAGGGGTAGCGGTCCCGTCGTTGGTTCCTATACCCAGCACCTTCCACCACTCTGTTACGACCTCAGTAGGCGTCTGGGGGTTTATTGATACACGGTTCGAGCGACGAGCCGTATCGGCGCAGGCAGATGATGATGATCTTCTTCTTTCACCCTCCTTGCTTCTTTTTCCTTCTTCGTCCGGCACATACGTGGCGTAACAATATTTACATACAGTAAGCGTGTTTAAACATACCCCCAAAGAATATTGTGCGCCCAGACAATCTACAATCAGCATGACAGGCAAGTTAACCAGAGGCAACAATCATTTAAAGAAACCCTTGAAATACATTCACCAATTTTTATGCAATTTCTTACAGTGCATAGGAAGATGTTATTGCAAGGGAAACAGTGGATAATAAATAACAAGAAAACCATGTGCGAGATATACTCGAAGCATAAATTGTGGTAAAGGTGTGCCACATGTCCAAATTAAAGTAAATTATTTAGGGAAAAAAATTATGAGATGTTCACCAAAAATTGATGGTACACTTTTTCCCACCACGTATCACTAAGTACCTTCGAACAGTCCGTTCTATTCACCAAATGCGTGTCAGAAAGAAAGCCTTGAAAAACACCTCTAAAAAACACTGTATTACACACAAGGTACAAAAAGCCCTGAACATTGGCTACATCTTAATAAATTTAGCATTTCATAAATTTTGGCTGTTACTGGTTTGGTATGCGTAGTACATGCTATATTTTGGGAAAAGTCATGCCAAGATAATTAGAGACAAGTATACTTTCTTTAGATCAGCAGTTGCAATATTGTAAATGCATAAAATGCAAGTGCCCACATGTAAATTATAAAAATTGGGACTTTAAAGGATTGAAATGCATTTTTCATTTTTCAAACCAGTGCTATACACCACCCAAATCATGTTTCAAGATGGCACTTTAAAATCATCTTTAACATTCCTTGAATGACACAGTCATCTGTGTACAGTCACACAGTGCGTTGAATTCTATAAACAATATCACTGAAATAAAGCTGTAACAATAGGGGGCCACAAAACAAAACCCCAGGGGACACCGGCTGATACACTGCTTCCATTAGACCAAGAACTTTCATTAGCACATGTTGAGTTAATTCCAATAGACAGTCATAAATCCAATTCACTACTTTCGATACTATTGTCGAGAGTATGCCAAAAGCTAATATGTTCTTGCTTGCATAGTCTTAAAGCTTGCTCACTGGAGTCAACGAATAAAAGAGGTCATTGCTGAATTCAGCTATATAGTTGTTATAGATAAAAGTTAACAAAGCAGGAGAGGCCCTGCCCAGATCACTGAAGCACGGCCGCCAATCT
Source organism: Rhipicephalus annulatus (assembly GCA_013436015.1). NCBI lineage: Eukaryota > Metazoa > Arthropoda > Arachnida > Ixodida > Ixodidae > Rhipicephalus > Rhipicephalus annulatus. Next base: position 270,775 of record WOVY01015095.1, read on the forward strand.
AATGAAATAGTCCACATCTAACGAAATAGTCCTGCTGATGCACTTGGTGATGTCCTCTAAACGGCTGGGTTACTGACCGTGAGGCATACTACATCAGCCAGAGAGCTTGCTCACTGGTGCAATATTTATATTTCTCTGAATTTTTTCTTAACGTGATGTAAATACATTGTTCCAGCAGTCTGTAACAGACACTTGCGACACTGTAAATGAACGAGTTTTCATTCCAGCTTGATGCATCCAAACAATATTAGCACCTCTCCTCTTTGTAGTGAATAAACCGGTGCTTAATGCGTCTCACTAAGTAACATAACTAAACATTTCCAAGAGCTTGAAAAGTAAGAAAACAAAAGGCAAGGGTAGTGACACTAGCTTGTGAGCAGCAATCCCTAACACAACGCTCCTCCACAAAAAAACAATGCATGGGCAAGAGACATGCAACATCAGCGCAGTCAAGCTCTCAGACATTCCAAAGTTTATGAAACAACACTGCTACTTTGGTCAGCTTCTTTTGAGCTCGCTTTACTGCTATCTTAAGTGACCAGCATCCAACAACCCAGAGCCGAAACGCACCAGTCTTGCGCTAAATGCATTTCTCAAACTGTACGAACGTCGGTCAGGTACGTCGTGGACAAACGTCAAGGAAAGCACCTCCGCCATGACAACACGCGACGCCTTTTGCTGCACACCACCTCACAACAGTATGCCACTTTTCATGTGGAAGTCAGTAGCCTTTGAAAATGTGCTTCAGTGCATAAAATGGTAGTAGAATCCACGCGAGATGATCAGAAAAAAGAATGAAGCAAAAATTGCATTTGTTCATCATTGAGCTTGTGCCAGCCGGTTTTTGTGCACATATATCGCCACTATCCGGTAGCATTTCCACAATGCTTTGGTGAAGGGCCAAAGTGATGACTACCCCGAGGGAATCCCTGCATGACAAGGAACGCAAAACACGTGCATGTAAGACAAACTGCATTTTAGAAATACACTAGAGTCACGAATGAATTACTCAAGAAGATTTTAACAAAGAACTCACAATGTTTGCGTTATGACCAATGCTTTAGGGATCACTTTGCTAAGTATCTGTAAATGATCACCACATTATGCCAATAAGTTCTGAGAACAGTCAAACAGAAAGGAAAGCATAAAAATATGAACTACAACAATAACAGAAAATTATTAAAAACCAGGATTTAGCAACTGCTACCTTGAAGAAGATAAGAGTGTTGACCAAAACTTTGGTCTAGGGACATCCTCCGTTCAATGATGCAACAGGCAATTATGTCAAAGAAAATATAGGGGGTGTTACTAGAAGTAATTGTAATGTACAAGTGAAGAAATAAAGGTGCACAAAAAAAAAATAACTTGCCCCACACAGGGCCTGGACCTGCAAACTTTGAATAATGCATCCAATGCTCTACCACTGAGCTACGACTGCGCTCATCCGTCCGTCAACTTCCTAGGGTATATACTAGGTCTGTTAGACATCCCTGTAGTACTCTTTGGTGATTGTTTGACTCCGTGGTGCGTACTCAAGGTGTACCACACCTTGGGAGTGAAAGAAGGCACTCAGTATACTTTTGACGTTGCTGGACACTCGGTGAACCTTCTTTGGTCTTGGTGACGTGGAATGCTTCCACTGTAACGACTGGGATTTGGTTAACGAATCGCACCCGTACACCCAAGGCTCGTCACCAGTGATGATAGTGTTCATGAAGTTAGGGTCACTGCTTGTGAAATCCAGCTGTCTTGTGAGACTTCAACATGAAGTTGCTCTTGCTCCATTGTGAGCAGTTTTGGCACGAATTTCGCCGCAACTCTCTTCATGGCCAAATCTTCGGTCATAATGAAATATGCAGAGAAAGTGCTTATGCCCGCCATTTCTGCAATTTCCCGGATAGTCACATGACACTCCCACATCACCACAGCGTTCACTTCGGCAATGACCTGGTCATTTCGGCATGTTGATGGCCGACCAGAGCGCGGCTAGCTCTCCACCGATGTGCGGCCGTCTTTAAACAGGTTGTACCACTCCTTAATCTGTGTGCGGCTCATAGCGTCGTCAATGAAAGCCGTTTTGATGTTCTCTCTGGTTTACACTTAGCTGTTGCCCAGTCTCTGGCAAAATTTGATGCAGTAGCGCCGCTACAGTAGCTTCGTCATTTTTCTTGAAATAAAAAACCGACAAGATCACTGCGCACCACCTCACTCAAACGCTGCGTCCCGGCGACTGACGTTATTGGCAGGCGGGAAAAAATTCACGCATGCGCACAAAGGTTCTAGGTCAGCTGATGCAAACGCGCTTGTTTCAAATCCATCAGGTGCTCGCAAAAAAATAAGGTCGGATACTTTTCTAACAGACCTTGTATGTGCATTAAACGTGGGAGCGTCGGTCAGAGTCACCAGTAGCCATTACGGCGAGTGGCCACTGGTCCCATTGCTCCCTCGTTTAATGTGTATATATACCCCTTATAAAGTGAACAGAGCGACCAGTGCCGCTATAGCTCAGTTGGTAGAGCATCGGACACGCCATTCGAAAGTTCAGTTCCTGCCGGCGGCAAGTTATCTTTTCGTCAACTTTCTCTCTTCACATTTACATAACATTTACTTCTAACAACACCCCCTATACTTTCCTTGGCATCATTGTCTGTCAGTTCTCAATAGTATCCCCTGTTCAAGGATTTTTTAATCTCATGAACGAAGCAATAAATATGTTTACTAATTTTCTGCAGTCTCTCAGCTCTTTCAAGCACAGAACTCCATTATTGACGAGAAAAGAAGTTTTATTGAAAAAAATGACGATATATTTTACAGAAAATGATTTTCTTGCAAAAAAACAAGGAATCGTCAATTTTAGTTCAACAGATATAAGGTGGTCACGTGAGGTGATCACCAGGCCGTGACGGTCTACTAGTCACTTTTGGTGAAAGTACAGCCCTTCATTTATATAGCCTTTGGCGTTACCTACTCATACAACATGCTATTCTGCACTATGAACATAGTAGGAGCAGCACATACTTATATATCTCTAAAAATATCTTGGGTCTATCGTCTAGCGCACCTTGAGGACGACGGCAGCCGGAAGAAAACAAACGTAACATGTCACATTGAAGCCAAAACGAAATCGCATCATATCTGTCAGATCGCTAAATGCATTAAAATATGTGATATTTTAAAATCTGACTTGCGGGGCTTAAGTGTTTCAAGAAGAAAAAAAAAAAAAAGAAAGGTGGTTATCTGGGGTGACCCATCGTGCTGGAAAGAGCCAATATACTTGTCTCTTACTATGAGACAGGACTCCAGACATTTATTTTATGCAAAGCATGTTTATGCTAGCTTACTAACTTTTTATATAATGTAAACTAGGTAATTAACACAGATTATTTAACTTACAAACTTTGATCCCTAGTAGCTGTTGAGCACATGAATAAGATGGCCATTAAAAAACCTAAAACAGCAAAGCGCGCTCAATGTTTCTAGATTTAAAGATGCCAAATTGATGAAGTGAACCTAACAGAATTCATCATTTGACTAGAAGATAGGGGTGCTGCATTGTAGAAGAGATCTGACATTTATCTTTCCAGATGTTCCTGTGAAGCTAGTGAGTTCATCACTTCAAAAATCACTCCCCACCGCCCCGCCGCGGTGGTCTAGTGGCTAAGGTACTCGGCTGCTGACCCGCAGGTCGCGGGATCGAAAGACGGCTGCGGCGGCTGCATTTCCGATGGAGGCGGAAATGTTGTAGGCCCGTGTGCTCAGATTTGGGTGCTCGTTATAGAACCTTAGGTGGTCTAAAATCCCGGAGCCCTCCACTACGGCGTCTCTCATAATAATGTGGGTTTGGGACGTTAAACCCCACATATCATCAACTCACTCCCCACCGTGGTCTTATCCTCCCCAGATCTCTTTATCATTAGCACGCTGACTTCTGGTTGCATGACCACGTGACCAATAAAAGGACATATACTTACATAAATGATTTTACCGTCATTGCTGTCGCAGCAGAGTTAGCCTGACTTTGGAACCAGCACTGACAAGTGCTCCCAGGGCATAATTAACCTCGGCATTAGAAACATCCAGGTCATCCACCTGAAAAACGAAGTTACAATGCATGTTGCTCAGGTAGACGTAGTACTATGCACCATTCATCGGCTTATGCCACTGAGAATAGGAAAAGCATTGCCAAGTTATGACGACTCAGCAAAATAATGCATTTAGTAGTGTTTAGTAGACGTACCACACGGGCACAAGAAATGACATTCATTAGTTAAGCCATTAAGTTCCCGAATTATATCTTTTTCAGTACAGCTGTCTTATGTCTAAGTATGCTGCCACTTGACCTGATAATGTTGATGAAAGTGACTTTTGAATGAGCAATTTTGTTGCATTAATAAAGTATCAACACGCATTTTAGAACTTATTTAAAACTCTGTCGCAAAAGGTGCGACTTGTGAATTTTGATTGACGTTATCCACGCTCGCGCTACTCGCATTTGTTTAGCATGGTAAAATATGTTTCGAATTTTATTGTGTCATTAATTTTTTTATACAATGGCATGATTTAACACTGTTCCGATCGTCAATGGCACTGCCTATCACGCTGAAATGAAATGAACAGATACATCAAAAAAATAGATTTTACTGTATATCGCAGAGGCATTACCTATAATGTCAACAGCTCGATAAACTTGCAATTTTGTAACCTTGCTGTTCTCAGAACAGTTACCCTGCCTGATATCACATCATGTGGAGGTTTTCTACATATGTTTATGTAGTCTTCTATAACTTTGGCAACGACATTGGCAGTGCCCACAGTCTAAGGAAATTCCCTCTTGACTGTAGTGCTCAGACACCAACCGAGGGTGGGGAATAATGGCAACCAACCTTCAGTATTTTGTCCCCAACTTGTAGCTTCCCTACTGCTGATCCTTGTGGGTTGACCTCCTTTACAAATACACCCTGTAAAAAAAAAGAACAAAAGAGGCAATGATAAGTTAGGAAACAAAACAATGTCGTTGAAACATGTAATGCTACAATAAAAGAATAACATAAATAAAAAATACACAAGGCATCGTAAAAAATATCATACCGATGATGTTGGCCTGTTTTCCAGAACAAAATCTGCATCTGATCCTTTGTCCAATACGATCTCATTCTAAAATAAGAAATGAGTATAAAAAGACAAGAGTATATAGCTGATAAGAAGCAGTTATTTACACATGAACAGTACATTGACCCAGAAATCTAGATGGTCACACAGCTTGTTACCATTCTCACAGAGTGAAACATGAGAACACGACCTTTTAGGTGCAATTAGTTGAAAGTGCAATGTCGAACCATAAAAAAACACACAACAAAACGTGATGTGGACTCTGATTAAGGTGCATGCCCCAAATTTACATCTATATCATGCAAGTTTAATACAGCAAAAGCAAAAATCTGTAAATGACTTCCAAATTGTCATTCTCATTCTGTGCTTGCAGTATGCCCGTAAACTGGTGCATACTGTAACAAAAATTTGCACTGCACACCAAATGCACACAAACCTGGTGCTCCTGTGCATCTGTTGAGCGACTGGAAACACTTCGCTGGAGCAGGAACTCTGGCTTGGGTGGTGGTGTCGGGGCTGTTGCACTGCCCTCACCCGAATGTGCTCGGGGCCGTGGGGGCAAGGGTGGTGCTGGCTGCTCGCACTGCTCTGGGGCTGCCCTGAAGCAGGGAGCCCCAGGGGCAGGAGCACCTTCTGGAGTGACGCCCTCCGAGGTTAGGCTAGATGGATCCTCGCTCGGCAGACACAGAGACGACGATAGTGAAGAGCTTGACTGAGATGGTGGAAGGTCTTCGCTCTCCGCATGCGGAGCCAACTTCTCAGCTGCTGCTGCGCAAAGGCATTGCATATTGTGCCAAAAACAAGGTGCACTGGATAACAAGACGGTGACAACAAAACTAGATTGAAATATGGCTGAAGAAAACATACACCCATAGAGTTTCGTACAATAATACCTAGAGAGGAATCTGGCGCTTTGATAGTGTACCCGCATGGGAATTATGAGAAGTACAGGCCTCGGATTGGATAGGGTTAGCCAGCGAACTGTCTACATACTTTTTTCTACAAATTCAGTTTCGTTCTTCGCGCAGCGCAGGTAGTGAGATGCGGTAAAAAGCTCTGAAACAGCATTTTTGTTGTTCAAAGAGGCTGAAGACCACTAGGTCTGACGTTTGCTGCGATTTTGGAGCTTTACAAGTCGTATGTGATTCTTTAAACAAAGCGTCGTTCACTCACGGCTGTGCATAGATGTAGTGTCTCATGCCAGTGCAGAATATTGTATCTTGTTCATGTTTTTTCACGAGCACATTATGCCTAAACTCGTTTTAAATCGAATGCAAACGATGACGAAGCCAAGTAGATGCGCCGTCACGCTCCGCTGACTCGACTTCACAACAGAACCAGAGGTGCGTTGGGGGCAAACCACCTGGACAGACACATGTAGCACCGCAGAAGACGAAACGTTAAGTGTTTCTCACTTGATACTGTGCTGTTATTTCCATAAATAGATAATTCGTACTTTTGAAAGAAAAACAAGCATGTTTGTTTTCAAGTGTTGTTTTCAATATGGAACGCAACAGCAGAGCGATGATGCATACCCCGATAGTTGAATTTGCCCAGGTTTCACTTTTGCCGCCTGGTCACGAAAAATTTTTGCGAACAAGTTTACGTACAAATAATTGAAGCAAGTTTCAATTAAATTTAAACTCATATCATTTTGTTTTAGACTCGGAAAAGAAGCGTCGCAAATCTCAAGAACGTAATCCATCGAAAGCAGGTCTGAAGCCTGTACTTCTCATAATTCCCATGTGGGTACAAGCGCCACTGAGAAGCCTGCATAGACACTAGCGCCAGATTACCCTCTAGGTATTATTGTATGAAACTCTATGCATACACCAGCATATATTCGTTCACTGTGAACAAGGCACTCGTACTTAGTGTCAAAACATCAAGAAATCCTGTTTTTTCATGCTTCTTCATTTGGTGAGTGTGCGTTTTCGTTAGCCATGAGGGATTAACTTGCTGGCTAGGTGGGGGAACATATTGTAGGGATCATTGCGAAATATTAGGACAGAGTAAGGCATACAAACAACCCAATACAGCAATATTTGTAGTCATTTGTGTGTCTCATTTTGTCGTCATCTTTCACACTGCTTCCCAACAATATGTTCAGCCGCATTTTTTCCTGACCAGATGAACTTTCGTCATATAGTTGACATCAGATTCTAATATATACACAGAAACCAATCATGTAAAGCTTTGCCTACAACAGCTTAATTTCAACAGTAAGAAAATACAGTATCAAGAGGAGCGATGATTATGTTGAACAGTTAGATTTGAATTTATTTAACTGTCAGCAATACTTAAACAATCAATGTGCAATGCCACATTTGTGTCACAGGTGTGCCAACAACTTAAAATCTATGCGCGATGCCACATTTATATCACAGGTGTGTCAACTACTTAACAGGACAGTTGATGAAACAAAACATTACTTGAAGCTTTTACAGTAAGCTCTAGGCCCATAGCCAAGGATTTTTTTTGGGGGGGGAGGGGGGGTTGGGTGGGGGGGGGCTGTTGAAGGCCTTGAAAACTCGCATTTTTACTGTTTATTCTTGGTAAAACACCCCTTGGTTTGAATTTCGAGAAAAAGGGAAAAGAGCTGCCCTCCCCCCATTTGGCTATGGGCCTGACAGTAGCATGCTGGTAGATATTTCATAACATTGACTGAAACTAGATGCATAGAAATGCACAGAAATGATGCAATGATGCACACAAATGCACAAGTAACTGAAATTGAAGAAATTAGGCCTATTACATGGACTTATGGGAAGCAATACTATCTGGCTCCTCTGTTTACTTTCGTGCTTTTGAGAGCAAAGTGGCAAAAATTTGTTTCAAATTGGCAAATATTTACAGAGGAGTGAGCAGGAGACCTTGAAAACTTACGTCCCCATCCAGGTTGGGGGCTACGTCGCACTGGCAGGCAGTAGCCTTCTTTCGAAGTCCTGACATCCCCGCAATATTCGGGCAAGAGGTACAGGGCGGTCCCATCGGCCATCCCCGCCACAGGCTTCAAAGGATGCGGTGCTTGGACTGTGTAGGTTTGAACGGGTGATCCGGCAACCTTGTGTGGCGACCTTGACATGACCCTCGGAGACACGGGACTTGAACCTCGGCGTGGAAGCGTCCTGCCCGGGGAGCAGGGCGCTCCCCGAAAGTACTGAATGCTGGCATCAGGGGGGTGGGATATGGAGTGTCCTCGGGGCAAAGTCATTGTGTCCCAATCGCTAGAGTAGCCGTCATGATAAGCGGCCGACAGAGGCCGGGTCGGCTGGACGTAGGTTTCTTGATCGCTTTTGTAGCCTAGCTGTTCTTGTGAATCTTCAGAGATTAGCCGGTGCTGGAATTTTTCTGCGAGACTGGCTCTCGATGAAGGGGGATACTTGTCAATGGGGCGTCGTGGGATGCGGTGTGGTGATGATGCTATCGCGTGACCTGGTGGCAACTCCGCCATGTCTCCGCCGTACTGTTGCTGCTGTTGGTGCCGCACGTGATCCCATGAAGGCACCGGGCTGTGAGGCGTTGGCGGCATGTTTGCGTGATGCGGATGCAACGTGTTGCTGTATTGTGGTGCTGACATGCTGTGCACGGCGGCAACAGGCGGCATCGATCCTTGCGGCGCTTGAGCTACCGCTGAAGAGAGATGTGGCGAAGGCGGATGATGTTGATGATGAAGGTAGAGGTGCTCAGCACTGGCTGCATGCAGCCCGGCTGGGGTTTGCTGATTGGCGTAAAGATGAGAAGGCGTGGCAAGGTTGTGAGAGCTAATGTGAGGTACGGGGCTGGGTGATCGGCTTGCTACTGCTCTGACGGTTTCTGCATTGAGGAAGTGGGTAAAGACACCTCATATTAGTCACAGAAAAAAAAAAAGAGAGCGGGAAAACCACTGCTAAAGCAGACAGAAAGGTAATTTACACTTTGTGCAAAACAACTATTATCAGAGTGACTACTGTAGCTATCCAACCTCACCAGTAAGCTCGTCAAAATGAAAGAAGATAAAATTTCAATTCCCTATTTCATAAAAGACTTAGTTCACAGGTAGTTGCCATATGTGCATTTACTTGAACTTTCTGTGATCCTTACTACTGCAGTGCACTTGCCGTGCAAGATGTGGTGTGCTCTTGCGTGATGATCTCATGAAGCTAGTAGTCGAGCAACGATTTTCAAAACTCAAGATGCTTTGAGTTCAAACTATGCTCAAGCAGTTCTGACTACTCTTAATTATCCATCTTAATTAGGTGTAGTGTAATGATATTCATCTCATCACATCATGGCCTCTGTAACACGTCCTATGTAATACATTCAATTGTGTAGTGATGATATACAATTTGGCAGGCTCCAGTGTTCAGGGCACCTGTAGCTGCCCCGTAACCCATAATAAAGGTGAGACGTAATATCGCAGCATGTTCTTCAAAGAAGCTTTTGCAAGCAGGTGAGATTGCTTAGCTACAACAAACAATGGCATGCAGCAAGCAAGGACACACTCTGGTGCTGTCAAGTTAGTAAATAAGTATGAGACACCAGAAAAAACAAGCATGCATCCCTGAAGTAAGAGATAGTGCCAGTGAAACACTTACTGTACCATGTTAGTTTTTCATGGTACAAAAAAAAAAGCCAGTAACTGTCTTTCTTGTCAAAATAGTACACTGGTGTTTAAAGAAAGGGCTGTATTGTGAAACAACTTCTTTACAGGACGATTTTTTACATCTGTATGCAATTTGCGGTCGGCACCAATGCACTGAATGGCATTCGTTGTAATAGTTGAGCGGCAATGTGCTGCTGAGTGTGTGTCATCTACTTTCGATTGTTCTAGCACACAAATATAGCTCATATATGCCTTGAAAGTGTTGTTTAAGCATTCTTAGCCAAATACCAAAGTGCTGTTTTAAGGAACACTTCGAAGTGCTGTTGGAATATTTGAAGGCATCTGTGGTGCCCAGTGCATGATACTCTATCATAAAAGGTTCACTTGGTATCATCACATTTTGACAACTCCAGCAAGAAGAGGCTTTCATTTGCATACGATCCTTGTTTAAGCGTGCTTTGGATGCTTCAAGCATTTAATGGGGCACATTAAATTATAACTGCGAAAATTATTGTTCTACAATACTGTCAAGCCCAGAATGGTGTTGAAACAACAACATGCATGCAGTATGACTTATTAATAAGGGTAAACAACGAAGCACAAACAAAGCATCAGTGGCCCTTCTGCATGATTTACCTAGGTCAGTGCACATTGGGAGGTTGTTGTTTGTTGCAAACGAGCTTTGAGTGGGTTGGTGACAGGCAAAGCTTTCAGTGGGCACGGTGTTATTGTCCTGCTGGTGCCTTAATATGCAAGGCTCGTGCTATATACAAATGAAAAAAGAACACATGAAACAGCATGAAAAATTCAGCACAGTGAAACACAATCAGGTTAATCAGGTTACGAAGGCCACCTCAAAGTTGAGTTGCCCTCTTATCATTAGGGTCTTTTAGGAAGTTACAAAAATATGATAAGCAAATACGATAAAGCAGTATGATGGTGCTCCTCCTTTCCAGTGACAGTACGTCCCCCAGCAAAGCCACCTGGACAACAGGTCCCTCGTTAACAATGCTTAAGCTGAAAGGCCACAACGAGACGTGACAACCCCACAGAAATTTTTCAAAAAGCTTTTGTGTTGTTAGCAAAATGTTAAAGACCTGGGGAGGAGGAGCGGTAGGGTACCGTATTTTCGTACCATATTTCCTCAACCTGCTAAAAAGGGTCATTGCTTTGGCATATGCATTGCCATAGTCGTACTTGTTATGTACTCACATGAAGCTTTGGTGTATTCAATACCAACAATTATCAAGAATAGAAAATCATGTAATCTGTATTACTGTAAAGCTGCTTCTACCATCCGATTATTCAATATATGGCTAATGCGGATCTAAAACTGGATCCCCTATTTAAAAAAGAGCAACATTGTTTTGAAACATTATCATAAGCGCTGCTGACTGAGGCTGAAGTAGCGTTTGAACATTATTACAGTTGAAACTCAATTTAACGATGTGATGAGGGCACTTAAATTTTTTCGGTAAATCAGGAAATCCATAAAATCGGGAAAGAAAATTCTCGGTCGTTCAAAACCCCAAGCTGTCCCGCAGCATCACCTCAAAGCTATCGTGGCACTTCATTTGCCACTATTATACACCTTCACTTATTAAACATACGAAAAACAACCAGAGCATGAACTTCTGCCCTATTCAGGTGATACAAGTAAAGTATAAGGCTACGTTAAGCTACAAAAAGCTGTCAATATTCAAATACAGAAAGCACGAACACAGCTAATGAGTGAGTAAGCAGAGCAAGAAAGTTCCAAGAAAATCAGTGCTAACATAACCATTAAACACAAACCATTAAAGGGCCCCTGACACCAAACTCATATCTCAGAATGCTTGCATAATTTCATTGTCCCATATACGTGAGCACAGGCACATAGGCAAGGGGGGTACAGGCCTCCCCCCACCCTGAAATTCGTCCAGTCAAACAATAACGCCAGAGTATAAAAGCACAAAGATTATTTCGAACAATTATGCCTTGGGCCGCTCAATCTGCTAGATGTCGCTCGCTCTTCTCTCAACGAATCGGGCCATAAACCCAAATTACTGCATTTAAACGTGGCAGCGTCAGTCAGCCCAGAGTTTCCGGCAACCGGTGATTTTGACTGGTGAACCCATGTTTAAATGCACGTATATACCCTAAAAGGCGGTCGGGGGGAATGACTGCTGCCAAACTCGGTGGTGGAGTATCGGACGCGCTATTCGAAGGTCGTAGGTTCGGTGCCTGCCGGCGGTAAGTTATATTTTTTTCGTCTACCTTTATTTCTCTAGATTTTTGTAACAATTAATTCTAATAATATCCGCTATTACTTTCCTTGGCATCATTGACTGTTAGTTTTCATTATACCGAGTGTATAAATGGCACATATAAAATGCTTAAATCACTAGAACAAGGCAGCTCAACAACACAAACCCCTATGGCTCTGCAAGGACCCCAAGCTGCAATACAGCAGCTGTAAATTAAACAGTTGAGATCGCCACGCTTTCAAATTAAATATAATTCAATTTCGTAATACTATGCTGCTAAAAAGAATCCGCCTTTAAACTCTCTACCTATCATCCACAAAAGCCATCTGAAGAGAAGCTTGGATCTATCCTACTCTGCTTCTCTAATGAAAAGCTAAGACTGACTAGCATTCACACAAACATAAAACAGCGATGAAAGAAGCTAAATAGGAAATGTCACTTGAGCCATTGCTTGGGCAAACAATAAAACAAGCACGTTAGACTAAGCACAGTCATGTCAACATCTTTAATGAGTGAAATCTCTACATGCAGAAGCAAGAATGCAGCTTTATCGATATTATCACACCGCACCAATTAGTGTCAGCCGTGCCTCCGGGAAAGCTATATGCTACGAGGAGCAACTGTGTTACATAGGAGTGAAGGTGCACAGTGCATGACAGTACACACATACTCGGTGCTCTTTTTCGTTGCAGTGTCGCACAAGTATCACGACATGGTCTTTGAACACAGATACACTTTTGATTCACAATTTTTCGAAACTTCAGCACGCAACATAGACACTATCCCATCTAGAATCTATCCCATCTTGTAAATTCCTGTTGAAACCAAGAAAAGCCCAAAATCATCAAATGGGGGAGTGACACACATTCATAATGGTGGTTTGGAAAGAAAAAAACACTTCTGCAGTTCGAATCCGGCTGGTGAATGCAGTGAATGTTTACAAGCCACGTCATCAGTGACTGAATGGCAATTTTGCACCAATCCAAGTGTAAATAACTGTCTTGCCAATGAGAACGCTTCAAAGGGGCCATGACATTGTCACCCAACTTTGCGCCACAATTAGCCGCCGCAATCTTGAATTCTGGTACTGTTTCGGGAAAGCATCCCCTTCCACTCTGTCGCAAATTTAGACTTGCTGCGACGGGGGCGCTTGCTTGGGATTTTACAGAAGGCCGACATGGTGCTGATTGCAGCTCATTGATTAGGGCCAGCGAAGTTTAAAAGTGACACACTGCTCCTAAACGGTATCACATTTAGTTTGCATGAAATTACATCTCTAGTGGATTGAGAAAAGTGCCAACTCACAGGCTGGTCGGTATGCACCTGAGCCACATCGGGGGGGTTCCCGGAGGGCGACGTTGGCTGCACAATTTTAGCCTCGCGAACCACCACCTCGGGTGGCTGCTTTTCAGGGGTAGGCACCTCTGCCCTGCTGAAACCCTCCAAGCGAGATGTCGGCTGCAACATAGAGATAGTATGCACTTGAAAACATCATCAGACTGTTTGATATGCACAGCTGTAAGAAATGAAAGAGGAGAGACTGTTTGAGGGTTTGTTTCTTTTGATGGAAACAACCTAATGAAATCAAGTGACAGTGAAGCGAGGGAAGGTACAGGGGGACGTAACTTCTATGTTTCAACTATAGTACAGTAATTATGATACAAATGCTGCAGCAATTGATTAATGTGTGGTGTTTAACGTCCCAAAACCACCATATGATTATGAGAGACGCCGTAGTGGAGAGCTCTGGAAATTTCGACCACCTGGGGTTCTTTATCGTGCACCCAAATCTGAGCACATGGGCCTACAACATTTCCACCTCTATCGGAAATGCAGCCGCCGCAGCCGGGATTCGATCCCGCGACCTGCGGGTCAGCCGCTGAGTACCTTAGCCTCTAGACCACCGCAGTGGGGCAATGCTACAGCAATAACAGAGAACTTTCGTGCACTTTCTATGCCAAAACAAGTTGTGTCGTTTAAACACAGCTTGCAGGCATGTTCATTTGCGTGATGAGAAGGAATGTGACAATGTTTTGTATATTATTAGTTTCACATTTCAAGATCAAATCAAAGAACCTTTTACATGTAAAAAATACCTCAATAAATATTCCTTGTTGGGGCACATTTTACAAGTAGTATGGATACAGTGAAATTCTTAGCAGCACGAGCATTAGACAATTCACACAACCCAGGAGAAGGCGGAGCACCCACCTGTGACACGACGACGTTTCCAGCACCAACCACATCACCATTCATCTGCCTACGAAGATTCCTCACATGCCGTGCACGCGCCTTCAGTTCTTTGGGGTATGGAGTTGGTGAACGGACGAGACGGCCCTGAATGGAGGAACACGAGAGTGACGACCTGTAAGGCTGAATACAATGTCTATACAAGCACAAAGGAAACTGTGGCATGCCACAATGCAAAACTTCTTGCCTGATTTTGAGAGTATATTACACAGGTGCTACGCCGCAGAACTTGCAAGAAAAACGTTCAGGAATGTATAGTCGTCAACAGTTGCTTTTCAATCAACAACTGAAGGTTACAGTCTGACGCCCATTGACAGACCAACTCATCTACAGGCTGGCTGGTTGTCCGGTATGGTGTCTTATCTTAAAGCCAGATCGTGATTGAGATGTGCTGTACAGTATAAGGCCACACGCCAGTCCTCATCCCCTAGGACATTTAAAGAACACAATTCTGCATTTCCGCCCTCCAGTCCCTTCAAATGAGGCCACCATTATTGGGAATTGAACCCCGAGTTTTACGTTACACAACAGAACAAGGAACGAATAAAAATTAGAGAAAGGAAGATAAGAAAGACTGCGCAGTTGTTTTACAGAAACAAGAAGTACGTTCCATTCTTAGATCAAGCGCCTTCAAGTTTTAAAAATGTCTGATCATGATGTCACAAAACTTAATTCCACAGTCTTAATGGCTACGGCCTCCTATGTTTCCAAAGCTGTTTCGTTGTCTGTGTGATTGCATGTGAATGTGCACATACCGGTCGATCCACATCAGTGTCAAAGGCAAAAGTGATGGTGCCTCTCCGTTCACTTGGCGTACCGTCATTCTCCTTCACAGCAGCATCTGAAATGAGAATATCAAAAATAGAGCCTCCCACAAAGCAAACCTTGCAAGTAGTACGGTAACTAGCAGAATGCACAACGAAAAAAAAATCTTTCAGATGGATCAAACTTGAGGTGGCATTTACGGACAATATGTCGATAATTAAGCCAATCAAAACAAGCCACCACTGACAAATGAGAATATTAAGCCTGAAGAGGTGCACACAAAATAAAATAGTATTATTGAGGTCTTCATGCCTATTTTTTCTATTTAATTAAAATAAGCCTCCCGGCATTTAGCACTGGCTTAGCACCAACACTCAGCATAATCGCTCTGGACACATGTCAGAATCACTATGCAAGTTGAGGGCCAACATTATGATTACATTACAACATGCACAATTCGTAATTGTTTATGGCTCAAATTTAGGGGAAGCACATCATTAATATTCAAGCTCTTATACTTTCAATGCCTTGCCTCAACAAAAAAAATGTGCCTTGTACGTTGCCTCATGAAGATATTTATGCCAACGAATAGTTTCGTGAAAATTTTGCACGAGACATCAGTGGCTGCTTCTTAACATGGTTGGCCTTGCACAGTACAAAATTTCAAGTGATTTCTTAAGATGGCATGTAAAGTCAGTGCAGCATACTAGGCTTATCTGGGTGGGCAGCTGATGATTCTTGTGGCAGAAGGAAACAGGTGAGCACTCGCTGTCCCGTTTCACGGTCCATGTCTGACTGCAACAGCACCAAGGGCTTTGTCTGGAAGTGCGAGCAATGCATGTAGTTGTTTCAGTCTCCTCATTTGTAATCAATGACACAGATCTGGAATAAGCGTAATCATGCGAACCAGCCTGTCCAACCAGTACTGTCCGCAAGTAAACAAAATCACTGTCAGCTACATGGATTAGGACCCCAAGCAAAGGAAAGCAGTCATTACTGTCATGCCTCACCTTTCTACCCTTTCTGATCTGATCAAATAACACGTGAAACGCAGATACCTTAAACCTCTTCGACTGCATGTGGGCACCGATCATTTATCTAGGATTAGAATCGACTAGCAACACAACTTGTCTACGATTTCTTTTTCTTTCAGGTGTACAAATAATCTTAAAACAAAGGTTACCTAATGCATGCCCCAATTGAATAAAAAAAACTTTCTTGTGAGGTCTCTTTTAGCTAACGAAATGGAATTTGTTCATTGCTTTTTTTTTTCTCCCCCCCCCCCCCTTTTTTTATCCATGTTATGCTTCGCAAGCTTCTTGATGGAGGTGCACTAGAAGTTTGTGTAACAGTGCTGGTAGAAAGTAAAGGCATGCACACCAATGCTACCTGTTGTGAGAGCTCTGAAACTGCTATAACTGGTGTAATCCAGGGTGTCGGCGTTCGATTCCCAGGCAGATATTGTAATCGCTCAGAGCTCATTTACAAAGCGTTGTCACCTCTGATGCATCAAATGCCCATTAGAGCGTACCCATCTTTGAAGTATAGCATTTTATTTTCTGAAGAAAATATCTTCCCAACCTTGTTTACTCATTCTCTGTTAAAATTACAACAAACATATCTAACCAAATTTAACAACTACACTTACTAGCCCACTACCGCTAGTGGGTGGCACTGGTTATGACTTGCTAGGATTATTTGTGTTCAGCTAAATGTTGGCTAATGTTTGAAATCATTATTCACAGTTATAACAGCAACGTCTATTTCATTAAAGCACAATCTGACCACGAAGCTGTCTGGTAAACTTTAGAGAAGTCTGTAAATCGTTAACATGTACATGTTGTAGAAGAAGAGCACCACGGTGGCCGTAGTGTTACCTGGTTCTGGGATAGCCAGAGCGCATGAAGCCCCCCAAGCTTGGCCAGGCTGACGGGCAGGTGTCTCAGCTGGTTCCCACTAAGGTTCACTACCCGCAGGCTGGACAGATGTCCCAGCTCGTCTGGAACGTTACACAGCCGGTTGTCTCGAAGTGACAGGACACGCAGTTTGGAACAGCTGCCGATCTGAAAAAAATTGGGCAAGGGGAAAGAAAAGCATGCATATTTCCACATTTTGTGCCAGAAGAACAGGTAGGTACACGAAAACAGCTAAATTTCGACATGATACTTAAAACCAGTGGTTCATACACATGACCAGCAAAGATTCCTTCAAGATCAACAAAGGCATCAGCAGGACAAAATTTTTCTTTTCTTTATGCCTACAAGTTATCACTTAGAGACACGCACACCCATAATGACGCGTAAAATGAAATTAGGCATTTTTCTTAAATATTCTGCCCATTTGATGCGACAGAGCAGCAGAAAGATGCACTTATGGAATATAAGAATCTGGCTATGCAGACTTGCTTGACTACATTAGTGAATTGGGAAAATTCAAGCACAGCGAAACTTCGGTACACAAGACCACGACAGGTGGCCACGACAGTAGTGGCAGTGACGAGCAATAAGTAATTTACATTAAACTCCATTCTTTAATTTCAAGTGTAAACAGGACGAATTCAAATGAGTGTCAGCAAGCATTGGCTGCAGCACCTAGGAATCAACAACTTTTCATCTTCCCATCTAGCCTGCTTTGAAATATTCCATTTCTTTCACAGTTGAAAGAGTGAATGAAAGCTAAGTCATTTTTAGATTCATTGCAGAGCGCTAAACGATTCAATGGGGCACACATTTGACGTCCTTTGACTTACTTCTGGTGGAAGGTCCTCCAAAAGGTTGTCATCCGCCATGAGTATTGTCAGGTTTCGAAGAAGCCCAATCGTTGAAGGCAGTGAGTCAATCTCGTTGCTGTTAATATTGAGCTCTTCTAGTTTGGACAACCTAGAGGAATTATAAAGCAAGAATATATACACGTGTAAGCATGCGGTGTAATGCACTCCTCCATTCATTCAGCCAAAAACTGGTTATTGTTCCTAAAAAAAAGAACTTTGCATTTGGAAAATATTTCTGAATACAGTTTGCAGTACTGGAACCATACAGGCACAATCAAGGCTTAGAAGCACTCAACCACTGTTGTCATGTGTCATATCGTGAGTCACAACTTTGAACACCAACAAATGAACTGCGAGCTACCGGCTAAAAGCTACTAGTATCCGAACCAGCTGTCATGTCAACTGAGAAGTGTCAAACATCATCAAGACCCTATATCAACATGCAAAGCATCTCTGCTTGGCAAATATCATTCAAAGCATCTCTGGCCTCAAAATGTAGTAAATAAACAACCATGCAGCCTACGGTATACAGAGATAACTAAACAAGGTAGGAACATTCACTTTATTAAAATTCATCAGGATACTCACTGTCCGATGCTATCAGGCAAGGTTGCTAAGTGATTGTCATCAAGGCGCAATGTTGTGAGATTCTGCAAAAAGCCTGTAACATACATCAATTTATTGATCAGCTTGGCGTAGGCTGTCCCAGCTCACTCAATATAAATGCACTCATGGAAACTGTACTTCTATAAACTGAGACGAAAATAAAATTTTCACAAATTTCAGCTTGTGAAGGAGCACAAGCAATACTATGTATATCAATTATAACGCAGAGGATTTACGAAAAGGAGAGCCGGTGCAATGTCTCGTCAGGTATGCACATGAAGAAAATTATAAGGTTATTATTATTCAATATGTTAATAACATGTTAAAAGCTTTTTGTATTGGCCACCAGAAAAGAGCCCTTGTTTGCAACCTTTTTAATAATTTCTCAACCTTTGCCAGCACCTGTTTTGCTTTCTTCATAATCAAGAATGGCAACAGTGTCAACGTCAATTAGTCGTGTGGTACCGAAACGGGGTATGGTCCATGTACCGCAGCAAAGCTTCTCAAGCATCAAAGGGCCCTAAAACGAACCAGATACGAAAATTTACTTGTGGTGCTGCAGTTGTGTAAGGGCCTAGAACAAGCATGTGGCTGCGAGAATTTTTTTCAAAGGGTGCCGTAACAGCAGTGTTACAAACGTTTGACAACCCAAAAAAGACCCTCGGTCATTTCGCTCCATCCTTCATTCACTGGCTCGTCTTTCCTCCTCCTCATTGCCGTGCAAAGAGGAAGAGCAGTGATAGCATTTTCCTGCGAGCAGACAAGCTGGTTCTTTTTGTGCATGACGTGAGCCATCGACATATGTTGATGTCCCATTGAACTCTGAGGGGCTAAGGATTACCGAAAGGCTCGAAGAGAAGGGATCCTTTCTTGGAATTTGTGGGGTGCCCGCAGCTCGCAGCACTGCCACATTTGGAACTGTTGACCACGATAGCACTCCGAATTCAATGTCTCCATTTACTTGAACCGCTAAAAACTATCACAAGCAGCTTAGGGGCCCTTTTGTGTGACAAACTTGGCAACCATGCGCATACTCATTAATGATTAGGAGCAAAAAAAGCACCAACAGCTTAGCAGTAAAAGCTAAATGCTTGCTATACTTACCTAGCGTTTCCGGAATCTTCTGCAGCTTATTTGTGGTGAGTGTAAGATCACAGAGCATTGTCATATTCTCGATTTCGTCAGCAATAAAGGAGATGCGATTCCGGCTGGCGTCCAAGTAGGTGAGCTTGACAAGATTTCCCATGTACTAAAACAGAAAGAAAAAACACGTGCACAATGGTGTTAAGACACACACAGCTACCAGTAGGAGAAAAATGAGCAGTGCCACTAACATACCAGTAGATCAAAGGTTTTTGGTCAGCCTAACACATTTTATAACACACATAAACTCAAACTTTATTATAACAAAGTTTCACCTTACATTAAAATATGTTTGCTATATCTGAAAATTTGTTGATATATGCCAACACTTATATATATTACAAGAACATTCTTCGTCTACTTCATTATAACCAATATTTAATTACATCCAGGTTTGTTATATCTTGGTTTGAGTGTACATGTATGTAAGCACGGATATGTGCTAAGCACCACAACTCAACCACACTTACAAAATAAATTGGCTTGCCAGAAAACACAAACTTGGGAGGCCCAATATGAGTGGCAAGGTCCACTGTCACAAGCCTCACAAGAACTTGCTACTAAAATATGCAGCTGGCATGGTTTGGTGCACCCTTATAATATAAACAAAGCATGTGTCGTTGCTGTTTTTTTTTTCTATGCATCTAAAATTTTATCTCTTTCTTGTCACTGGAACACGTGACACTATCACACGTTGTTTTAATACAATACACAGCCATGGCATAGCTCATGCATTGTTTATGCATACGCATAGTCCACGCTGAAACGAATTCACACAAAGAAAATGACTCACTGATGGCAAAGACGTCAGTCTGTTACTGTCGCACCAGAGCTCCGTCATACTGGGGAGGCTACCGATGACTTCTGGCTGTGAAATGGAAAAGAAGCAGTGCTGCCATTAAATCTCAGAATGAAGGACAGCTGCTGCCTGTAATGGCTCATGTATAAAGCTGATCACGTGGATTTTTAGGCATAGTGTATGTAGATGGAGTTTGATTACTTCAATCTTTACAACAGCTTAGCAATGTAGGATTAAAAAACACCCAAGATCTAGCACTCCTGTTAAATCCACTATGTCAGGTTCACACTCTTACAATAAATTATTCAGTGGGGCACACAAGCATCAGCAATTAGATGCAAAACACAACTGAAATACAAGTGCCTTTAACACTATTTCACAATGGCATCTCACATTTCAGACATGTTAAGCAATTAATGCAAGCTACACCACATAAAAAAATTATTTGTGCATATAGCCTAGACCTTACGGGAGTGGGGCTCAAACTTGCCATACATACCAGTTCTGTAAAGTCATTCTGGCCAATGTCAAGTCGAGACAGTTCTGTCAAGCGAGCCATTGACTTTGGAAGAACCTTGAGATGGTTCTCCCTCAGTTCAAGAATTTTTAACTTCGACAACCTGTAAATCAAAAGTAATGAATGACAATAAAGATATATTATGACAATAAATATATATCTGACAATAAATGACAATAAAAATATATTATTTTTGTTTTTGTAAGAAATAGAGTGAAACGTAAAAATGTGCAACCTCCAAAGAAAGAGACATGGAGAACCAATAAAACTTCATGTAAACATAACAGAACACATACCTCCCAAAATTTGCAGGAAGATATTCCAGGAACGTGTCATTAAGGTAAAGTTGCTCTATATTTAGGAGTTGCGTAAAACCTTCGGGAAGTCTGCAACAGAAGCACGATCCAATGTGATGATCATCACCGAAACGAAGAATAAGAGACCTGGATTTACTGACAGGTACAGCTCACCATTCAGACAGTATTACAGTCAAACTCACATTACATTAAAACACTTGCATTGCATCAGATACTTCACACTAATCTATCTGAGCTCACCATACAGACAGTATTACAGTCAAACTCATATGGCATTAAACACTTGCACTGCATCAGATACTTCATATTAATCTCTCTGAAAAAGACACAAACTTAATGAATATTCCAATGAGAGCTTTCCTGGTGGTTTTTATGGCCTACGAGTGGCTTGAATACTAATGTGTGGCACTGAAAAATCAAAGCTGTACCACAAACAGTCTCGTGATTGCTGCCAACATGCTATTGTACAATTCCGCGGATCCCACATAACTTGCACAGTGAATTGCCAGCCTCGAGCCAGCGAAGCGAAGCCAGGGATTTGACAATTTTTGGTAAAACGACCGCTGCCTGTCGTGTCAAGAGGAAAGCGTCGCTCGTGCTTTTGGTTGGAAACATATTCGCCTACTAACATGCGCAAGACAGTGTTCAGCGGGTCACGCGTGCTTGGGTTCATGCTTTAGTGACAAAAACAACGTGCCCATTATTGAAAGAGCATGCTAGAGGTTGAAAAAATTGCGTTTACGATTGTAGGAATGGGGTGGAGTGAGGATTTTTCACGCTCCAGCCTAAGCAATGACCAAGAGTGGTGATACCTGCACTCCGCCACCTCGACTGCTCGCCAGGCTCATTGTGGTTGTTCCGTCAAAGAGAATGCTCTGTTAGACACTTGAAGTTGAACCTAGATGCCTGATGACGAACTAGGTTTGGCGTGAGCGGCCTGCGCGCCGTCTATGAAGACCGGTGTTTACGTGACGTCAGGGTTCGTTGTTACTACGTGCGGGTCGCATTGTTAGAGTCCACTGTGACTGGGAGTGATATTTTTTTTTACATAGGCGTCTCTCCTTCAGATGCCGTAAGGATGAAATTACGATGTAAATGAATGTACGTCTACACGCTCGCGAGCATAATAGTGTAATATGCACTTTCCTTATACGCAAAGTTACACTTTCCTCCCAAAACCACGATATGATTATGAGAGATGCCGTAGTGGAGGACTCCGTAAATTTCAACCATCTGGTGTTCTTAAATGTGCACTGGCATTGCACAGTGCATGGGCCTCTAGGATTTCACCTCCACCCAAATGCTACAGCCACGGCTGGTATCGTTCTTCACATGAGAGGAGTTTCCCATAGAGTTTCCTAAAATTAACTAGAGGGCACTCTGGTGCTGCGAACGTTCAGCGACCATGGGAATGATGGGCAGCACACACATTTGCCTAGTCTTCGTACTTGCGGACGGCGAATCGTACTTGCAGCTTTGTTTATTGCTGTGTTTCGGTTTTGTTTTGAAAGAAAAATGGAACCTTCTTGAACTTCGTGAGCCGATTTGGAAAGTAAGTCTAAGAAAATAAAATGGTGAAGCGCAACTGCTGAACATTTGCTAATACTTGTTTCGTAATAAAACAGCTCCAAGCCACACGAAAACACACGGAGCCGAAGGCAGGCCAGAAGTACGAATATTAGACAAATGTGTGTACTACACATCATTCCCACGCTCGCTGAAGCGCCGTGCATTGCAGCTCCCACAGACACTAGTGCCAGAGTTCCTTCTAGTGTATATTAAGAAACTCTATAGAGTTTCCCATAAATAGAGGGGCTGTGACTTTTGCTGCCACTACTGTGATTACTAAATTACCCATGCTCCTATCTCAATTATGGTTAGTACAGATACGTGAGTGCGTTATCATGCACTAACAGCAGTATGTTGCGCTCCATTAGAAGCGCCAATATATGCGAGACTTTCTGCAACCGTGCCACTACACAGATTCGAGAATGTTGTTTCTGCGAGCACAGCGAGCCGCCAACATTCTGTAATCCCACAGGCACTACTATCTAAGCATCCCAGCATCTCTCTTTTCTCATGCAGCCTCGCGGATGAAAACCTGCATGGTCATACTCATTTCTCGGTTTAGATGGATGGTTTTTCAATATAAAAAACTCAAGACAAGGACGAAGAAGGAGGCATATTGAATCACAAAGCGTCACCGGAAATTCTAGCTGGCATTTTTGCACAGCTGCGAAAGCAAGGCCGCTCAACCACAGCCCACGAATGTACGACCGGCCACAGGCCGGGTTCATGTTTTCCAACCAAAACCAGAACTCCTGCAGATGGTGCCACTTTCACCGTTACTGCTTATATGAAGTTTTCCCGCAAAGAGTCATTTAGTCAGAATGCATAATCACATCTAAAACGTGCTTTTTTAAATTGGTCTAAATCAGTCCTCGACATTATTACTACCAAAATAGATCATTTGAGCTACCGGGAGAAAAATTTTTTCCTTTAATATAAGTGCTATCTTGCATACTGTTTTTTGGTTTCATTTCAGCAGTAGAACACCAAATGAAATAAAAACATGCCAATTCATGTTGTTCAACTTGATGATTTGCTACACCTGCACTCACTGTAATATGGTTAAACAGTACTGTAAAGAACACTTTTTAAGAATGGTTACGTGCTATCACTAACACTGAGAATAACCAAAAAAATTTTTTTTCAGCATACTCACAAACACAGCAAGATAAGTCCCTCACAACAGTAAATGTTTTGTGCCTAATAAAGATGTCATACTCACTTTCCAACAGGGTTCACACTTGCTTCTACTATGGACAGGCATTTGCAACCTTTGATGTTGTCGGGAATTTCTATCACATCTAAAACAGACAAGAGGTTACTTCTTGCTCATGCACAAAATGCCTACATAACGTTTAGGATATCGTCCCACATGGGCAAGTGTGCCACTTACTGTTTTTGCTAATGTCTAATTCTTCTAGACTGACGAGTGAAGATAAAGCAGGAGGTAGAGTTTGAATGTCATTATCACTTAGATTCAACTTTCTTAATCCATGGCAGTGAAATAGTGGCTGGAAAAGAAAAAAAATAGAAATTTTTTAACGTTTGCAGCAAACAAGGCTAATTTTGCAATACAAAGTCACAGTATAACATTGTATCTCCTTGCAAAGCACTCTTGGTATTAATTAAAACGAGGAAAAGAGGCAGTCAGAAGCATTTGAAAACAGTGGTGCTGCAAGTACTGGAAACACTGTTCTCGAAACGGAATGGATTTGTGATTTCGTAGAAGCGCAAAATCACCTCTTTACTACAATAGCGTGCAAAGATCTTATAGATGCTGTGCACTTGCATGGCCTAAATAAAGACAGAAAAAGCGGATTCATATTGCGTTTGTCTAGTATTTTGGTATTTCAGACATTTCTAATGCTTTGGGTGTAAAAAAAACAACTCTGAACACGCACACATGGTGTGTGCATGTGCATATATGTGCAAATCACCCCTTGGAATATTTAATCAGCACATATTCACACAAATGAATGCTTCTCCAGTGATAGCACGTCTTTGTGTCTTTTTTAACCTTTGTATGCTATTCTTTTCCTAGGGTGCGCACGCCTATATATTCAATGTTCTCTTGCATTAAAGCTCACTTGCAAAAAGCACCTGTCTTGTGCTCTTCATTTAGGCTTAGCTTGCTCTGTACCGTTGATATGAAGCTATGAGGACGACAAAACGTGCTAGTATTTCTGTCTTTTTTTTTTATCATTCTTTCTTTCGATAGGCTCTTAAAATGCTTTAAACACATGAGTTCCAAGAATTCCACTTTTCAGTTTTTAGTAATGTTTATTTTTCATAGTGTGAAAAAAAAAATGACAGAGAAAAACTCGGCAGCCATGTTTGGCACTGTTTGTCCCCTGCATATCAATATCAAATCTATCATGTCATGAACTAGCACGAGATCACAGAACATAAACAATTCCTAGAGTTCAGATGACAGTAATGTGTTTTGTGAAAATTAGTGGAACAGCCAGAGACCAAACTGCGCAGCACAGCATCGCGCATCACTACACAACCTTGCTACATTTTTGTTCTGTTTTTTTTTTATATATTGATATGGTTTACTGTTGCCCCCCTCCGCCCCGTATGTATTGCCCCACTGGTGTCCTTAAAAGGCCACTCACCAGGCCCCATAAGTTTTATTTGGATCGTGGCAGTTGTTGTGTGTCCGATGAATAGCATTATGCCATAAAAATTTTTCAATAGATTCATGACGAGCTGAGAAAACTGGTATTTTCAAGCGGAGCAAAAGGATGATACGAGGAGCTGAGCTCAAACCCTTGCTACTCATCCCGCGTAGCCTTCACAAGCCAAATTTCTTTCCTACCCTCTTAAACGTCCAACCAAGAGGTCACATGCGCATGGCGTGCCCAATAATCGTCGTTATTTTGTGGCCTAATGTCTGTTTCTGCGAGATGGATGCCTCTGTGAGCGTTCGTTTGGAAACGCTGTCTTAGATGTGGTAGAATAGGTTAGTCTAATGAATGTTCAAACGCGCTTAATTTGGTTTCCAGGTGTGGCGTCTGCTCGATGCGCAAACCGCGGGCACACAAATGCATGCAAAGCGCAGGCACATTCGCCTCGCATCGCACTGCAGTTCACGGGAAAAAAAATGAAACAAAGACACACACATTTCCTTTGTGTCTCTCAATATTTATCTCAAGTTTTATTCATCTATTCAAGCAAAAAATTACAGAAACTACACATGTAGTGTGAAATAACTTTCGCCATGTCACGTGGTACTGTTGGCCACTCCAGGGAACAATAGTCTACGTAGAGGAACGACATCACAGCACTGCTTTCTACGTAGGACAATTGGTACACCCAAGTCATGCCCTCATTCTCTGGGCGTGCACCCGCGATAGGAAGGGGAAGCAGCGTTCATCTTGAAATCTGACCCGTTCCCGCGGCGCGCGGCGTTGCCAATTTTGGCAGACGTGGTCGTGAACACCCCATGTATGCATCGCGCTCGTCAGCTTGAAATTGTCAAATCTGGCGAGCGGCCCTTGAAGGAGAAAATAAATTATCACAATGGTTCGTCAACTAGCATTATAGCATTGCCCTTGCTTGTAGGGTATGAGTGTTTTTTCTGGGCTTGTCCCGCAATGAAAACTGCTTTGGAAGTTTTATGCAACTGAAAGTGATTGATAATACAAGTAATAACTCACTCTGGGTAGGTCTTTGATCTGGTTTGCATTTAGATAGAGCTCCTCGAGTGTGCGCTCGTAGTTGAACACCTCCGAGGGCACATCCTCGAGGCCGTGGTGGGCGTAGTCCAGGACCCGGACTTCCTCTCGGGCCGGCCGCAGGCAGGGGCAGTGCCGGAACACTGGGCCCATCCCCCTGGACAAGCAGTGGGTCTCACTTAACCTTTGTTCACCATGGGGCTTGCAAATGAGCAATGAGCAGAATAAACTACATAGCTGGTATACAGTGAACCTCTAAGGTAGTCATGAACCACTTTTCCAAGCGAACATTAAATGACCTCCATGTTGGCGTTCACTGACGCACGAATAAATTGCCGCATAAGTTTCTCACATAGTGATAGAACGGATGGGGCTACAGAGGTTTGTCACGTGCTTTTGTCATCATGATGAGTTTGCTGACAGTGAAGCAGGGAGTAATCGCACAGGGGAAAGAAGCATCGTCAGTGCGCACCATCACCTTGAGTTTACAAGATGAAACCCGATTGCTTTTTTCCCAATCCTGAAAGTGCGGCTCAACGTGCAATGTTGGCACACTATGAAAAAAGGGGGGTGGGGTTGGAGTGCTTGCTTTCTTGCTTTACACAACCTCAGTGAAAACCAGCACACATTGAAGTTAAGGAGGCTATAGGGGTTATGAATTGTACCGTTTTGAAGTCTTTTGTAGTAATTCTGATATAGATATGAAGAAAGTAAAGCGACCAAAAATACTACTTGCCACCAGCAAGGACTGCTGTAGCTCAAATTGGTAGAGCACAGGGTGTGTTATCCGAAAGTTGCTGATTCAGTCAGTGCAGGCGGCAAGTTGTCTTACCGCCTACTTTACTTTCTTCACCTATACACCACAATTACTACAAAAGACTTCAAGCGGTATTATTATGCAAGCAGAATTGAAAACTTTCGGTGGGGAGGGGGGCAACATTCCCTATACCTTCCTTAGCTTCATAATTTTTTGCTTTCCATTAAGGTTAGCATACTATGGAGTGCAGTGCCAGCACGTAATGAATCGCCGTGGCTAGAATGGCATCGGATCCAAGCACCGCTCACGCTTTACGTCACATATTGGCCAACACCATGCCACCCATTGTACAGCGTCAAACAGCGAGAGCCGGCAGCTCCAAAGCAAACGAGAAAGGGCCGTATGAAGAGCGGGCGCCTGAGAAAATCGGAACTTCACACCCTGCTGGTTAACATAGTGTCATTCTGCAAGTATGACACTACGTTAGGATTAACCACACAAAGCCAACAGGTAATGAAGCCAATGAAAGCATCATCATTGTCATTATCATTATAATTTAAAACCTACTTTAAGTACAATGCAAAACGATGGCCTCGTCTTATGTTTTCCATTTCACACCATGTTGTACTAGCCGATTCTACTTGTGTCTATGAACTTCTATCAATCGTGGATGATTTTTTTCCTAGTTTTTATTTGAACAGCAGTACTTGTAGAAAAAATAAATAAATGAACAGATGAGAAGCAACCTGCCACCAGTAGAATGCCAACCCATAACCACCGCACTGCCTATTTTACAGGGGCATTTCCCCATTCACTGTTTTGGGTATTTCTTTCATCTTTACTCTCAAGAATGTTAACCAGTGACAATCACCCAGAATTACAACACATAGAAAACATTCAGACTCAATGGCCTGATGCTGGGCAGAATGCTGCCGCAGTCATTGATTCCTTGCATTAAAGGGACACTAAAGGCAAACATTAAGTCAACTTTGATTGCTGAAATAACGGTCCAGAAACATCGTAGTGCTACTTTTGGGCTAAGGAAGTGCTTATTTTGAAATAACATAGCATTTTAGTGGTCCATATTGTGTTAGCACACCTAAAATTACCCGCCTCAAAGTGGAAACTTCTACGTCACTGCTGCCGTGCACAATTTTGCCTAGCTTTACTGCACGGCCGCCAACACTAGTATCAGCAGAGCGAAAGTAGCGGGAGCCACAACAGTAAGAATGGACATTGAACAATTTCCTTCAATGGCCTCTGAGATGGCAGGCATGCTTGGTTCAACAGGGTCCTGCTAGATGGCACAACCTGTCTAGTTTAACCAAGCGAAAATTGAATTTTCGAACGACTCGCGCCATGCTTCATAGTAATGTTTGGCAGTTCTTTTTCCATGAATTAAACACAAGCGAACAAGCAGCTTTTTGGGACGTCTTTTGACACACAGAAGTTTCTTTATTTGGTGCAACTAGTTTGATTAGTAGTGATTAATTGTAGGTGAGAGCTCTGGCATCATCAGGATCATTTTGCAAATGTCCTAATCATGGTGCATGTGTTCTCAAACCTTAATTTCTCGGTAACTAGGGCACTTCTGTTGATAATTGATTCATATGTGGGGTTTAACGTCCCAAAACCACCATGTGATTGGGAGAGACGCCGTAGTGGAGGGCTCCGGAAATTTCGACCACCTGGGGTTCTTTAATGTGCACCCAAATCTGAGCACACGGGCCTACAACATTTCCACCTCCATCGGAAATGCAGCCGCCGCAGCCGAGATTCAATCCCGCGACCTGCAGGTCAGCAGCCGAGTGCCTTAGCCACTAGACCACCACAGCGGGGCGGCACTTCTGTTGATAATATTGTCATTTTAGACGTTGTCATACATTCAGCTTTCACTCTGACTAATTGTTATTTGACTTTAGTGTCTCTCCAAGCTACAATGACGTGAGAATTATGAAAACTTACATTTGAAAGCACCTCAACAGCAGTCTTGAATGAACTGTAAGAGAACAAAGGGTAACAAGCTTTTGTTAAATTCTGCATACTATATAGGGAGCTACACATCCACACTACAACTACAACATGCATGTAAATCAACATTAGAACACAAGTAGACATATGCAGCTTCAAGAACAAAAAAGGCATATATAATTATGTTACTAAACAGGTGGAATAAATATGTCACTGCATAGATGACCTAGTTAATAGAGGAATAAAAAAGAAACGAAGCAGACAAGCTTGTTAAATGAATGTGTATGTATGCGCACTTGGGTATTACCCAATACGAAAAAGAAAACGATTCACAGAAGGAGATTCACAAGGCATGACAGTCCAAACATGAGTGCCCCCACCTGCCCAGAAATTTTGATGGAGAAGGGTGTTTTAGCAAGTGCTGGTCCTCACCCCCGGCGAAAATTCCTGGCTATGAGCCTGACACAAACACACACACAATGAGCACACATCAAGACATCAAAGCTGAACATGCAGTAACTAAAAAAAAAAAAGTGATGCTTTAGATAGCTACTAGACTTCAGACATAAAAACAATTATGTTGAATCTTAAATATGTGACTAAAACGCCGCATCTCACACGAACAGCGGCTGAAGACTAAAGATGAGCTAATGAATGTTGTCTTCATTATACACCCAATAAAACTGTATAAAAATAAATTTAAGAAACTTATGCTTCAGCCATTGAACCTCCACTGGCGACATGAGAACCGCGATGAAAATGTATAAAAGCAATCCGCTCACCGCGTCACTGCTAGGTTGATTGATGATTGATATGTGGTGTTTAACGTCCCAAAACCACTATATGATTATGAGAGACGCCGTAGTGGAGGGCTCCGGAAATTGAGACCACCTGGGGTTCTTTAACGTGCACCCAAATCTGAGCACACGGGCCTACAACGTTTCCGCTTCCATCGGAAATGCAGCCGCCGCAGCCGGGATTCGAACCCGCGACCTGCAGGTCAGAAGCCGAGTACCTTAGCCACTAGACCACCGCGGCGGGGCGCGTCACTGCTAGGCGATGGCGCGGAAGGTTTTATTGCGATAGCAATTACATGGACACTCATGATGGGTTTTTGCCGCCGCCGTCATGTCCCGCGCAAAAAGTCCAAACCGATAACGTCCCCCTGGGCATCCTACGCTGTACCCGCGGGTAAAAGTGCGCGAGCGGGCGCGACGAGCGCTGCTCAAGCAGAGAAAAAAACGTCCGACGACTCGCAACTGAATTTTTATTGGAGAACTTTATCGGAACTTGATTTATTAGTTGCGAGTCAGCGATGCGGTTTGTCGCCTTTTTCTCTTGTGACCGCGTAATCATCGCCGAGTTAAAATGTGTTTAGTACTGCCACCAACTGGCCCAGCTTTCAGCCCTTCTAATGGAAACGCCTCCAACAAGCGTGAAACGACTCGGAAAAAAGAGGGGAAAGGGGGGGGGGGGCGTCGCTTAAGCAGCCGCTGTGAACTTTGAAAGTGGGAAAACAACAACGCAGAAAAGAATGAACTAAAAAAAAACTTTACTGCACGATGGCAATGGATAGACAAAAAAAAAAAAAGCAGCCTTGCCTGCGTGCGCAACACCCCACAATCAAAGCAACGGTAAAATCGTATTTTTAGTAGTGATAAAACTATTGCGAAGTTAAAGAGCGCCTTCCAGATACGCGATATATCTTCTTTTAAGATATAATGATGACACGATGAACCCTTTTTGTTGATAGCGAAAGCTTCTATCAAACGTACGGCTTATTCTCGATACCGCCAGTTCCATTTTAAATATGCAACAACAACTAGACCAACGTCCTACACTTTTGTGATTATTGACGCAATTATTGGCGCGCGCGCTATCTTTTAAAAGCATCAGCGCACGGATATATTTTTGCATGACGTAAATCATGGAGGGGTCGGGGGGGGGCACACTTAATACGTCCCCCCCCCCTGAAACTCATCTTCATACATCATGCTTAAATTACTTGACAATAAAGTATATATAGCGCGCTCTCCGCAAAGCCGAATTCTGAAAAGTAAAGCCCTTCAAAAGAGCAGAAGCGAAGTGCAGGGGAAAAAAGTCTCTCTTATATCAAAGACACCGAAGTAGACGATCTTGGTTTAAATGTAGCGGGTTGACATGCCACAACTGGTTTGTAAGGCTGCAGGCTTCAAGATGCAAATTAAATACAGAATCTACTGTTATTTTATGTGACGATTTGGCAGAACCCAACGACAAGTCAATTTTTGAACTCGACTCACACAATGAGTTCTGAATCATCGGGCTATACACTCGAGAATGATCGTTTTTTAAGGAAAAGATAACGCTAGTTTTTCAGATCCTATTTAGCGCAATTTTAATTTTTACGAACACACATATTCCCGAAAACGAAATTGCCTCCATGATAAGTTCGTCCACCCATCGTGATTCCCCCCCCCCCCCGCCGTATTTACGCCACTAAGCGGTAAATAACGATTCCCCAATCAACGACAGAGAGGTATACGATATCGCCAAAAAAAAAAAAAAAAAACCCGTCTCGATACATGACACGCGAGCCCGGACCGGTAGCTCCTAAACGTTCCCGTTAATTAATTATCCACCAAGGGCGAGCAAAAGCAAGCAGCAGCGAGAAAATCACGCGAAAGACGCGAGTCGTGTCATTCTGGGATGCGCGAGATCACCGCGGAGAAGATAATTGGCGAGCGAGCGCGTCTCCCCTCGCGACAAGCTCCGAATCAAGTGGGCTCCCCAATGAGAGCGACGCGAGACGAGTCCCGTCTCGAACTACAGAGTTTCCTAATATGCACTAGAGGGAACTCTGGCGCTAGTGTCTATTGGAGATTAAGGTCCCTAGATCTAGGGACCTTATTGGAGATGCAACGCACGGAGTGGCTAGCACGGAGCTTGCAGCGAGCATGGGAATGATGGGTAGTACACACGTTTGTCTAATCTTCGTACTTCTTCTGGCCTGCTTCTGGC
This sequence comes from Rhipicephalus annulatus, assembly GCA_013436015.1. NCBI lineage: Eukaryota > Metazoa > Arthropoda > Arachnida > Ixodida > Ixodidae > Rhipicephalus > Rhipicephalus annulatus. The sequence continues at coordinate 302,859 of WOVY01015095.1, forward strand.
TCCGTGTGTGTTCGTGTGGCTCGGAGCTGTTTTCTCACAAAAACAAAAAAAAAAATCGGCAAATGTTTAGCGGTTGTGCTTCACCACCCTATATTTTTTTTTTTATAGCTATACCTTTTCAAATGGGTCACGAAGTTCAATACTGTTGAATCTTTCTTCAAAACAATACCGAAACACAGCAATAAACGAAGCCGCAAGTACGATTCGCGCCGCCAAGTACGAAGACTAGGCAAATGTGTGTACTACCCATCTTCCCACGGTCGCTGAACGATCGCAGCGCCAGAGTCCCTTAGAAGTGTGCAGCTTGGGCTAGTTGGTATGGCATGACGATAGTTATAGCGCGAGAAACAAAACGACGACACAGAGACAAGAAGGACACAAGAAGGTGTCTTTCGTGTGAAGAAAGACAAGAAGGTGTCTTTCGTGTCCTTTTGTCTCGTGTCGTCGTTTGTTCTCGCGCTGTGAATTATCGCCAGAGTCCCTCTAGGTAATTTAGGGAAACTCCATGTCTCGAACTACACGAGAACACACCTCCGAGGAGGGGGTGTTGTTTGGAAAGTCGTGACGCATGCCAACGATTTAATTACGCCGGTGACGCGCACCTTTCTTTCCGCTTCTGCATGCTTGCCAAATCTATATACCGATTTGCCCGCGGGAGACTTCCCGAATGCGCCTTTTTTTTCATTTTCCTGCACTGCCTCTCTGCCGTTTTGGTATAGGGACCGGGCCAACCGGCATCGCCAGAACGGAAAGGCTCTCCCAGATCGTGAGAGGCATTCCGCGACTTTTCCGCCAGGGAAAGTGTGCGTGCATCGTGACATTGTGAAAAAAAAAAAGTGGTGGTGGGGGGGGGGGGGGCTATCCTCCCTATTGTGCAGGCCCAATCATACATCTCCCGAAGAAACAGCCCCAACTTAACCACGAAAACAAAGGAAGTACTTCTATAACACTAACACCTATAGATATAACATTGCACAAAAAGGAACAGGATGCAGAAGTGCGACGCGGATACAAGTAGCGGTATATCGGCGTCTGTGTCATGCTGCTTTTTATAAGCGCGCTAATATGGAGTACCCACATCAGGCCCGTAGCCAGGAATTTCTCTATTTTTTATTTGTTTATTAATGTTCTTGAAACACACACCCATCCAAACAAAAATATACGCAAATTATTAATCAAATGTTCACCCTTTCTAGATATAAAAGGTATATTCAGCTGAGCCGTAAAGTCTGAGTTTTTGATGAAATTTTCCAAGAAGTAAATCTTTTCGACTTAGAACTAGTGAGACGAACACGGGCATGTATGGGCCAGTGATAAGCCTGAAATAAGTGAAATCCGCCTGACGTCACGTAAATAATCGACTGCTATACTCAGTAAGACACGTATGCAATTTCTTCCCAGGGGTGGGACGGGCGGTGGGGGAGCCCAAGGAAGGTTCTTTCGGATTCTAAAATTACCTTACCTTCAATAGCGCGCGGAACACTGAAGCCACTTTCGCCGAAGTATACGTTGATTCATCTTGCGGAAAAACGTACAAAGATTGAGAACAGGTCATCGCTGTCACAGGATACGACAGTCAACGAGAACGCGCGCGATCGCTGACGTTTTACTGGCACTCGATTGATTGATTGATTGATTGATTGATGATGAATGATATGTGGAGTTTTAACGTCCCAAAACCACCATACGATTATGAGAAGAAGCCGTAGTGGAGGGCTCCGGAAATTCGACCACCTGGGCTTCTTTAACGCGCACCCAAATCTGAGCACACGCGTGCCTACAACATTTCCGCCTCCATCGGAAATGCAGCCGCCGCAGCCGGGATTCGAACCCGCGACCTGGGGTCAGACAACCGAGTACGTTAGCTACTAGACCACGCGGCGGGCTTACTGGCACTCGTTCACGGCTGTCTGTGGCGTTGCTGAGGCCTCGAGAAACAAATAAAAATGCACGCCAGCTTTCTCCAGTTTTCATTTCGTTCCGTCCCTCCACCTCCCATCCTATAACCCACTTTACGAGTCGCCCCCAAACTTCGAGGAACTTCAGGTTGGTATAGATACGGACGTCGTTCTCTGCGGGAAAGCTATAGAAATACGTCTCACCGAAAACATGTCGCACGGACGCAGTTACC